>CM077150.1:62461877-62915486 GCA_039583875.1 Platanthera guangdongensis | reverse complement strand
ACCCTGGCCCCCGGCCGGTCTGCCCCGCTAGGCCGCTGAACAAGTTCGAGATACTCGCGGCCTCGACCTGGCGGCCTGAGGCGGCCTTGCGGCCTGGCGGCCTGGGCGGCTGGGGCGGCTTGCGCGGCTTGCGGCGGCTTGCCAAGAGCGCCTTGGGGGAGATAATATTTTCTCCCCCTACTAGTATGTCCTTTCAAGTTCTCCAGAAATTGGCCCCTAGGAGTGCAAAAACTCCCAAAAAGCTTAAAAACTCGCTTACCTTGTTTTGGGCCCACTCTTCGCGAATACGGGGTTGTAAACACCCAGGTTACTAGAATCCATCGCTAAGCGACCGGGAAGGTTACGCCGGAGGCCGATCCGCCTGGGAGGAGTGAGCCGGTAACAGAAGACATTTGAGGGTAAGATGGAGAGGAGGGGGGTTACTGTGCCGAGAGTGAAATGAGAGAGTGAGAGTGGAATGAGAGCTGCTTATATATTTATTTGAGGATAAATTTGGAGCTACAGCTTGCACAATGCCAGGAAAGAACTTAGATATTAAAAAATATTTTTGGTCCCACGACCTAGCATTTTATATCATAAATGCCCATTATTTTGAGATTTCTGTCGAAACCAATCCAAGCGTCCTCTTTGCTCAGTGTGAGCTTTCTCTCTTCTTAAAGTTATTGAAGTAGGAGTGAAGTGTAGTGTGGGCAGTCTGATTGGGTAGTCCACACACATCGCAAAGCTCACTGCCGGCCTGGCGGATAGTTTTCGGTGGCTTGTCGGTCTCTCTTGCGGTCTAGCTCAACAAGCACCCTTGGTAAACTAGGCGGTTAGGTCTAACCGCAGATTTGACAGACTCATCTAAAGTTCGCCAAGTCTAGCATGTTGTTCTTGCAGACTCATTTGGAGCTCGCCGATTCCGACTGTCCTCTATGTTTGCAGTCTGGTTATGAGATCGTGGAGTTTGGTACAGTTGCATGGACTAGTTCATCTGGAGACTGCGTTGTCTGATAGGAGCAGTCTACATTTGTGCGGACTGGTGTTGATATTTGGCTTTGGCGCAGTCTTTTTCTCAGGTGGCACAGTTGGTTGGAGACCGCGAAGTTTGCTCGTTATGGACTTGGTCGCAGGAATATGACAAGTCTGGTTGTTGACTAGTCCGCGGAGATCATCGGATGCACGGTCTGGTTGTAGAGTTTATCGAGTTGCACAGATTGGATGTAGAGTTTGGCAGTTCGTCTTAGCACGAGATGGACCAGGACGCGTGGCTGAAGTGTCCAAGTCCACGCGGACTGATGGTGTTATCCGCTCATCTATGGAGACTGTCGAGTTGTCTGCATTGTCTTGCGGGTTGGTTATGCGAATAGAGTGGTGTGTCTGCACTTCTTACAGACAAATCTTTTATCAACGGCGGACAGATGCTTGTATCTGCACTTGTGTGGATACATGATGCTAGTTACAGATTTGATGGGCGGTTATCCTATCGGTATGAGTGGTGTCAGCACTCCTTGTCACGCCTATAAATATGAGTCTTCAGCTCGTCATATATAACTGTGAACAGTGAGAACTTGCTCGCGCTTAAAATTTGCGGTCACGTTTTTCTAACTGCTACGACTAAGTGAAGTTGGCTATGTACAGGCTGTGCGGCTTGCATTAGGAGGCTAGACAACTAGTGGAAGCTTGGTGTTAAACAGTTGCAAAAAGCAGTCAGCGGATAACAACAGGTCACAGTCTCTGCAACTTGAAGTCTCTTCCTCCAAGTTGCGGTGAAGCAGAGCAGTTCACCCGGTATATCAGCGGGTTCTGTTCAAGTCCTTCAGCTTTCAATAACAAGCAGTCTACGTGGCTAGTTGTGGTTAGGTGACTTTGGCGGTCTTGGCGGACTCAGCTTGCGGATTGATAACTTGTGTGGTTACATCTTATTGTCTGCATGGTTTACTTCTTGTTGTAGTTTTTGTTTCCTTTATTACATTGTAAATCATGTCTCGCAATGTATACCTCGCTCTATAAAGAAGTTTTTTAATTCCAATTGGAGACTCTTGTGCTGCTGTTGCTACTGATTTTTACTTGACTTTTCTTGTAGTTGAGTGTTCCTATGACCTCTTACGACTTCCTTCATAATTTTTTTCATCTCTGCCCACTGTTAGCTTCCTCCAAGCTCCTTTTCGATCGAGTTGGTGCACTGTCATTCTTCATGTCTGGTGCAATGCCCTAGCTTCTACTACAACGAGCTTCATCGGAAAGGAAGACCTGCTTTTTAGGCACATGTCGATTTTGCTCTAAGCTTCCTCTCAGCCTTCCTGCCACTAGTGCGAGCTTCCTCTAGCTTCGAGAGCCTCTTCGCAGCTCGAGCTTCCTCCAGCGGGAGGAGGGGTGCCACCGCGCGGTGCACGACCTCGTAGGGGCGCGACCACTCGGGGAAAGGGGTGCGGCCGCGCACGACGCGCAAACTGGGGGCCACACGGGCTGCCCTCACGCCCCCATGCAGGCCGTTCTCGTGAGAGCAGTCTGCGCGGACGTGCGGTGGCCGCCGCGTGCACATCGGTTGTGCGGGGTGCGGCGCCTGTGCGAGATCGGGCGCGTGTTCGGTGCGTCCTGTTTGTCTTCTTGGGGCGCTTGATACTGGTCTGGTTCGGCTCAGATTTTTCATGAGGGGTTAGGGGATATCTGCGGGCTGCGAATATAGGCTTTATACGCGGATTTTCCTGTAGCAGTTAGATTTAACCCAACAGCTACAGGAAATCGCATTATTAAAAAAAACCGAACCGCGATGACAATTTACTGCGGGGCGGCCAGCGACTACGGGCTCGCCGGCCCCTGACCGTTGTGAGTTGTAGGCGTCCATGCCGACGACACAGAGCGACCGACGAGCCCACTGTCGCTGTACCGCCCACTGTTATTTTTTTTTTACAGCGGGGCGGTCGGCGAGCCCACAGCCGCTGGCCTGCCCGTTGTCAAGCGCAAAGCCCTTCCCTGCGTTTATAAGCAATATACGTAGGAAACGTATAAACAGTTTTTCATATTATATATCTATATTTATATATATAGATATATATATATATATATATATATATATATATATATATTTTATATATATATATATATATATATATATTATATATATTACTCTGCTCCTATGGTTACGCGCCACAGTACTCGGCCCGTGACGAAGGCTTTACCCGCACCCGACTGGCTTCACTCGCCCACTACGAATCGCTGCGGGCTACGCCCGTGCTCGATGCTCTCATTCGACCTTTGGCCGCATCAAGGCGGGCTTCGCCCGCCAGGGCACAGGCTTTGTCAATGCTCGATAAGTCGTTACAGGTTGCGCCCGCAACACATGCACGTGAATACTCAAAATGAAAGTAAAAAATCTACATCATGATTACAATTTTTATTTTGTAAAATAATGTCCGTTTCTACGTACAAAAATTAATTTTTCTCCCTCCCTCCTCATTTTTATTTCACATTCTTTATAACTCTAAGGTTAGTAATAATTTATATAAAAATAATAATATGTTTAGATTATAATATGTTAAATTATTTATTATAAATTATATAAAACATGCCCGCAAGACGTGCACATAAAGACTGGGCCTGGAAAGCCTACCTGGGCCCGGCCTTGAAAAAGCCTGGTTAGGTCTGGGCCCGCGTAGGCCTGGTCCAGGCCCAGGCCAGTCCTGAAGGGCCTAAAAAGGCCTGAAATCTAATGATTTGTTTGGCCTGGTGTCCGACCCGGGCCAGGCCCAGGCTAGGCCCGATCCTAGGCTTTGCCTGGATCTGGGCCCAGGCCAATGTCTCTTTAGACTCTAATTAAAGACATACGGGCAAAATGCAGGCATACCGACAACCCGTTTTCGGGGTCAAGATGGTTTCAAATCGAAAAGTGATCAACATAAAAGATGTAGATCTCGGCGATACGAACAACTTTCATGTCGACTACCTTTTGATTTGGAGCCGTCTTGGACCTCGATGTGGGCCCCAAAATCTGGGGCGCGGTACGCTTTACTGTAGCAATTCCGCCGCCTCAGATTTCGGGGCCCAAATCGAGGACCAAGACGGCTCCAAATCAAACGGTGATCAACATGAAAGTTGTTCGTCTTACCGAGATCTACAACTTTCATGTTGATCACTTTTCGATTTGAAGCCTCCTTGACCCTTGCCCAAACGCCCGTACGCCCGCACTAGAGTAACCCCCTATTTAAAATTTATTAAAACTTATTATCATTATAAAATTTAAATAATTTTTTTTTATAAAAATGAGCGTCATTAATGTCAGCCAATTAATGTCAATTGGCTGAACTTAGGCTGAACGGGAGATTTATAACGCTGAAACTACAATAACAAGCTAGATTGTCGCTGAACAGTGAACTAGGCCCGGGCTTGGGCCTGACCTGGCCTGGGCTTGCCCGATAGGCCTTACCAGACCCTCTTTTTGGAGGAGAGTCTGGGACCGGCCTGGGCCTGGCAAAAGTCAAGCCTGGGCCTGGTCCTGGTCCTGGACTGATAAAAGCCCGGGCCTAGCAGGCCCGGGCCTGGCCTGCGCCTGACAGGCCTTATGTGCACACCTACTCGCAACCCTCTGCTAGAAAAAATAATAATTTTATCTCTCTCTCCGCCATCTCTCTCTCTCACTCCGCTCTTATTTCACCCGCCCCCTCTGACACTCTCTCTCCCTCCTCTCTCTCTCTCCCCCTCTCCCCCACTTTCTCTCTCTCTCCCTTCCCTCCCATTCCTGCAGCAATTTTAAAAGCAATATAATAGAGCATACCTCCCGCCGCCTGTGCCGCCTGCTGCTCCTCTCTCCCCCTCTCTCCTCTCTCCACTCTCTCTCTCTTTCTCTCTCTCCCCCTCATTTTCTCTATCTGTCCGGTCCTTTCTTAGCAGTAGGTTTAGGAGGGCTATGATTATTTCTTTATTTCTTTCTTTCACATTTTTTATTGAATGACTCAGATCAAATATTTGGTTTGTATTTAATGATCTAGATCGTTTTCAGGAATTCAAACATACATCTTTATATTAGTATAATATATATTATAATATATATTATATATATATATATATATATATATATTGTACAAGTTTACGACCAATCGCGACAGTATCTTGACCCGTGCGGTGGGCTTCACGCGCCCCCGACACGCTCTGCCTCTACGACCAACTCTGACAGTTCCTCGACCACGCCGCGCCCACTGCTCACAAATAGAATGCACAATAATATAAAATATAATTACACATTACAATTAATATAACTGATGGTTATCCTGTCTTTCTTTTTCTCTCTCTCCCATGTGAAAGTTAAAGGTTGCTCTCCTCTGGCTCCCTCTCTCTTCTTTTACTCTCCCCACTTTATTTTATTATGTTGATTAATGGTTGCGGGCCCCCCTCTCCCCTCTTTTTTTTTCTCATATTCTTTATGACATGTGAAATGATAGTTTGTCATAATAGCTTTAGGAGGTCTTCTAAATTTTTGTTGTATTTTATGAAATTTCATCATTATTTAAATTTTGATATATGACATAATTACATAAATGAGAATGAATTTTCATAATTTTTTGTAATATTTGTTAAGTCATTATATTTGACTTTCCTATAATTAGTATCGAGTGACAGTGCACGGGGGCCCCCGTGCCCCGCACGATAGTACTTGACACGCAGCGACGGGATTCACCCAGCCCCGGGTGGGCCCCGCTTCGCCCCCCCACTAAATTTTTTTGTATTTTATAGAATTTCATCATTATTTTAAATTTAGATATATGATGTAATTACATAAATGGGCATAGCATTTAACGAATTATTATTATTTTTTTTATATTTGTTAAGCATTTATTATATAGTATATATATATATATATATTATATATATATATATATATATATATATATATATATTATATATATATATATATATATATATAGAGAGAGAGAGAGAGAGAGAGAGGAGGGAGAGAGAGTGACAGTGCACAGGGGCCCCCGTTCCCCGCGCGATAGTTCCCGACACGCAGTGGCGGGCTTCTTCCGGCCCCGTAGAGGCCTCGGCTCCCCCCCAGCGCGCCTCCACCCCACGAGCGTGACCCGGGCGCCTTGCCTGCCCCCACACTTCTAGGCCTCCTAAAATTCAGGTTAGGGCTTGAGTGGTGCATGGAGGTCCTAGTGTGACCCAAGCTCAGATTAAACTCAGGGAAACTGTTATGTACACCCCCAATGTGCACAAGTCAACCTAGGCCAATTCACACTCGCATGAACTCACCACCTCAAGATAAGTTCACTAACACTTCCCTAACCCTAAGAGAGAGGCAACATAGCAATGAATTCAAGCCTAGGTCAATCAAGTGGGCCAAATCGACCAAAGTCAACTTTAGGTCAATATAGGTCAAACTTTCACCTAAAAGATCTCATTGACCTCAAAAGCTAAAATTGACCCCACTTTAGCCTTGTAATGTCATTAGGGGCCAAGTGGCATGGACCCAAAAGCCCCATCATGGGATCACCAAGTTGACCGATTTGACCAAAGTCAAACCGACCATATTTAGGTCAAAATCACACTATTTGGTAAAGTGAGCCCAATTGGGGCATCACTATGATCCAATCAACATTGAGTGATGTCAAGGGGCTCAAGACATACCCCTCAAACCAGTCAACCCATCAAGTTGACAAAGTCAACCCCAAGGTCAAACATGATCAAATTAACTCTAAAGGCTAAATGAGAGTTAGAGCCAATTCAAGTGGGCTAAGGCCTTGCCCAAGGCCCATCCTAAGGCCCACTAAATATTCAGATTTATTTAATCTGATTTATGATTTTAATTAGGAGTTTAATGGGGGTAATTAGGAGGGAAGTTTTATTTAGAGGGGGGGGGGGAATAATGGAGGGAGGCCAAGTGACACTCCCTTCTTCTTTCCCAACCCCTCTTTTCATCTCCTCTGATGAAGAGGAGGTTTTCAACAGTTATAGGTCAGCCACCATCAAGGAGGGTCTTTAATGGCCACGACCATAACCCCATAACTTGGATCTCCTATATAGAGGCCTCCAAAGCTCTATTCAACCCTTTCATAACCTTCAGAAGCTCCATGTCAGTCGAAATCGACTCTTGGATAGCTGCAAATGGTGGAGAATCGAGATCAGTAGAGGTTCGCAGGAAAATACCCCTCTGGCGGCCGGGCTACTGTCGGGCGATACAGAGGTGGTGGATGGGGTGTCCGGCCAGGGAGGGGGCTGGATCGCCAACAAATGGCTTGGAAAACGGCTCCAAGTCGGCCTGATCTCAGCCTTAGGCTAGAGGAGGAAGATGAAATCACCACCGTTGATTTGTGCTAATATTAATTATTATATATATTTTGTCCCATTTAATATGCACTTTTTGATGCTGAAAAATGAGGCCCTTAAGTGCCGAATCATAAAAAGTGACCAACATGAAAAAGGTAGCTCTGTGAGTTTAATTTAATTAGAAGTTTAAATCAGGTCATTTAGAGCACTGTAGCTTCATGTAGGACAATTCTTGTGGGACTGGTCCTTAGGGAAGGATAATCACTATTTTTTAATAACTTTTAATTGGGTATGAGGATTGACTTGAAATTTGGGGCATGTACGAATATACTATAGATACACCTACAATCAAAAATGGATATTTTTGGATAACATTTTTCTATATTTTTAGGAAAAATGTGATTTTTCATAAAAGTGAAATTATTTTGTGAATCTTAAACATAATGACCTCAAATTTTACTCAGAGGCTCATTAGTCCGTACAAAACTCTGCTAAAAATCTCAAGTTTATTAGACCTCAGTAGGTGAATCTACTTTGCATGTGGTTGTGTTATATGAGATTTGGGGTGCAAATAGCCAAAAGAGGAAAAATGGGGATTGAGGCTCATCAGACTAGTGGGATGCCCTTGGAGCTTGGAATGGATTTATGATGATGGAATACACCATCCAAAATGACATTAGGTTTTTTTTTTAAAAAAATAAACCTAGGTATTTAATTTATTTTAGTTTTGGCATCATTTTAAATTAAGGAAATAAAAGTGAGCAAACCAACTTAGAAAATTCTAAGACTATGCCACTAGTGTTGTGCTGACATAGTACACCTCAAGTATTTATTTAAGAATTTTTGGAAATTTTTATCTAGGCAGTTTAGTTAAACGTACTGTTATGCCCATTTGGTAATTCTATTTAAATCATGATTAATTCTACTTAGAAAATTATGAGAGTTCTACATGATCTTTTTTATAATTTTAAGAGGCTCTGTGAAATATCTTAGAATTTTTGAAATCATAATTATGGAGTTTTATTGAATAGTGACATTGTAGGAATATGTGTACTTTACTTAAATTATTAGATAAATCTGTTTAGAAAATTATCATCCTCTGACATTTGGCTTTATTTGTCAATTATTACCTCAAGAAAATTTATGGGATTTATTTACCTAGTTTTTCAAGTACTTCCTTTGAATTGTGACCTAAAGGTCCTATTTTTGGAAAAATTATATTTGTCACTATATGTCATTAAGAAATTAAGGAATTTTTTCAAGAGTCATTGTTACTCAAGATGATGTTAGGATAATTTTATCTTGCTGGTTTGATAAAATAAAGTGACACTTCATGTTCAAAACCACATGTAATAATATTTTAGGAAAATTATAATAGATATTTATTATTTTATAAAAATTATAAATATCTGAAATTAAGTCTAAGATGTCATGATAGGTCTCAGGAAATAATCTTAGGGCATATGGTCAAGTATTTGGAGGATTCCTATTCATACACACATACAAGTTCATATGGCCTGCATTTAGAAATTTTGGGAAATTAGTAATTCAGCGATTGGTGCTTTGGAGAGGTCGCAGAATTAGTAACCCTAGGAGTAGGTTTGGTTAAGGGTAACATAACATTGCTAAGTGCCTTGAGAAATGGAACGATGAGCTTCAGCACATCATAGTTCCTAGTACCGCTGCGAGCCCTTCAAAGGGTAGACCTCGGGAAGTTCAAGGTTAACCATAAATCGTTAGGTAATCCGGAACTTAGACAAGAGTAGTCTCATAGGATTATAGAATATTGTAGCAATCTCACCCACGTGTGGGTTGGAGTGATATTGGACTTGTTAGTCCTCCGAGCTGGAGGCTTTGGTGGTTGGTCGATATCAGGACAGCTTAGTCTTGCTAGCTGGGGGCTCAGGAGGGTATTGTTATTCCTGATTTGTGTTTATGTAGTGGGTCACTTGGTAGTGGTCCAGTTGGCAGACAGACAGAAGTACGATGACTCTGTTGCAGAGTGTAGACCTTTGAAGAGACCGACACGATGTTTATACCGAGGTCTGGAGGACTATATCCCATAAGAGCACACCGGATCATAGAATACTGGTAGTTGCCAACAAGAGTACGTAGGGGCTCCGCTGTTGTGTTCTTAGCGTTGGGGCGTACGAGAGGCCTAGACCTGGTAGTGTGCCTACCCGCCTAGGAGTGGAGACACCCGCTCCACTATCAACATGAACCACAATGGTCGGTACCCTGAGAGGTTGCCCACCTCAAAAAAAGTGGGGATGCATGAAAGGTCTGTGCACATAGTCATGTGTGTGAGTTACATAATCATTCCATTGCATAGCATAACATAACATACGCACTTGTAGATCCTCATCATATAAATTAGTATGAGCTCTTTTATATAATGAGTTATTATTTCAGAATCCTTAACTTATATGTTTGTATGAACATCCATATAAGTTTGAGTACGCTTTTGTAATGGTAGTGTACTTGCTTTACTTTATTAGTTTTACCTAGCTTCTCTTACTGTACTTTTATACTGTGTTAATTGTTGTTCTTCTTTACTGCTCAAACTGATATAGAACTGTTAAAAAATTATATATATGTTATTGTCATCTCATTGTACATTCTGCTGTTATTGGTCCTGCGCTTTCTTCCTCCCGCGCGATGCCTAGGAGTCACGGGGGTGAGGCGGGGACGAAGCAGCTGAGTCTAGTTTGACCGAACGTCGTTTGACCACATCATTTTAGGGACACGTGGAGACGCCACCGCAGTTCCACCGGGCGAAGCCAGAGATTGAGACCCCAGGATCTGAGGAGCCGAAGCCGCGCATTATCACTACTACCCGACATTAGGTTGATGATTATATGGTTTACCTTACACATTATTAGTTGAGAGAGAGAGAGACTGATATTTTATGATGTTTATGTATCCGGCATAATCTCTATTACTCGTACTCTTATTTATTTCATGTGAAACTTTTGATTGGATATTTATTAAATCTATGTTGTGCGGGCGGGCCCTGCTCGCACCCCCGTCAGGGCTTCGTGTAAGTAATTTTAGTTTGAACTAACTTTTTAATAATGTAATAATTTGAATAAAGCAAAAGTAAATTTTTAAGACATGTAATTTTTAAATAATAAAAAGTAATAAAAAACGAAACAATATTAAAAAAAATGTAAAGAACATTATTAAAAGTTTAAAGAATAACATACATTAATAATTTAATAACGAGCCCACTGTTTTATCTTATATCCATAATTTAATAATTTTATCTAAATGATTTGAGAGCCATCCGCAGTTGCAATCAGCAGGACAACGGTGGGACACACGTTTCACACTATGAGTAGTGTTTTATAATCCAACGTCGTGAATTAGGAATGATTAGTTGTGTTTAAATAACAACATGGAGTTTAATGTTTTAAATCTAACAGCGGGAGGCAAGCAGTTGGGCTCCACTATGCAGAGTTGGCTAGTTAGATGAGCGGCCCATTTTCTTCAGTATGGGCCGACTAGCACTTGCGCCCTGTGGCGTATGCTCGCCCGTGGGGGTTTTGATTACTTAGTACAGTTTAAAAGATTTTTTTCCTACCTTAAAGGATAAAATAGTAAATTCATATTAAAGGGTAAAAGCCCTACAAAATTTATAGGCTTATGAGACCCAAACGTGGTAGGTTTATGAGACCTACAAAAATTATACAGACGGTCTTGATTCGACTGTGTGATCGAGCGGCTGAGATCTTACGATCTGATCAGATCGAATGATGCAGATTTATCTGATGGTGGTAGGCGTTACACCTCGATATATATATATATACATATATATATGGATACATATCAAAAGCGGGCTTAAGGCTGTACGGGCATGCGGGCGAGAGAAAACAGCCGGTGGATTAATCTTGGAGTTTAATCGGATGACTCATGTATTGTCGCCACTCGCCAAGTTCAGCTCCAGCGCATCTGAGCGCCAGCGAAGTCAGCGGCGGCCGGCGGCTTTGGGCTCGCCGGCCACCGGCCGCCCTGGGTCCGTCGGCGTCCGCTGAGTTCAAAAGCTTGCAAATGCTTCTCATTCCATGAAATGGGAGAGGAGGAGATGGATCCATTGCGGAATCGGTGAGGGAGGAAGGAGTAGATGGATCCATGGCGGATCTGTCGCCCATTCTTGCGATGCGGTGTGCGCTGGAGAGGAAGGAGGCCGCAGTGTGCGCCGGAGAGGATGGAGGCCCTGGGTCCTCCCTGGGCGAGAGAAAGGAGGTAGGGCGGCGGCTCGTCGTTCGTCGAGAGGAAGGAGGCCAAGTATTCGTCGGCTTGATCATCCCATAATCGGACGACACTGCACACCCGCCCGTATTTACCACCCTCCCGTACCTGATATCACCCATATATATATATATATATATATATATATATATATATATATATATATATATATATATATATATATATATATATATATACGAGTGCCCGACACAGGGCTCCACCCATATGGCCATCCGCGACAGTACCCGACCAGCGACGCGTGCTTCGCCCGCCCCGACGGGTCGCAGCCCGACACGGGGCTCCGCGCCTATGGTCATGCACGACAGTACCCAGCCAGCGACGACGTGCTTTACTCGCCCCGACGGATCGCTGCGGGCTACTCCCGCAACATATACATATGAGTACTCAAAGTGACCGTAAAAAAGTATAAATTAATATTACAATATTTATTTTATAAAAAAATATATTCTTATAGATAAAAAAATTATTCTCTCCCTCTATTCATATTCATCCCTCTATCTTTCCCTCTCCACGGCACACTCTTCCCCTCTCCTTTCTTTATAATATTATAAGTGACAGGCACGGGCCTTCGGCCCTGGGAGCATTCGGCGGGGGTGCGACAATCAGCAGAGTGCGACATTCGGCTGGGTGCGACATTCGCCGGGATGCGACATTCGCCGGTAGTGCGACATTTGTCGTGGGGACGACATTTGTCGTGGGCTGTGGCATTTGCCGCGGGCGGCGATATTTGCCGTGGGCGGCGACATTTGTCGTGGATAGTACCCACCCATATGGCCTCGCGCGACAGTACTCGACCGGCGACGGCGGGCTTCGCCCGCTCCCGGTGGGCTTCGGCCGCTCCCGGCGGGCTTCGGCCGCTCCCGGCGGGCTTCGGCCGCTCCCAGCGGGCTTCGCCCGTCCGCAGCTGGCTCCGCCCGACCCGCAACATATACATATGAGTACTCAAAATGACAGTAAAAAATATAAATCAAGAATACAATTTTTATTTTGTAAAACAAATTATATTTTAACGTTAAAACATTAATCTTTCTTTTGTCATTCCTACATAGAGACAATAGGTTTAGGGTATCTAGTGTTTTTATGTTTTGTATTTTAATATTGTAAAGTTGTGTAATTACCTAAAAATATATTGACTTTATAATATACTAATATAAAGTTTGATATAATTGTGTAATTATGAATCAACTATAAGGACAATATAGAGACATCAGACAATGTTTCACCAAAGAGTAGTTTTTGTATAATAGTAGAGATATATAATAATATATATCTTGCCACCACTCTTTTTCTCAATCGTTCTTTCTCATCCGCCCTCTCCCTCTCTCACCTCTCTCTTTCTCTCTCCATCTCTTTCTCTCTCTCTCCGTTGGCACGAATCCACCACCACCCTCTCCCTCTCTCTTTCTCCCTCTCTCTCCATCTCATTTTCACCCGTCTCTTCAGCTCACTCTCTCTCTCTCCATCTTCTCCCTCCTCTCTCTAGCTATAGGAGCTCTAGGTTTTTCTTTTTTTATCCATTTGATAAAAATCAACAATGTTTAAATTATGGAAATACATTTGACAGTCACAAATGTTTCAATAGCTTTTAAATACATTGAATTAAAAAGCTAGATTATATATCTTTATAAGTAGTAAGGATATATATATATATATATATATATATATATATATATATATATATATATATATATATATATATATATATATATATATATATAACGTCCCAAGTTCCTGAAGCAGGAAAACGGTATCTGTGAGATACCGCGCGACGTTAGGGTTAACGCCGACGGTAGCGAAAACTATTTAAGTTGGAATACCTCTCTATAAGGTACCGCATGACGGTAGTTATACCGCGACGTGGTAGCGTCAGACGTCGAGAGCGTCGAGTTGGTACGACACAGTGGCTGCCGCGCGGCGGTAGCGTCGTGAGCGGTGCGATAGAGCTTGCGGGAAGATAATGCCCAACGATAGAGATACCACTGGCGGTAGCTTGGTCAATTTATTGGCAAAGCTCTCGGGTTGCTACCGCGCGGCGGTAGCAGCCGTCGCGCGGTGGTAGTGGTAGCAGTCGTGTCGTAACTGATGCTATTTACCGCATGGCGGTAGTATCCTATCGGCGATGATAGCAAACTGTAACGGCGTGGCCTCATGTCAGTCCGTAATTGGAGGGCCTGGGCGGTGGCACATGAACCGAGGTGGTGATTAACGGTACCGCGCGGCGGTAGCTCGGTTTAAAGCCTTAGAAGTACCATTTTCACTTCATTCTTTTGGATTTTTAGGGTTGAGCGGCTGGAGAAGGATGAAGTAGATTCGTTCGAAAGAGATCTCACCGCCGTTGGAGTTTTAGAGTTCGGATTCGCTATACGAGTTCGGATCTAAGGAGGCAAAGCCGAAGCGGTCATTTCCATATGGCTAAAATCTCTCATATGGCGCTGAAACAAACTTCTAGGGTAACAATCTTCTTCCTTGGACATGTGAAGTCCTTTGTTTTGGCATTTGAGGGTAGACGCTCCACGTACACGTGGAAGTGGTTCTCCCGACGGGTAGATTTGTGTATCCCCATGAGAATTGCATTTAAATCTGAAATAGATTTGTGTATCCTCATTAGTATTGCATTTAGATCCAGAATCGAAGTACGAAATATGCATGCTGTGTGAATCCCATCTGGGCAGGTTGGTCTGAGTTGGTGATATTTGTATGTTTTATATGTTTTTTTATATCGGAGAAGACTCTGTGGTAATCACGTAGATTTTAGAGTCACTGGTTTTGTAGATGGCTGCAGTGAGGTTACCGGTGGTGGTCTCCAGGAAAACACCCGAAGGGGGAAACCGATAGTCTGTCCCCTACCACGCTGTGGTAGTGCTACAACTGGCGATAGCTCCTAGTGAGCTATGTTTGTTTGTAAAGCCTGTCTCTGGGAGACCTGAGGGCTATTGATTGTAAGGCCTGTCTCATGGAGACTTGAGGGCTGTATGTTGAGGCCTGTCTCTTGTAGACCTAGAGGCTAGATTGTGGAGCTAAGAGCCTTCGTGGCCCAGCTTAAGCGGTCGTGAGTGCTGGCCTAGGATCATAATATGGTTATGATTTGTACGGATGGGAAAGGGGATGCTGACCCGCATCGTGGCTTTTTGCGCCCGACAGTTTGAGCACCGAGAATAAGCTAAACTGTACCCAACCCTATGCTGATAGACTTGGAGTGAGTATGTGTGTAAATCACCATGACTTTGTCATAGCCATATGGGGCGTTGTCTTTGGTTTCGGCCCTGAAAGACTAGAATGCCCAAGTTATGCTTACCGTCGCTGAGAACGGAGGTGGGACCCTAGGAAATTTCGCTATACCGATAATGTTCCCTGAGTGCACGAGGAGTTGAGCGTTGTGCCACCGTCTGTGGAGAATGATGCTTAAGTTGCGCGTTCTCATTGCCAATATTTATGTATGCTAATGCCTGCAAGGAAGGAGCACCGCCACCCCAAGGGAGGGGTGAGATCGTTATAATTTGGTTAGCTAATGCTGACCGTTGCTATTGTTTACAACCGTTGCGGTAGAATGTTTCATGCAGGTGCAGCCGAGCCAAGCGGGAAATAACGGGATGAAGCCTAGGATTGCTAAGCTGGCCTTTGAAGGCCAAAGCGAATTACCCATTTACTTTATCGTTCATGTGTGGCCGGCCTACGTGCTGATGTATGTAAGACAATTAATTCTAAGTTTAACACTGTAAGTCCTTAAGGCCATTACTATTTGTGTATTTGTTTTATCATTCCTATTTTTTGTGTTAGTGGACATTCTGTTGGTTGAGTTTTAATTGTAATCTTAAATTTCTTCCGTTAGAATGCACTCTGAGTTCGGATGCATTTATGAATTATGGTTTCAATAAGTAATTCCATTAACTGTCCGTAGTATATGACATCGGGCCCCAGCCGGATCTTCTGTTATATGTTATGTGACGGTTAAGGTTGTTACAAGTTGATATCAAACTCTGATGTCAGACTTCCTTATTCGAATTCGTGGGCAAATTCTTTTAAGGGGTGGTAAACACATGTATGTGCGTTACCGTTATAACATGAAAGAACCTATGAATGTCCACTTAAGAATGAAAATATACATATTTGAGGAATCTGCGTGTTCCTATAATTGATTTTTGGCAATTGTATGTCACCTAATTGAATGTTTCACGATTGTAGGTGACTAGGAGTGGTGCAGAGCAGTCACAACGTCAGCACTCTGTGGAAAGTAGTGTGCCCAATGACCCACATGCGAGCCCTCCTTCCGCTAAAACCATACAAATGTTAGCTGAAGCGGTGTTTGCTATGATCAATGCCCAACCCAGGTGAACATTTTATTGTCCGGTCGCACATTTAATCTCCTGGGCGTGCATTTCCCGCCTGGGCATGCATTTCCCAGTGGGAAATGGCGCTCCCAGACGGAAAGTGAGCGCCCAGGCGAAGAAAATGCACGCCCGAGCGCAAATTTGTGTGCTTGGACGCAAAATGAGCGTGTCCATGCAAACTACGTGCGCCCGAGAAAAAAATGCACGCCCTGACTGAAATACACGCACTGGCTCAAAATGCGTGCTCGAGCAAAAAAGTGCCCGCTCGGGTGAAAAATGGGCGCGCGGGTGGGAAATGCTCGCCGGGGCGGGAAATGCCCGTGCAAGCGGAAATGCTCGCCCCGACAGAAAATGCGCGAGTGTGCGGAACATGCTTATCAGGCGATAAATGCGCGCCCGGGCAAAAAATGCGCCCCCTAGGAAAAAAATTGCGCCCAGACAAAAAATGTTTGCCCAAGCAAAAAAATGGGCAAAACATGGTGGCCAGGGCAAAAAATATGCTCCAGTGTGAAAAATACGAGCCCAGGTAAAAAATGACTGCCCGGGCGGAAATGCGCGTCCAGGCTCAAAATGCACGCCCGAGCAAAAAAAATGTATGCTCAGGCAAAAAAATGCCCGCAAGGGCGAAACTAATGGCCTGAGAGAAACCAAGATAAAAATTCGCGCCCGGATGAAATATGCCCCACAGGGCGAAAATATGCGCGCTCGGGTGGAAAATCCGCGCCCGGGAGGAAAAGGCATGCCCAGGTGGAAAATGCGCGCCCGAGAGAAAAAAGCGCGTGAGGGAGAAACATTTCTCACCGAGGCGAAAAATGCACGCCTGGGAAGAAAATGGCGCGCAAGCGTAAAATAGGCGTCCGAGCAAAAAATGGGCGCGCGAGCAGAAAATTCTCTCCTGGTCTGAAAATGCGCTCGTAGGCGGAAAAAATGCGCTCAGGCAGAAAATACTCGCCCGGGCGAAAAATGCTTTTCCAGGCAGAAAATACGAGCCTAGGCGAAAAAATTTGCACACGGGCGAAAAAAGCACTCCCAGGTAAATAATGCGAGCCAAGGCAAAAAATACGCGCTGAAAGAATTAGTGCCTAACCACCTAGAGGGGGGGGTGAATAGGTGTAATTCCTTTTTCTTTTTAAGGCAGCAAATCTATTCAGTTATTTACTTAACAACAGATAATTCTATAGCAAACACGACACAAATTCACAGAATCACCACAACACAGATTGCAAACAGATTTTATAGTGGTTCCCCAAGGTCTGGGTACATCCACTTTCCCCCTTCGCCTATCTAGCAGTGTGCTATATTCAGCCTAACTTCTGCTCTTCACCTCAGATCCTCAAATCTTACAACTCAGAACCCAACAAGGCTCCTACAACTTAGGCAATCTGCCCTACCTCAGCCTACACAAGACCTACAACTCAGAGATACAATCTCCTACAACTCAGGCTCATAGCCCTACCTCAACCTTCAACAAGGCCTACCACTCAGAGAAAATATTCTCCTACACTCAACATTTATATAACAGGCTTACAGCTCAGATCTAGAATAAATCCTACAGAAAATAGTGTTTACAAAGTGTTTTACCACCACCCAGGTAGAGAGAGACGGGATGGATGGTTTCTTGATCAGTTCTTGGAAGAATCTGATGGCAGAGCACAACCTCTCTTAGCTTTCTTCAAAACTTCTTAAATCTGAACTCAGCAGGGTTGAACTCTTGAGAAGTTGATCTTCAATCAGCTTCTAACTTGAGATACAGATCTCAGTCTGAATCTTTCTTGGCAGTCTGATTCAGCAACTGCACTTCAGTAGATGGAGCTCTCTCTCTCCAACTTCTTCTTTTTCTCTTTCTTTAGAATTATGTATATGTTTCTGTTGTGTCTTATATATATCATCTGTTGAAGGAGAAAGCCTTTATATAGTCTTCCTCCATGGTAACCGGCTGATCCAATTTCTAACAAACTTCTGACAGCTTTGACAGTTACAGTAGACCGGTTAGAAATGGCAGTTGTCAAGTTATCCAGTCACTTCTTGAAATACTGTCTCTGTCTGAAAGTGTCGAGACTGAACTTCATCATGTGTCGACACAAGTAGACTAAGTGTCGACACAAGTAAACTAAGTGTCGACACAAGCCTTGGTGGTGTCGACACATCTCTTCTGTTGTTGATACTGCTTCTCAACACAGCTTCTGCAGAATGTGTCGACACAAGCCTTTGTGGTGTCGACACAGTCACTTCTTTTCTTCATACAAATTTACTTTGTTGAAATTCTGCTGAGTGTGTCGACACAAGTCCGTGTCGACACAAGTCCTGTGTGTCGACACAGTTGATGTTGACAAAGTCTTCAGTGTGTCGACACTGCCTCTTGGTGTCGACACAGTTGATGTCGACTAAGCTTCTGTGTGTCGACACTGCCTTTGTGTGTCGACACAGTTGATGTCGACTAGACTTTCTCTGTGTGTCGACACAACCTCTGCATGTCGACACAGTTTTTCTGCTGTCGACACAGCCTCTCCAAGTGTTGACACAATTAACTCCAAGTGCCGACACAGCTTTTCTTAAGTGTCGACACAAGCCTTCATAAGTGTCGACACAGTTTCTTCTAGTGTCGACACATGGACTTAAAAACTTTTCTGCATTCCTGCATTTTCGTAACCTGCACATATAAACTCAAAACAACATCAAATACACCTTGATGCATATCATTGAGTAGGGTGAGGCTTCTTCAAATCTGGTACACATTTTCCAATGTACCCAATAATCTCCCCCTATTTGGAGAAGTCATAACCCTTAGTCAATGATATACACCATTCATAACAAATACACATTATGATGTATAACACATTATATGACAGAGAACATATAAACAAAACATATATGACAAGTCACAGAATAATAATGCAACTAGAATGAGCATGAATTAATGTTTTGTTTCAACTTCCAAAAGTTTCATAACAAAAGTTTACATAGATTTTAAAAGATTACAAAGTTGTAAACTCAAGTAAATCTAATCTAAAGATTATCTGGCTCCTTGATAACTATTCCTTTGCCTGATTGAACCTTGGCTTGTACAAGAGCATCAGTATCATCAGCTGGCTTCTTGCCCTTTAGATCTTTCTTCTTTTGCACTTCAGCCCTTATTCTTTGTCTTTCAAAATAATGAAAAGGCTTAGGGAAATATTTGCTAGGCTCCTGAGCATTAGGAGGTAGCTTCCCAAGTTTTGCCTTTCTTCTACATTGAACTATGGCTTCTTGCCTGGCTTCATGCTTTTGCCATTCTTGTGCAGAGTATAGAGCTGTCACTTAAAACCGAAAACCGTAAACCGAACCGGAACTGAAACGAAACCGCAAAGAACCGGACCAAACCGTTTGCAAATTATTCGGGTTCTGGTTTTCATTTTGGAACCGTGAACAACTTTGGTTCGGGTGTGGTTCTTACATTTTATTATCCGGACCGGAACCGGAACAGGAACCGCAACATACAAATCTCAAGCGGTTTCAAAATTTTTGGACCCGATCCGAACCGGACCGAAGTAGAATCGAACCGCAACCCGTTTATTATTATCATTAATTTTATTATAATATTGTTATAATTTTATAATCTATCTATAATATTTATACTTACTATCAGGGGTGAAACTGGTGCAGTTTGGACCCAAACCGTAATCGCATCAAAATGGGTCGGTTTTGGACTGAACAAAATCACACCAAAATCGTGTGGTATGGTTTGACATTGGTGCGGTTTGAAGTCGGTTTTTACAGTACAGTATTGATTTTTATGCAGTTATATAATGTATTTTAAATTTTACTTACATATTTTTCTGAAATATTTTATTTTAAAAATATAGAAGGTATACAATTACTTTAAATAGTAATCATGAAAGACACAACTAATTGTAGCCGATTATTACGGTTGCGCAAGCTGGCGAGATGTGCTCAAGCCGACTAGATGTTGTGGCAAGTCCTTACACGTAGGAAGGCGACAGATACTAGCCCACAGATCGTGGAAGAGACCGACGAGTAGTGCACAACTTAATTATTTTTATTTCGTTGTTCTTTTGAGTTTTACTATTTGCAGACCGCTGTTATTTCACTCCGTCAAGTTTGGTTTTGTTTTAGTTGTAACTCATTTGAACCGGACCAAACCACATAGAAGCATGTCGACGAGACGCGCAGAAGCCAACTAGACGTCGTAGCAAATCTACATGCGTAGGAAGACGACATATACTACTAGCCCACCGATCATGGAAGAGACTGTCGAGGAGTGTGCAACTTAATTATTTTTATTTTGAAGGTATTTTGAGTTTTTTGCAGACCTCTTTTATTTAATTCTGTCAAATTTGGTTTTACTTTTAGTTGGAATCGATTGGAACCAAACCGAACCGCATAGAATCAGACCGAACCGTTAGTGACTGGTTTGGTTTTGGATCTTGTTAAACCGTAACCGGAACCATTGACACAACGGTTCCAAAAATTATGATGGAACCGGAACCAGAACCGGAACCGGTCAAACCAAATAAGGCGTTGGTTCTAACTTGAAGAACCGTTACCTTAACGGTTCAGTTCATGGTTTTAGTAGAACCGAAACCGAACCGAAACTGTGACAGCTCTAGCAGAGTACCATTTGCCCCTATCATGGGTCTTATCCTTTACAGCTTTCCAAGCAGTCAGTATAATGTTCCTAGAAGTAGGACTCCACTGCTCAAAATCAGGCTTCAACTCAGCCTATTCTCTGAATCTTTTCTTAGACAATAGAGCTTCTTGCTCTTTGTTCAAAACTTCCTCTAACACTGGCTTGTCTACTTTCTCAAGGATAATATTGTGAGCACCATCTGGAGGGATGTACATAGACTGTACTTCTTGATGTATTATCTCAAAATCTGCTGGAGGATAGATAACTTGTGCAACTTCAGCTTGAACCCCTTCTAAGTAAGCAGGTTGTATACCAGACTCAGCCACATTGTCATCATCACAGAGGGGTGGATATCCAAGTGTGGCTCTGATGCTATTGGAAATCCATTTAGCATGGTCTGAGCCAGCTTTGACTAATACTCTCTCTCCCTTTATGACTTCTCTGGCCACATGATCCCTGATGTCATCTTTTTGAAATCTGATTTGTTCATCCAGAAAATTTACACCATCTTTGTAAAAAGACTTTAACTTTAGTAGCTGTGCAGAAATAGTCTTTTGAGAGTCCTGAATAGCTCTTGTTACAGCAACAATTCCTTCCTAGAAGTGCTTATCAAACTCTGCCTTGGCTTTAGCTTTTCCTCAGTCTGGGCAGTAGCAAGATTCTTCATTTATGTAACAATCACATTATGTGATTCTGTCAGATTATCATTCATCCGAAGTTGATTCTCTAGTACATAGCCTTGCTTAAGAGCTATATCATTAACTTGAGTCTTGATTTTCTCTTGATGTGTGGCTAGGAAAACCACAACATTTTCTCCCTTGTGGAAACAATCAGTCATTTCCTTCTTATGCTGATTAACTTCAAATCTTATAGATTTAATATCCTGAGGCAAAGAGAATTGCAGATCTTTGTGGGTCTCATCCATATATTTCTCAATTGCAATCCTTTGCTCATCTAGCTTTACTTGCAGTGCGATTAATAAGGAGCTATAATCAGGTATTGGGGCAGATTGTGGAGCAACAGTTTGTAGTGCCTTCTTGTAGCTTTGGCTTCTCTTTTTGAAGACCATTAGCTTCCTCTTCTTAGCTCTTGTAGCTTCTTCATCCTCAAATGCTGTGGAACTAGCTATATCAACTCTATCTTTAGGACTAGGAGGCAATACCTGTTCAATTCTAGGTTGCTCCCCCTGAGTCCCATGCTCCTCATCAGTTCTTATCTGCTCCTCCTCAGTCCTTTCATTCTCCCCCTGAGACCATACTTGCTCCCCCTCAAGGTTAGCTTGCTCCTCCTCAAGGTTAACTTGCTCCCCCTCAAAATCTGCTTTCTCCCCCTCAAATTCAGGTTGTACTATATCTGGAAACAACTCTTCAAGGGTGAATTCTTGTTGAGTAGGGACTGGAGATTCTCTTATCTCTAGAGCATCAGCAACTGCTGATGTATCCTCCATGAATACATCTTGAACTTGACTGTGTAGTTGTGTTGGCTGGTCAACATCAATCAAAAATTCAGTTAGTGTCTCATCTTTATCAATGAGAATTGATTGATTTACCTCTTGAATTACCTCAAGAATTGTTTTTGTAGCCATTTCACTGTCCAAGTGGGTTGGCTCTTCCTCAATATGAGGCTCCCCCTGCACTTGTGCACCATATGTAGAGTCTTGTGGAGAAATTTCCTGTGCTGTAGATTATTCAGGAATCTCTTGCCTTTCTTCCTCAGGCATATCCTTAGTTAGAACCCTATCTCATCTGGATATAATCCTGATGTCCATCCTTCTCATGTGATTTATCTTAGTCCCAGCTGACTGGTCCATTACTTCTGGTATTGTTGTAGCTAAATACAAGCTCACAATTCTTCCCAGATTTGGCTTCTTCATACTTTCCTTAACCTGCTCAAATATTACTGCTGACCAATCAGTATTTAGTGTGTAGATGATCCTAGTCATCAGATTGAACATATAGGCTGATATCTTATCATGCCCCTGGCTTGCAGAGTATAACTTTGCCAACTATTTCAGACAAGAAATTTCCTTGCATATTCATGCCTTTACTGTGCAAAGCTGAGCCAATCTTCATGGTGGAAGCCAGTCCACACCATTGAAGTGCTTCCCTTAGCTTAGATGCAGGTACATCTACTTCTTCTTGTGTTCTTGGCAGGTGAAAAACTTTCCTTAGACTCTTCTGGGTATTTTTCACCTTTATTCCATGGACTGTATATCTAATTTTAAGTCCAGTTTGATCTAGGGTAACAGCACCAAAGAATTCTAGTGTTTCTTTCTTCCAAATCTTAGTTGGTTCAGAAACTAGAAACTCCAACCCATTCGCAGCAATTAGGGTTACTACAACTTTAATTTCATGTTCCGCATTGTCAAAGGCGTTGCGTACCAGCTCATATCCTTCATTGGCATTGTCTTCAAGCTTGGGCGCCATTAGGGTTGAGAGAAATCTTGAATGTAGATGAGAGAATTTGTCAACACAAAGATTTGGTCTCGAAACTATGAAGAGCGTGTCGACAAATAATGTTGTTGACCTATTTATACCTTTCTAAAAACGAAGGTGAAAAGACACGTCATAATTCTCTTAATGTGTCGACACTGTTGAAAAGTGTCGACACAGACTTCTAATGTCTCGACATAAGTGTTGACTTCTATGTGTCGACACTTATTCCTTTGCGCTCGATGAACAGTCGATTCTCCACTCGACGAAATCTGTGTTGATCCTAAGTGTCGACACCATCTCTGGATGTGTCGACACCACTCCTGGATGTGTCGACACTATTTCTATGAAGTGTCGACACCAATTTTCTAGATGTGTCGACATCATTTCCCTGGAATGTTGACACCACTTCTATGTGTCGACACAGACAACTCCTTGTGTCGACACCATTTTACTTAGCCAATTTTGTTAAACTAATCTATGTTCAACATTCCTAATTCAATTTTAAACTTATTGAATTTAGTTTCATCTAGAGGCTTAGTAAACATATCTGCAATTTGATAATCTATTTTGACAAATTCTAGTGAGATGTCCTCTTTCTCTACATGTTCTCTAAGAAAATGGTATCTTATTTCTATATGCTTAGTCCTACTATGTGAAACATGATTATTAACAATAGAAATAGCACTTGTAGAATCACAATACAACGATGTTCTACTTACCTGAATACCATAGTCTTCTAACTAGTGCTGAATCCACAACAGCTGTGCACAATAACTTCCTGCTGCCACATATTCGGACTCAGCTGTGGAAATTGCCACACTAGTCTGCTTCTTACTGCTCCAAGACACCAATCTTCCTCCTAGAAATTGATAGGTGTCTGTAGTACTTTTTCTATCTTCTTTGCAACCTGCAAAGTCTGCATCTGAATAGCCTGTCATTAGAAAATCTCCATTCCTAGGGTACCAAAGGCCTAGATTAGGTGTGCCCTTAAGATATCTCAAAATCCTTTTGACTGCAGTCAGATGAGATTCTTTAGGGCAGGATTGATACCTAGCACAGACACATGTAGCATACATGATATCTGATCTACTAGCAGTTAGATATAGGAGACAACCAACTATTCCTCTATACAAAGTTTCATCTACAGGTTTCCCTGCATCATCTTTGCTAAGAGAAACACTTGTCCCTATTGGAGTTCTCATGGTAGTGGATGATTCCATGCCATACTTCTTAATTAACTCTTGGGTGAACTTGGACTGAGATATGAAGAAGCCATCTTCAGTCTGTCTTACTTGGAGACCCAAGAAGAACTTAAGTTCTCTCATACTGCTCATTTCAAATTTCCCTTGCATAAGTGTTGAAACACCCTATTACTAATTTGGGTCAGGATCACTATGTCTCTAGGAATCAATGCTTGACCTCCTGTATAGCTCAATAGGTCAATTAGAATTGAGTTTAAGGGTTAAAAGTCTAGGTTTGGAAGCTGCCCTGAAGACCAAGATTTTTGTTTGGAGACTAAGTCATATCGTCGAGCTCAGCACGACGATTCGTCGAACTCCGATCGACGATCGTCTAGCTCAACTTCGACAGATCGTCGAGCTCCATTCGACGATCGCTGAGCTCAACTCCATCATATCATCGAACTCAGTTCGACGATCGGTGAGCTCAGGTCGACGATTTTGACTATGCTTTGGATCTTTATCTATGAGCTCAGTTCGACGATCCTTGAGCTCAGATCGACGATATTTTGCTGCTGTATATTTCCAGATCGCTGAGCTCAGCTCGACGATAGCAGAGCTCAGTTCGACGATTTCAGATAACTTCAAGGATGTTTCTAGATTCAAATTCAAATCAGTTAAGGAGTTATTCTGCAATTAATTCAGAGATTTCCTAGCCGTTTTCATTCATTTCTGGACCAAGTTTCAAGGAATATTTCTGTGGACTTTCCTCCAGAAGAGATTTTGCAATTAAGGATGCAATTAATGCAGATCAACGGCTATTCTTCTCAGAGAGAATGTTTTTGTTCAGTATCAGAGAATAAAAGAGAAGAATTCCTTTTTGAATCAATAATAACACAGAGAGAGACACACAGATTACAGAGATACATTCAAAAATATTCTGTCTCAAAGAATTCTCAAGAACACTCATCCAAGGAGATCAATCTTTTCAGAAATCTTCAGATCTCTCTAATTTCAAAGTGTTCAAGGCCAACATATTTCCAGACTCCAGACATTCAACATTTCAGCTATTGTTGAAATCATCTATTGCTGGAGTTCAATCTTTGAAGGACTATCACCCTCAGCAAAGCTTTTCTTCCTGAAGATCTCAAGGATTCAGGGGGAGCTTTGACATCAACAATCCACATAGTCTTCTCAGTTGTTTGAGAAAGAGAAGACTTCCATCACTCTCTCACTCCCTCTCTGTAAAGGGTTTCTCAAACTCCCTTCAAAAGTTTGAGCTTGGTTTTTGAGCACCTTGTCAAAAGCTCATTGGTGGCAAGACACCTGATCAAAAAATCTGCTTTGGTTTTTGAGCACCTTATCAAAAGCTTATTGGTGCCCAGGACACCTGATCAACTCATCCTGCAGTGGATTCCTACCTAGGGTGGTAGAAGAGTGGATGTACCCAAGTTTAGGGGAACCACTATATTTCCTTGTGTCTTCTGGTTTTGCTTGTGTTTATGCTTGTTTCTGGCCTTGATTTTTCTGTGATTAGCTTTTGTTTGACTTAGTTCTGTGATTAGTTTTTTAACTGCTTCCCTGCTCACTCTTATTACAACAATTCTTGTAAAAAGTTTCAAAGCACCATATACTCTATTCACCCCCCCTCTAGAGTATATCAGATCTAGATGCACTTTCAATTGGTATCAGAGGCAGGTTGGTTAAACATACCATATCTGATTGGTTGTACAGGCTAACACCTGAACCCAAAGATCCCAAGTTAGATCTACTTTCTTTTGTGCTTTATCATTAGATTTTGTTTTCACAAATCATGGCCCAAAACAATGATTATGCTAGCACCAGACCTCCAGTGTGCAATCTTTCCAAGTTTGCACTTTGGAAAGCAAGGATCAGACTGTACATGAATTCTATTGACGAAGATATTTTTAACTCTGTTTGGACAGTGTGCCCAAGACCCCCAGAGAACACAAGCACAAATGCTGTTCCACCTCCATTAGGAACAGATGCTGATATCAAGAGATGGAAGGTAGCTGATGCCAAGGCTATGAACATCTTGGCCCAGACAATGTCTGATGACATATTTCAGAAGGTGGCTGAATGCAGTTCAGTTAAGGAAATTTGGGACAAACTTTCAGAAATAGTCTCAGGCTCAGCTGATGAGAGAAAGGATAGGAGATCCCACCTCATATCCCAATATGAGAATTTCAAGAAGGGAGAAACTGAGTCAGTGGGAGACATGTACAACAGGCTAAGTCTAATTGTCAGTGAACTCAAAACATTGGACAAAGAGATCTCTCTAACTGAATCAATGACAAGATCCTAATGTGCTTCCCTAGCACTTGGGATTCAAGAATCTGGCCAATTAAGGATGCCAGAAGTCTGAATGAGATCACTACTGAAGCTCTATTGGGTAAGCTCAAATCTTATGAGCTACTCATCAAAAATAGAGGAGAAGAACAGAAGGCTGCCTCACCAGCCACAAGAAAAGAGAAGACCATAGCCTTCAAGGCAACTGAAGATCTGCCTGAAGATAAAGCCACAGACAATGATGAACTACTTAGTCTGCTGGCCAAAAGATTTTACAAAATGGCCAGAAAGGACTTCAGAAGGAGATCATACAAGGAGCAGGATAAGCCAAGGTATGACAAGTCCATTAACAATAATAAAGACATTATTTGCTTTGGTTGCAGAAAACCAGGGCACATAGTTCCTGACTGTCCAGAAAACAAGAACAAGGACAGAAGGTACATGAAAGAAAGAAGAAAGGAGAAAGACTCCAAGAGGAATGGCAATGACAAACCCTCATCAAGCAAAAATAAACATAAAAGAAAGGGCTTTGTTGCTGAATCCTGGAGTGAGACTGAAGAGGAGTCAGAAGCCTCATCCAGTTCTAGTGATGATGAGGATGATGCAGAAGAAAAGGAGTTCTGCATGATGGCAATCAATGCCTCACATCATAATTCAGAAGAAGAGGAGTCAGAGTCAGACTCAGAGACTCAACCTGAAGAAGATCAGGTAATAGGTTCTTTTGATTTTAGTTCAGAGGATTTTAAATCTGAATTTAAAGCACTGTGCTTAGACTTGCTAAAGTCTGAGAAAGAAATCATCTCTCTCAGAAATCAATTATCTGAACACAATACTTTAAAGTCAGAAAACCTCAAACTCTCTCAGGAGTTGGAGTGCTGTAGGGAACAGATAGCTTCACTGAAAAGTGAGCTCTCTGAGGCCAAGAAGCTTGAAGAATCCCTTAATGGGAGAAGCATCAAGCTGATGGACATCACAAGCACAGTGAACTCCAGATTCAACAGTACACTGTGCTTGGGTGCTTCATCCAGTCAACCCATAGTTCTAACAACTCCAATTAAGTTCATTTCTGACAAAGGAAAGGGAGTTATAGAGGTTGCTAGGAAAAATTCTGATCTGCCCCAAAAAACTAAGTCCCAACAGAAATCGTCGAACGGAGATCGACGATCGCCAAACGGAGATCGACAATCGCCAAACGCAGATCGACGATCGCCGAACGCAGCTCGACGATCTCAGGAAAAATCGTCGAACGCAGATCGACGATCTCAGCCAATGTCATCGAACGCAGGTCGACGATCTCAAATACCTGACCTCAGCCATAGTCGACCGTCGAACGGAGCTCGACGATCTGACCCAAGATCGTCGAACGCAGCTCCAAGATCGTCGAACAGAGGTCAGAGCTCTGGAAAATTTTTCAAATGCAAATCAAAATTGAATCCTAAGGGTCTTTCATCCCAAATCTTTAACCCTTATACTGAATGGATTATACCTCCAAGAAGATATCATCCTGAAGGATATAAGAGTCAACCTGAGATGTCTTTCATTTCAGAATTTAAAGGTTATCAACCTAGGCCCAAGGTAAGCTGGGTCAAAAACAAATGAATTGTCTTATGTGCAGTTGAAGACCTATCCAACATCTAACCAGCAATGGTATTTGGATAGTGGGTGCTCTAAGCACATGACAGGGAACAAGGACAACCTCACATCCTTTAGAGCCAAGCTTGGACCCAAAGTTATCTTTGGTGATTCAAACTTTGGACAGACTAAAGGATATGGTGCAGTCCAGATTGGATCAGTAACCTTCAAGAAGGTAGCTTATGTGGAAGGACTGAAGCACAACCTAATTAGCATCAGTCAGCTGTGTGATGAAGGCTACCAGGTGACCTTCAGCAAAGCCTTATGCAAAATCAAGTCAGAGGACAACACAACTGTGTTGACAGGTAAAAGAAAAGGTAACATCTATCTAGTAGATTTTCTTTCAACTGATGTAGATATCTGCTTGTTTAATTCAGTCTGTAGACCAAATATTTTATGGCATAAAAGATTAGGACACCTAAACCTTAGAACTATTGCTAGTCTATCCAAGGACAACCTTGTTAGAGGACTACTTTCTGACCCCTACAAGAAGGAAGGACTCTGCAGGGCTTGTCAATTAGGCAAACAAACTTAAAACAGCTTTAAGTCACTTAATAAGAGTGATTCACCTAGGATATTGTATCTGTTACACATGGATATTTTTGGACCAATCACAGTACAAAGCCTAGGAGGGAAATCCTACACTTTAGTAGTTGTAGATGACTTCTCTAGATTCACTTGAGTGTTCTTTCTAAGAAAGAAGTCTGATAACTTTAAGTGTCTGACAAAGTTTCTAAATGTATACAAATTGAGTTCAATACTCACATTGCCCTGATCAGAAGTGATCATGGGACAGAGTTTGATTCTCTTCTTATGCAAGAGTTCTGTCAGAGTGAAGGGATCAGACATACTTTCTCAGCTCCTAGAACTCCTCAGCAAAATGGGGTAGCTGAAAGGAAAAATAGAACCCTTATTGAATCTGCCACTACATTGTTGTCAGATGCTCATCTACCTCTATCCTTTTGGGCAGAGGCAGTGAACACCTCCAACTATGTGGTGAATAGAAGTCTGATACATAAACTAAAGTGAAAGACTCCCTATGAATTACTCAAAGGGAAGAAACCTAAAGTTGACTATTTTAGAGTCTTTGGTTGTATTTGCTACATTCATAATAATGACAAGAAATATTTAGCAAAATTTCAAGCCAAAGCTGATGAAGGAGTGTTTCTGGGATACTCCATGATCAGCAAGGCTTATAGGGTCTATAATAAATCATCTTTAAAAATTGAGGAATCTGTTCATATATCATTTGATGAATCTAACATGTCTTTCAAGGAGAAGATTTCTTCTACCATAGAACCTTTGCAGGAACATTCTCTAGTTGAAGACTTGAACAAGTTACAGGTTACTCAAGAGGATGAAAGCAGTGAATATGAAGAAAATGCTCAACATATTGAAGAACAACTTGAAGAGCCAGTTGTTGTACCACAAGAGAAAACAACAACACAGGTTGGTGAACAATCAACACCCCCTGTTGATTTAGTAACATCAAGAGACCATCCAATTTCCCAAATAATTGGAGAAATCTCAGCTGGTGTGCAAACCAGAAATCAGGTCAACCAAAACCTGTTGCACACCTGCTTCCTATCTCAAATTGAACCTCAGTCCATTCAAGATGCAGAGCAAGATCCACACTGGATCATTGCAATGCAAGAGGAGTTGCATCAATTTGAGAGAAACAAAGTATGGGAACTAGTGCCAAAGCCTAAGGATCACTCCATTGTTGGAACAAAATGGGTATTCAGAAACAAACTGGATGATCAAGGAGTAATTGTAAGGAACAAGGCAAGGCTAGTTGCTCAGGGATACTCTCAAGAAGAAGGAATCGACTACGACCAGACCTTTGCACCAGTTGCAAGACTATAAGCCATCAGAATATTCTTAGCTTATGCAGCACACAAAGGCTTCAAGGTATATTAGATGGATGTCAAAAGTGCTTTTTTAAATGGAGACATCAAAGAGGAAGTTTATGTCAGACAACCTCCAGGTTTTATCTCTCCTACTTTTCCTGATTATGTTTTTAGACTGAACAAAGCATTATATGGTTCAAGTAAGCTCCTAGAGCATGGTATGAGACCCTAGCATGCTTTCTTTTGGAAAATGGTTTTATAAGGGGTAGAGTAGACCAAACTCTTTTCATTAGAACCCATAAGTCCCATACCCTACTAGTACAAATTTATGTAGACGATATTATTTTTGGTTCTTCTGACTCCAAATTGTGCAGAAGGTTTTCTAACCTGATGCATTCTAAATTTGAGATGAGTAGCATGAGTGAGCTATCCTTCTTCCTAGGATTGCAAGTCAAACAGCATGCTGAAGGCATCTTCATTTCTCAAACCAAGTATGCAAATGAATTGGTTAAGAAATTTGGTATGTCTGAAGCATCTTGTATGAAAACACCCATGCCTACTAATGCTGTATTGGATGCTGATGAACATGAGAAACCTGTTGATCAGACAACATATAGAGCAATGATTGACTATTTACTGTATCTTACAGCTAGTAGATCAGATATAATGTTTGCTACATGTATATGTGCTAGGTTCCAAGTAAGCCCTAGAGAGTCACACCTAACACTAGTAAAGAGGATTCTCAGGTATGTTAAAAGTTGTCCAAATCTAGGTCTCTGGTATCCAAAAGATTCAGCATTTGATTTAACTGGATTCTCTGATGCTGACTATGCTGGATGCAGAATTGACAGGAAAAGCACCAGTGGAACTTGTCAATTCCTTGGTGACAGACTTGTCTCTTGGTTTTGTAAGAAACTGTTAGGTACATTGGTTTAAATGTACCTGATTTGAAGAAGCCTCACCCAACTCAATGATATACATCAAAATGTATTTGATGTGTTTTGAGTTTACTTGTGCAGGCTAAGTATTTGCAGGAAAGAAGAAAAAGTTTCTAAGTCCACGTGTCGACACCCAGAGGGAAAGTGTCGACACTTAAGAAGACTTGTGTCGACACCCAGGCAAGCAGTGTCGACACTTGGAGTCATTGTGTCGACACCAGGGATGCTGAGTCGACACCAGACAGAAAGTGTCGACACAAGGAGCTGTGTTGACACTCAGTGAAGAAAAGACAGTGAAGCTGTGTCGACACTTAGCAGTTGTGTCGACATCCAGAAAAACTGTGTCTACACCAGAAAGTGTCGACACTTGGAGGCTGTGTCGACACTCAGCAAAAGTCTGCAGAGACTAAGTACAAGTGTCGACACTCAGAACAATGTGTCGACACTCAACAGAAGAGTCAACGCTTGAAGTAAGTGTCGACACCCAGAACAATGTGTCGACACTTAGCAGAAGAGTCAACACTGGAAGTAAGTGTCGACACCAAGAACAATGTGTCGACACTTAGCTGAAGACTCAACACTTGAAGAAAGTGTCGACACAAGGAGCTGTGTCGACACTTAGCAAAGAACAGCAAAGTTCAACAAAATATTCTAAGTACAAGTGTCAACACTAAGGAGTTGTGTCGACACTCAGCCAGAGTCTCGACAGAAGAAGAAAGTGTCGACACCCAAAGCAATGTGTCGACACTCAACAAGTATCAACACTGAAGACATGTGTCGACACCAAGAAGCAGTGTCGACACTTAACAGATTCAACACATGAAGATGTGTCGACACAAAGGTGTTGTGTCGACACTTAGAAGAATTCAGCAAGATACTGAAGTACAAGTACTTGTGTCGACACTCAATTTTAGTGTCGACACATGAAGAAGAAGTAGTGTCGAGATACAAAATCTACAACATAAGGAGTTGTGTCGACACCTTGTAGACTAGTGTCGACACTTAGACAACTTGTGTCGACACTTGGTCTATAAGTGTCGACACTTAAAGACAGAAAGTCTCGACACTTACAAACAGTTACAGTTATTTCAAGAACTGACTGGATGACTTGACAGCTGCCATTCCAGCCGGTCTACAGCACCTGTCAGAGTTGTCAGAATTCAGTTATGGACCGGACCAGCCGGTTACCATGAAGAAGGCCTATAAATAGGCCTATACTGTCTACAGAAGAGATTGATCAACAAGTTGTTGAAGAGATTGAACACAAGTCCAAGTTCAGATCTAAAGAAGATCTAGCTATCAAGTGAAGATCTAAGAAGTTGGAGAGAGAGAGCTCCATCCAAGAAATCAGTTGTTGGAACCAGACTGAGAAGAAGGGTTCAGATCTACTCTGAACCTTAAGTAGCAGATATCAAGGATCAACTGCAGAAGGAGTCAATCTTATTGGGTTCTACTTTCAAGAAGCTTTGAAGAAAGCTAAGTCAGATTGAGTCCAGCTGAGTTCTTCCAAGAACTCATCAAGAATCTCACAACTTATCTCTCTTTCATCTAAGTTGTTGAGTTTATACATTTTGTATTCATTATAACTTGTAGGATCCTTAGGGATCTGAGATTGTAAGCCTGAAATTATAAAGGCTGAGGGTAGGAGAGTTAAATCTCTGAGTGTAGGCCTTGGTGGCTGAGTGTAGGCCTTGGTGGCTGAGTGTAGGCCTTTGTGGCTGAGTGTAGGCCTTTGTGGCTGAGTGTAGGCCTTTGTGGCTGAGTGTAGGCTTTGTTGAAAAGCTGAGTTGTAGGGCCTTGGACCTGAGGTGTAGGAACCAGTTTGGGTTCTGAGATAGTGAAGGAGTTTGGCCGAATCTAGTACACTGCTAGATAGGCGAAGGGGGAAAGTGGATGTACCCAAAGCTTGGGGAACCACTATAAAACTCTGTGTCTACTGTGTGATTGTTGTTGGTTGTGATTGCTGCATATGTGCTGTGATATAGTAGATAGAATTCTGTGATATTATCTGATTGCTGCATAAAAAGTTAAAAAGATTCAAGTCACCTATTCACCCCCCTCTAGGTGATTAGATACAATATCTTTCAAGTGGTATCAAAGCGAGGTTACTCAAAAAAGGACTAGCAGTCTGAGTAGATCCTTTTGGTAGATTCAGGTTAAGTCAATTGCAGATTCAAGAAAATCAAGAACCATGGGTTCCACTGAAAATCACAAGGAATTGGGATCCATGAAACTACCTATATGTAGGAAGGAGATCTTTGAGATCTGGAAGGAAAGGGTAAGGCTGTTTATGGAGGCCTCAGACCCTAGAATTTATATCATAGTAAAGGAAGGGCCATATGTGCCCATGAAGGTGTCAGTACTGGATGCAAATCAGAGAACACCAAAGGATTTCTCTGAAATGACAAAGGATGAGATTGTCCTAGCCACCATGGACAAAAGGGCTCAGAACATTATAGTGAGTGTCATAGATGATGCAACTTTTCAGAATCTAATACACTGTAAGACAGCCAAAGAGATGTGGGATACCCTTATTATGTATATGAAAGGTTCTGAAGAAGTTAGGCAAGACAGAAAATCCTTGCTAAATCAAGAGTATGAAAGTTTTAGACAAGGAAAGGGTGATAACATAACTGAGTGCTATAAGAAGTTCTACAGGATAGTGAATGAACTCATGTCCTATGGCAGAGAGTTCAGTAATTATGAACTCAATGACAAGTTTCTAAGGTCCCTAACAAAAGATTGGGACACCAAGATCTGTGTCATTAGAGAAATGGCTAAGTTGGCAGAAATTCCTCCACCTACACTGTTTGGCAAACTGTTGTCTTATGAAATGCAGTTGACAGTGAGGAAAGAAGAGGAGAAATCAACAAGAATTGAACATAAGGAAAGGACAGTGGCCTTCAAGACAGAAGCCCCGAGAAAGTACAGATGTAAGTCACCTTCTCCACCTCTAAAAGCAGCTGATTCTGAGTCAGATGAGTCAGTCAGCACAAAATCTGAAAGCAGTGAAAGTGATGAGGACTTTGCTGCCTTCACAAGACATTTTCAGAAATTCTTAAAGAAGAAACAGTGGAGGTCAAGGCCATCTACTTCACAGGGAAAGGAATACTCTTATCAGAAAAAGAGGTCTTCAAAGAAAGACAAGAAAAAGACTAAGTCTAGCAAGACAACACTTTCAAAAATAGTGTGCTATTGCTGCAATAGACAAGGTCATGTGATAGCAGATTGTCCTGAGAAGAGAAAGGAGTCTAGTGACAAGAAGAAGACTCATTTCAAAGGAAAGAAAGAAAAGTCATTTGTTGCCAAAAAGGAGAAGACTCTGTCAGATATTTCTTCATCAGAAACTGAGTCAGATGCTGAGGCATATATAGGGCTGTTTGCTGAAGAAGAAGAAGAAGAGTTCATGCAGATTATGGAGTCTATATATGAACAAGAAGATAGTCAATGCCAAGGGCTAATGACATTGACAGAAAGTGACAAAATCCTGGAGCAGCCAGGACTTAGTAAGGTACAAAGTTTAACTTTAAGTTCAATTTCTTGTGCCAGTACAGAATCAGATTCATCTTCATCAAATGATGAGAGTGATTCTGAGTCTGAAGAAGATATTCATCAGTTGATAGATGAATATAAAGTACTGTTGCAAGCTTACAAGAAGAGCAAGTCCCTAGCCAAAAGTCAGGCAAAGGAAATTGCAAATCTCAAAGCTGCAGTAACAGATTCTGAGAGGTTATTTGATCAGAAGCTGAATGAGATAGCCAGACTGAAGCACATAACTGTGATTCAGATGAGAACTATATCATTTAAGAATGATCAAATCAAGAGTCTGGAGATTAATCTTCAGAAGGAGAAAGACTTGGTTGCTAGGTTTTCTAAACCTAAGTCTGTTTTACCCATAATTGATGAATTTATTCATCACAAAGATAAAGCTGGACTGGGTTTTACAAGACCTGCAAGGACTGTTCAGTCCAAGTCTATGTCCAAGGGCAAAGCCCCAACACTCAACAAGCCAACTGTGGATAAAATAGCTGAGACTGTACCTAAGCAAAGGTACAATAAGTTTGAGTGTTGGTGTTGTGGCAAGGTTGGCCACTTTGCAATGGACTGTTGGCATAATGCTAGTGCCAAAGTGAATAGCAAACTGGCTGTTGGAAAACCAGCAGGTAGTCTTGTCAGGATGCAAACTAACAAATACCAAGGACCCAAGAATACTTTGGGTTCTAAGGTTCATTAATCTGTTTTGCAGATGAGTCCAAGTTGCCATGCCCCAATATGGTACTTAGATAGTGGATGTTCCAGACATATGACTGGAACAAGGGGTTTACTAAGGGACTACATTCCAATCAAAGATGGTCCAAAAGTCACCTTTGGTGGTTCTGAAAAAGAAATCATCAAAGGGTTTGGTAACATTTCTAATAACTTAGTTACCATTACTCAAGTGACTTATGTTAAAGGGTTGAAACACAACCTAATAAGTATAAGTCAATTAAGTGATGTAGGGTATGACATCTCATTTGTTAAGAATGGTTGTCATATCAAGAGGTCAACTGATCAAGAGATCATTTTGACAGGTTATAAAAAGAGGAATGTCTATTGCTTAGACATTATGTGTGAGACCAATGGTTCTCAAGTGTGTCTTGTAGCTGATGAGACAGTCTCTCATTGTGTCAAATGGCACAAGAGGCTAGCCCATCTAAACTACAAGACAATTGACAAACTCTTTAGCAAAGAGTTGGTGAGGAATGGTCCTCAAGTTAAGTGTGTCAAAGATGGTATTTGCTCAGCTTGTCAAAAGGGCAAGCAGACTAGATCCACCTTTAGAAGCATAGAAAACAAAGATGCTGTGAGGTGTTTATACCTCTTGCATATGGATCTCTTTGGTCCAATGCCAGTTCACAGCCTAGGTAGGAAGGTCTATACCTTTGTAGTTGTAGATGACTACTCAAGGTTTTCCTGGGTGTTCTTCTTAAGACAGAAATATGAAATACCTAATGTCTTCTATAGCTTTGTCAAGCAAATTCAGAATGAACTAAATAGTACAGTGGTCAAAATAAGAAGTGACCATGGTACTGAGTTTCAGTCTGATAGCATGAAAAAACTATGTGAAGACTTTGGGATATTTCAAGAGTTTTCTTCACCTAGAACACCTCAGTAAAATGGCATTGCTGAAAGGAAGAATATGACCTTGATTGAGGCAGGTAGAACCCTATTAAGTGATACATCACTACCAGAATATTTCTGGGCTGAAGCAGTTAATACTGCATGCCATGTTATTAATAGGGCTACCATTACTAAAGGCCTCAACAAGACCCCCTATGAGGTTGTGAAAGGCAGGAAACCAAACCTATCCTACTTCAGGATCTTTGGTTGCAAATGCTTCATACTTAACAATGGAAAGTCTTACTTGACTAAGTTTGCTGCCAAGTCCCAAGAGGGAATTTTTGTTGGGTACAACAACAATAGTAAGGCTTATAGAGTCTACAACTTGTCTACTCAAGTTGTAGAAGAGACTGTACATGTAGTATTTGATGAAACTAGGCTTGTTAACAATAAGTTGTCTAGTAGTATATGCAGCCCCACATGTTTAACAAAGAAGATGGACAAGCTCACTCTAGAAGAAGAATCTACTGCAAGACAGCAAGTAGAAGACAGTGGATGTTGTCCAGGGGGAGTACTACATGTACCAAATGCAGAAGAAGTACAAGGAGTACAGCAAGATGATGAAACTGAAGAGGTTCAACCAGAAGTCAGGATGCCTCCAGCCAATAGGCATCTTAGAGATCATCCAGTAGAGCAGATTATTGGAGATCCAAGACAAGGGGTACAGACAAGGAGCAGAAATCTGAATGCAGCAATCTACTCCAGTTTTCTATCTCAAGTTGAACCAAAGAAGTTTGAAGAAGCCATTCTAGATCCACAATGGACTGAAGCAATGCAAGAAGAGCTGAATCAGTTCAAGAGGTACAAGGTCTGGGAACTTGTTCCTAAACCTAAAGACCACAATATAATAGGAACCAAGTGGATCTACAGGAATAAGATGGATGAACAAGGTGTCATCATTAAGAATAAAGCAAGATTGGTTGCTAAAGGATATAGGCAGGAAGAAGGTATTGATTTTGATCAAACCTTTGCTCCAGTAGCCAGACTGGAAGGCATAAGAATGTTCCTGGCCTATGCAACCTATCAAGGATTCAAAGTTTACCAAATGGATGTCAAGTCAGCATTTCAAAATGGTAATCTTAAAGAAGAAGTCTATGTGGAACAGCCTTCAGGTTTTGTTGATTCAACTCTACCTAATCATGTTTATAGACTTAGGAAAGCTTTATATGGGTTAAAGCAAGCCCCTAGGGCTTGGTATGAAACCCTATCTAGTTTCTTCATTGAGAACAAGTTCTCAAGGGGGAAAATAGATAAGACTCTATTCCTTAGGGAATCTAGAGGCAAAGTAATACTAGTCCAAATATATGTAGATGACATTATATTTGGGTCTACTGAAAGTAGTCTTTGCAAAAAGTTTGCAAAACTAATGCAAAGTCAATTTGAGATGAGTAGTATGAGAGAGCTAAAGTTCTTCTTGGGTCTCCAAGTAAGACAGACTGAGAGTGGTTTATCCATATGCCAGTCCAAGTTCACCCTAGAACTCATAAGGAAGTATGATATGGATTCATCCAGTACCATGGAGACTCCTATGGGGTCAAGCATGTCTCTTAGCAAGGATGATGCAGGGAAGCCTGTAGATGAAACCTTGTATAGAGGGATAGTTGGATCCATATTATACTTAACTGCAAGTAGACCAGATATCATGTATGCTACATGTGTCTGTACAAGGTATCAAGCCTGCCCTAAAGAGTCTCATTTGACTGCAGTCAAGAGGATATTGAGATATCTAAAGGGCACTCCTTATCTAGGCCTCTGGTACCCTAGGAATGGAGATTTTGATCTAACAGGTTATTCAGATGCAGACTTTGCAGGATGCAAAGAAGACAGAAAAAGCACTACTGGAACCTGTCAATTCCTAGGTGGAAGACTGATTTCTTGGAGTAGCAAAAAGCAAACAAGTGTGCCTATCTCCACTGCAGAATCAGAGTATGTGGCTGCAGGAAGTTGCTGTGCTCAACTTTTGTGGATACAACATCAGCTTGAGGACTATGGAATTCAGGTAAGTAGAACTCCACTCTTTTGTGATTCTACTAGTGCTATTTCAATAGCCAATAATCCTGTATCCCATAGTAGAACAAAACATATTGAAATTAAATATCATTTTCTTAGGGAGCATGTAGAAAGAGAAGATATTTTACTTGAATATGTTAGAACAGATAATCAACTAGCTGATATGTATACTAAGCCCCTAGAAGAAGCTAAGTTCAATAGGTTTAAAACTGAACTAGGAATGATAAACTTAGAGTAAGTTTACAGAATTGGAAATGACTAAGTAAAAAGGTGTCGACACATAGAGATTTCTGTGTCGACACAGAAAGTAGGTGTCGACACTTCAGGAAAAAGGTGTCGACACATCTAGAAAGTTGGTGTCGACACTTCAGAATAATAGTGTCGACACATAACAAGTTGGTGTCGACACAACCAAGGTGGTGTCGACACTTAGTGTTTACTCAGAATTATCTAAGTAAAGTCTCGACTATGTGTCGAGTTAAGTGGTGTCGACACATAAACAAGTGTCGACACATATAATATGTTGACTAAACTTATGTCGACACATATGTGTCGAGACATTATAAGTCTGTGTCGACACTTATTGCCAGTGTCGACACAATTTAAGTTGGCTGCCCGCCTTTTCATCTTCAAAAGTAGAAAGGTATAAATAGGGTTTTGCCTTAGTCTGTCGACACGCTTTCAAAAGTTTCGAGACCAAAACTTCTGTGTTGACACCTCTCTTCTCTCAAGTCAAATTCTTCAACCCTAATGGCGCCAAAGCTTGAGGAGAACGTCAACGAAGGCTACGAGCTGGTGCGCAATGCTTTTGATGATGCCGACCAGGAAATCAAGAACGTGATAACCCTAGTTGCCGACTCAGGGTTAGAATATCTTGTTTCCGAGCCAACGAAAATTTGGAAGAAAGAGGTACTGGAATTCATCAATGGAGCTAAAGTAGATGAAACTGGATTCAAGATCAAATTCAGGGTTCATGGCGAGAAGGTGAAGGTATCACCTAAGAGCTTGAGGAAGATTCTACAGCTACCCAGAACTAAGGAAGAGGATGAAGTAACAACTTCCAGGACCAGAGATGCATTGGCATGGTGTGGTCTGGATTCTAAGATGAGGATTGGCTCTGTTTTTAATAGAAAGGGCATGAAAAGCCAAGGGAAATTTCTGTCTGAGATTGTTGGCAAAGTAATTCTCAGCAAGCCATGAGGGCATGACAGAGTGTCTGCCTCCATGTTTTGTATTATGACCAGAATTATCTTCACTCTAAACACTGACTGGTCTGTTATAGTGTTTGAGAAAATCAAGGAAACCTTGAAGAAGCCCAATCTGGGCAGGATCATAAGTCTATACCTAGCTGGTACCATACCAGAGGTTATGCAATAAGCTGCTGGAAGCAAAATCAATCACATGATAAAAATGGATATGAGAATTTTCTCCAGATGGGACAGGGTGTTGTCAAAGGAAATGCCAACCCCTGAGAAGGTAATTCTTGAAAAAGTATCACCACCAAAAAAGAAGAGGAAAGCTGCTCTAGTGGCTCAAGTGTCCACTAGCAGCTCTGACAGTGAAGAACAAGTTGTCTTCTCACCAGATGAGAATGAGGAAGGAACTGCTGTGAAGTCTCCAGCACAACAAGTAGATGCTGAGATCCAGGGGGAGCTACCTCAAGCTAGCCCCATACTGAAAGATCACATCCAGGGGGAGTCTCTAGTTGTAGAAGAACCAACTACACTAGAAAGTGAACAAGCAACCAACACCATACTAGAGGTAATCACTGAACTAAATGCTTTAAATTTTCCTATAGAGGATACTGATTTGACTGATGTTCATCAGCAAACTCAGCTGGATAGCCAAGTCCCAGATACTGTCATGGAAGACACATCTGTTGAAATTGTAGTTACTGATCCAGTGGTTGAAGAGCCTAGAATTTCTCCTGCTCAGTCTCCACAAGAATACACCATGGAAGATTTATTTCTGAATCTAGATCAAGAAGATTTTGATAAGGAAACTGCTGCTGAAGAGGAGAATGCTCCAGTTCAGGGGGAGCAAGTGCAAATTCATGAAGAATCTGCAAGACAAGAGACTGAGAAGGAATTAGATGTACAGAAGGAGTTACCCCCTAGCCCTAAGGAGAGGGTAGAAATTGCTAGCTCCTCAGCATCTGAAGATGAGGAGGCTGCCAGGGAAAAGAAAAAGAAAATTTATGTCTTCAAGAGAAGGAGTCAGAGTTACAAGAAGTCCTTACAATCTATTGCATCACAGTCTGCACTACAGCCAGCCCCAGCTTTTGATTATAGTGCACTGATGGTTGCTATGTGTTGGGTACATTGATTAAATGTACCTGATTTGAAGAAGCCTCACCCAACTCAATGATATACATCATAATGTATTTGATGTATGTTGAGTTTACTTGTGCAGGTTAAGTAATTACTGGACTGAAGCAAAAAGTTTCTAAGTCCATGTGTCGACACCCAGAGGGAAAGTGTCGACACTTAAGAAGACTTGTGTCGACACCCAGACAAGCAGTGTCGACACTTGGAGTCATTGTGTCGACACCTGGGATGCAGAGTCGACACCAGACAGAAAGTGTCGACACAAGGAGGTGTGTCGACACTCAGTGAAGAAAAGTGCAGACAGAAAGTGTCGACACAAGGAGCTTTGTCGACACCCAGTGAAGCTGTGTCTACACCAGAAAGTGTCGACACTTGGAGCTGTGTCGACACTCAACAAAAGTCAGCAGAAATTAAGTTAAAGTGTCGACACCAAGAACAATGTGTCGACACACAACAAGAAGAGTCAGCACTTGAAGAAAGTGTCGACACCAAGAACAAAGTGTCGACACTCAACAGAAGAGTCAACACATGAAGTAAGTGTCGACACCTAGAACAATGTGTCGACACTCAGCTGAAGACTCTACACTTGAAGAAAGTGTCGACACATGGAGCAGTGTCGACACTTAGCAAAGAACAGCAAGATCGTCAAATTATTCTAAGTACAAGTGTCGACACTAAGGGAATGTGTCGACACTCAGCTGAAGTCTCAACAAAAGAATCAAGTGTCGACACAAGGAGCTGTGTCGACACTCAGCAAGTATCAACATAGAAGACTATGTGTCGACACCAAGGAGCAGTGTCGACACTTAACAGATTCAACACAAGAAGTTGTGTCGACACAAAGGAGATGTGTCGACACTTAGAAGAATTCAGCAAGTTACAGAAGATCAAGTACTTGTGTCGACACTCAATTTCAGTGTCGACACATGCAGAAGAAACTGTGTCGAGACATACAAGGAGTTGTGTCGATATCTTGTAGACTATTGTCGACACTTACACAACTGGTGTCGACACTTGGTCTATAAGTGTCGACACTCAAAGACAGAAAGTCTCGACACTCAAAGACAGAAAGTCTCGACACTTTCAAACAGTTAGAGATTTTCAAGAACTGACTGGATGACTTGACAGCTGCCGTTCCAGCCGGTTTACAGCACCTGTCAGAGATGTCAGAAGACAGTTATGAACCGGACCAGCCGGTTACCATGAAGAAGGCCTATAAATAGGCTCATATAGTTTACAGAAACTGTTGTTCAGATTTTTGTTCAAGTAGTTATTGAAGTGGTACACATAGTATCAACACAAGAAGATCTAGCCGTCCAAGTGCAGATCTAAGAAGTTGGAGAGAGAGGGCTCCATCCAAGAAATCAGCCTTTGGAACTAGGCTGAGAAGAAGGGTTCAGAGATTTTCTGGATCTTAAGAAGCAGAGATCAAGGATCAACTGCAGGAGGATTCATTCTTATTCAGTTCTACTCAAGAAGCTTTGAAGAAAGCTAAGTCAGATTGAATCCAGCTGAGTTCTTCCAAGAACTCATCAAGAAACTCTCAACTCCCCTCTCTTGTTTCTGAGTTGTAGAGTTAATATTTGTAAAATCATTTTAACTTGTAGGATCCTTTGGATCTGAGTGAATTGTAAGCCTGTATTTATAAAGGCTGAGGGTAGGGCTTGAGAGCCTGAGTGTAGGAGATTGAAATCTCTGAGTGTAGGCCTTGTTGGCTGAGTGTAGGCCTTGTTGGCTGAGTGTAGGCCTTGATTGGCTGAGTGTAGGCCTTTGTGGCTGAGTGCAGGCTTTGGGATAAAGCTGAGTTGTAGGGCCTTGGGCCTGAGGTGTAGGAACCAATTTGGGTTCTGAGACAGTGGAGGAGTTTGGCCGAATCTAGTACACTGCTAGATAGGCGAAGGGGGAAAGTGGATGTACCCAAAGCTTGGGGAACCACTATAAAACTCTGTGTCTGCTGTGCTGTGATTGTTGCTGTGTATGCTGTGTGTTTGTTGTGATAAAATAGTTAGAAATCTGTGATATTAACTGTTTGCTGCCATTAAAGTTCAAAAAGGATTAGGTCACCTATTCACCCCCCCTCAAGGTTTTTAGGTACCATATCTTTCAAGTCGTATCAGAGGGAGGTTCCTCAAAAAGGACTAACAGTCTGAGGAGATCCTGTTTGGCAGATTCAGTCTAAGGAAAAGTACAGATTCAAGAAAATCAAGAAACATGGGTTCCTCTGAAAATCACAAGGAATTGGGTTCCATGAAATTGCCCATATGCAGAAAAGAGATCTTTGGGATCTGGAAGGAAAGGGTAAGACTGTTTATGGAGGCCTCAGACCCTAGGATCTACATCACAGTAAAAGAGGGGCCATATGTGCCCATGAAGATATCTGTTCTAGATGCAAATCAGAGAACCCCAAAGGATTTCTCTGAAATGACTAAGGATGAGATTGTCCTAGCTACCATGGACAAGAGGGCACAAAACATTATAGTGAGTGCCATAGATGATGCAACATTTCAGAATCTTATACACTGTAAGACAGCCAGAGAGATGTGGGACACTCTTATAATGTATATGGAAGGATCTGAAGAAGTTAGACAAGATAGAAAATCCTTGCTAAATCAGGAGTATGAGAGTTTTAGACAAGGAAAAGGTGATAGCATAACTGAGTGCTATAAGAAGTTCTACAGAATAGTAAATGAACTCATGTCTTATGGAAGAGAGTTCAGTAACTATGAACTAAATGACAAGTTCCTAAGCTCCCTAACCAAAGATTGGGACACAAAGATCTGTGCCATTAGAGAAATGACTAAGTTGGGAGAAATTCCTCCACCTATACTATTTGGCAAATTGTTGTCATATGAGATGCAGTTGACAGTGAGGAAAGAGGAGGAGAAATCAACAAGAATTGAGCACAAGGAAAGAACAGTAGCCTTCAAGACAGAAGCCTCCAGGAAGTGCAGGAATAAGTCACCAACTCCACCTCCAAAGGTAGTTGAATCAGAGACAGATGAGTCAGTCAGCACCAAGTCTGAAAGTAGTGAAAGTGATGAAGACTTTGCTTCCTTCACTAGACACTTTCAGAAATTCTTGAAGAAGAAACAGTGGAGGACAAAGCCCTCTACTTCAAAAGGAAAAGAAGCTTCTTATCAGGATAAAAAGGATTCAAAGAAGGATAGAAAGAGGACAAAATCTAGCAAGGCAACTAGTTCTAAGATAGTGTGCTATTGCTGCAATAGACAAGACCATGTTATTGCAGACTGTCCTGAAAAGAGGAAAGAATCTAGTGACAGGAAAAAGACTTATTTCAAAGGCAAGAAAGAAAAGTCTTTTGTTGCCAAGAAGGAGAAGACTCTATCAGATATCTCTTCTTCAGAATCTGAGTCTGATGCTGATGCATACATAGGGCTGTTTGCTGAAGAAGAAGAAGAAGAATTTATGCAGATAATGGAGTCTATTTATGAACAAGAAGACTGTCAGTGCCAAGAACTGATGGCATTGACTGAGAGTGACAAAATCCTGGAGCAGCCAGGACCCAGTAAGGTACAAAGTTCAACTTTAAATTCAGTTTCTTGTACCAGTACAGAATCAGATTCATCTTCATCAAGTGATGAAAGTGTATCTGAGTCTGAGGATGATATTCATCAGCTTATAAATGAATATAAAGTGCTGTTGCAAGCTTACAAGAAAAGCAAGTCCCTAGCCAAAAGTCAGGCAAAGGAAATTGCTGATCTTAAAGCTGCTGTAACAGATTCTGAGAAGCGGTTTGATCAAAAGCTTAATGAGATAGCCAGGCTGAAACACATAACAGTGATTCAGATGTGGACTATCGCCTTTAAGAATGATCAAATCAAGAGTCTGGAGATCAATCTTCAGAAAGAGAGAGAGCTTGTTGCTAGGTTTTCTAAACCTAAGTCAGTGTTACCTTTAATTGATGAATTTGTTCATCATAAAGGCAAGGCTGGACTGGGTTTTATTAGACCTGCAAGGACTGAGCAGTCCAAGCCCAAGTCCAAGGGCAAAGCCCCAACATTCAACAAGTCAGCTGTAGATAAGACAACAAAGACAGTACCTAAGCAAAGGTACAATAAGTTTGAATGCTGGTGCTGTGGCAAAGTTGGCCATTTTGCAGTGGACTGTTGACACAATGCTAGTGCCAAAGTGAGTACCAAACTACCTGTTGGAAAGCCAGTAGGTAGATTTGTCAGATTGCAAACTAACAAGTACCAAGGACCCAAGAATTCTTTGGGTTCTAAGGTTCATTAATCTGTTTTGCAGGTGAGTCCAAGTGGTCATACCCCAACATGGTACTTGGACAGTGGATGTTCCAGACATATGACTGGAACTAGAGGATTACTAATGGACTACATACCAATAAAAGATGGTCCAAAAGTCACCTTTAGTGGTTCTGAAAAAGGAATCATCAAAGGATTTGGTAACATTTCTAGCAACTTGGTTACCATTACTCAAGTGGCTTATGTTAAAGGGTTGAAACACAACCTAATAAGTATAAGTCAATTAAGTGATGTAGGGTATGACATCTCATTTGTTAAAAATGGTTGTCATATCAAGAGGTCAAGTGATCAAGAGATCATTTTGACAGGTTATAGGAAGAGGAATGTCTACTGCTTAGACATTATGGTTGAGAACAATGATTCTCCAGTTTGCCTTGTAGCTGATGAGACAGTCACTCATTGTGTCAAATGGCACAAGAGGCTAGCCCATCTTAACTACAAGACTATTAGCAAACTCTTTAGCAAAGAGTTAGTGAGGAATGTTCCTCAAGTTAAGTGTGTTAAAGATGGTATTTGCTCAGCTTGTCAAAAGGGCAAGCAGACTAAATCCACCTTTAGAAGCATATAAAACAAAGATGTTGTGAGGTGTTTATACCTCTTGCACTTGGATCTTTTTGGTCCAATGCCAGTTCATAGCTTAGGTAGGAAGGTCTATACCTGTTAGAAAGTAGCAAAAAAGAGAGAACAAGCGGATAAACTTTTGAATAATTGAAATTTTATTATCCAAAAAAGATATCATTTACAAATGTATGACCTCCCTTATATAGAATGGAGGAGATAAGAAAGAGAGTACACAAACAATGTGGGACTAAACATTTACAATACTGAGCGGCTAGAATAAAGGTGACCGCACAGGCCGCGCGGTTAGACAGATGGGTTAACCGCTCGGCAACTCCAGCAGGATAGAACAGGCCGCAATGGTAGACCGATAGACCGCCCGGTCTCCAGGCTTCAGAGTGAGATCGCCAGACCGCTCGATCAACAAACCGCTGGATCAGACCGCTAAGCCGCCCGGTCAACAAACCGCTGGATCAGACCGCTAAGCCGCCCGGTCTAATACTTCAACACTCCCCCTCAAGCTGGAGCATAGATGTCAATCATGCCCAGCTTGTCACAAATGCGGAAGAAGGAAGTAGAAACCGGCTTGGTGAAGATATCTGCCAATTCCTTGTCAGAGGTGACAAAAGGAGTACAAATCTGTTTCTTCAAAATCTCTTCCCGAATGAAGTGACAGTCAACCTCTATATGCTTTGTTCTCTCATGGAAGACCGGATTTCTGGATATGTGTATAGCGGCCTTGTTGTCACAGAACATAGGGAGAGGACAGTCATATACCTCACCCAGGTCAAGCATGAGATCCCGCAACCACTTTAACTCACACGTGGTTGACGCCATACTCCGGTATTCGGCTTCGGCACAGGATGTAACACCCCCTATCCGTCGCATAGTATATAGAAGTAGGTCCGGCCGGGGCCCGACGCCATATACCACAGACAGACCGGGTGGTTACGTATGGAAACCATCCAACCAATCTCAACGTCCTACACAGAGCATTCTAGCGGAAGCAGTTTATATAAGTTGCAAACAATAACCCAGCATTAGAGCACGAATGTCCACTATTACAAAATTAGGAATGTATACAAAATATCCAAAAATCGGCCTTAAGGCCTTACAGAATGTTTCACTTGACTGTTACATGATTTACAAACCTCGGCACGCAGGCCGATCATACAAGAATAAAACAAAAAACATTTCCACTTGGGCCTTCGAGGGCCAGCTTCGCAAAAAGGGCTTTAGCCCGCTATTGACCGCTTGGTCCAGCTGCACCTGCAAGCAACAAACCACCGCACGGTGGCAAACAAGGCAACGATCAGCAATGCTGACCAAATTATAACGATCCCGCCCCCAACTCGGGGCGGCGATGCTCCTTCCCTGCATTTCATTAGCACAAGCGAGCAATGCATATAACCATAGCCATTTCATCACAAACGTTGGCTCGTACGGCCACACGTCCCGTGCACTCAGGGCACATTCTCGGTGAACCGGTCGATGTCACGTCAATTAAAGCCATTAACATTCCGGATTCACCACCGCCACTTAGACGGCCATTCCTATGAGCAATTCGTCTTCCTGGCATTGGTCACGTCAATTTAAGCCATTGACCGCCGAAGACTCACATCTATGCCAACGGCGAGTGCCACGTAACCTTAGGTCTCTCTAACCCGAACGACATAGAGCGGGTACGGTTCCATCTAACCCGTGCTCACATCGCAACGACAATTTAAGCCATTTGCACGGGTCAAACTTTCGCCGAGTCCCATTCTACCGCAAATCACATAACCCCGTTATGTTCAAGTTGGCGCTCAGGCCACCAAGTTGGCAAGATCTCGTATCCGCCCAGTTTTCCGGGTGTACCTTTGGGTTAGTCCCCAAGGCTCCCTGCTGTAATCTACCGCGTAGAAAACCCGAAAAACAAACCATAGCACGGAGTCTTCTCCGGCCTTATGCAATACAACATCACCGATCCGGACTAACATGTCCGGGTAGGCTTCAACCAAAATGCCTACGTCCGTTCTCGCATACGGACTCTAAACAACGGGGACTTTACATATCTACCCGAAGGAACGCCTCCAACTCTCCGCAAACTCGCGAGAGCGGGCTTCCTATGCTAAGAAAAGGAGCGATTCATGCTCAAGATGAGGATCGTTACCCTTGAGTTCCTCTTTGGCGCCATCGAAAAGTAATCGGATAGAAATCACCGCACTTACGTTGCCTCCGTGGATCCGGAGTCGGCTTGCGATTCGGAGCTCCGAAGCTCCTCCAATGGCGGATCTAGCTCCTCTTCCTCTTGCCTTAGCTCTTCTTTCTCCAAGGGTTTGGAGAGATGAAAAGGGTGAAAAGTGATGGATTTTCTAAGTCAAACCCGGGTATATCCTCTCAGGAACCATCCCCAGCCGTCGGATCTCAACCTAAGAAAACGAGCGGCTTTGATTCGGGGCTGAAATGCCCAAACTGGACCGAACACGGCCTGGCACACGCCCGTGTCCAGGGCCGTGTGCCGCATTCGCCGTCAAAATCGAATCTTCTGAACCCGCACACGGGTATCGAACACGCCCGTGTTCGAGCTGACACGCCCGTGTTCGAGCTGACACGCCCGTGTTCCAGCTGACACGGCCGTGTAGCCGGCCGTGTACCCCATGATTTTCCCCCGTTTTCAACCCGAGCACTGCACGGGTTCTAGGACACACCCGTGTCCTTACCCGTGTCACATTGACACGCCTGGACCCCAGCCCGTGTACACGGGACATTTCGTCGAGGGTAGAACGACGACTGGATGACACGGCCTTGGACACGCCCGTGTCCTAGGCCGTGTGCCTTGTCTCGACGATCGTCGAGTGAATCTCGACGAATTCCCCGGGACGATCGTCGACACGGGTCGACACGCCCGGCGACACGCCCGTGTCGCGGGCCGTGTGCCCATTCTCGACGAATCGTCGAGTATATCTCGACGATTTCTCGGCTAAGTGTCGACACGGGTCGACACGCCCTGCGACACGCCCGTGTCGCAGGCCGTGTGCCCATTCTCGACGAATCGTCGAGTATAACTCGACGACTTCGCGGCTAAGTGTCGACACACGCTTGACACGCCCTGGGACACGCCCGTGTCCCAGGCCGTGTGCCTTCTGCCAGAACCCAAACTGGCCCAAAACGTCCCCCTTTGCTCCTTTGAGTTTCGGGGCATTACAACTCTACCCCTCTTAAAAGAATTTCGCCCACGAAATTACATAAAGGGAAAAACATGTACAAAAACAAATTTGTACCTGAGCGGAACAACTCCGGATATTCGTCAAGCATCGTCTGCTCTCGCTCCCAAGAGAGCTCCTCACGACCGCAATTGTCCCACCGGACTTTGACCATCCTGATCTCTTTATTGCGTAGCCGCTTGACCTCCGAGTCCTCAATCCGCACGGGCTTGACCTTTGTCGTTAGCCCACTTTCCACCGGCACTTGATCGACCGCGATCACTTGCGTAGGCTCTTGCACCGCCTTCCGAAGCACCGAAATATGGAATACATCGTGTAAACCACTTAGCTCCACTGAAAGCTTCAATCTATAGGCCGCTTCTCCAACTCGCTCCAGAACCTCGAACGGTCCAAGGTATCTTGGGCTTAGCTTTTTCAATCGCCGCACCCGCGAGACACCCTTGAATGGCTTGATCTTTAAGTATACATAATCGCCCACAGCGAACTCCACGTTCCTGTGCTTGGCATTATAGTACTTTGCTTGCCGGTCCTGAGCAATAAGCAACCTCTCCCGAATGGTTCTCACCAAAGAAGTAGCACCCTCTACTTCCGACCGCTTATACAACTTTGACTCCCCCGTTTCTATCCAAGACAATAGCGTGCGACATTTCCTACCATATAGGGCCTCGAAAGGCGCCATCTGAATACTCGCTTGGTAGCTGTTGTTGTATGCGAACTCCACCAAATAAAGGTGGTCTTCCCATTGCTTTCCGAAATCCAAGACACACATGCGAAGCATGTCTTCCATGGTTCTATTCACCCTCTCGGTCTGCCCATCCGTTTGCGGATGGAAGGCTGTGCTAAACTTCAGCTTTGTTCCCAACATTTGCTGCACCAGCCTCCAATCATTGGACGTGAACCGCCCATCTCGGTCACTCACGATGCTGCGGGGCACACCATGAAGCCGTACTATGTTATCCACATATAGCTTTGCCAGCTTCTCCACCGGATCATCCTTCCTATGCAGAATAAAATGCGACACCTTCGTTAATCGATCCACGACCACCCAAATGGCGTCGTTCCCCTTTTGCGACCTTGGCAAACCGTGCACAAAGTCCATAGAGATGTCGTCAAATTTCCACTCTGGAATAGGCAAGGACTTAAGAAATCCTCCCGGCTTTTGGCACTCTGCCTTTACCAAGGCGCAGGTTTGGCACTTCGCTACGTATAGCGCCACATCCTTTTTCAAACCCGGCCACCAAAATAGCTTCTTGACGTCGCGGTACATCTTCGTGCTCCCCGGGTGAATCGAGTACTTGGTATGGTGTGCCTCGTACAACAACTCCACCCGTAAATTGCCCACACAAGGGACGCACAGACGACCGTCTTTCCAAAGCAATCCGTCCTCCATGACGAATTGGGAATTTGACCCATCCAGAGCCTCTATCATGAACTGCTTCATATGAGCATCCATATCCAAAGCCTGCCGAATACGATCAGCCAGGTCATATTGGACTTCAGTCCAATTCAGAACTGCTTCAGCACTTGCTTGTCTGTCCACACAAACAATCTCCAGCGCCTCCAACTCCCACACCAACCGCTCGTCATGCACCGATAGCCAATTGGATTGAGCTGGGGCTCGGCGACTCAACGCGTCCGCAACCGCATTCCCTTTGCCAGGCACGTAGTGGATCTTGAATGTATAGTCCCCCAGGAACTCCATCCACCTACGCTGCCGCATATTCAGATCCTTCTGATCTATCAGGTACTTTAGGCTCTTGTGATCGGTGTAGATATCAATCTTCACACCGTACAAATAGTGTCTCCATAGCTTCAATGCAAAAATCACGGCCGCTAACTCCAAGTCATGGACCGGATAATTCCTCTCGTGCACTTTTAGCTATCTCGAGCCATAAGCTATCACGCTTCCGTGCTGCAGTAGCACGCAACCCAAACCGCTGCCCGAAGCATCGCTATATATCTCATAGCCTTCGGTTCCACATGGCGAACTCAGCACAGGCGCCGTGGTCAACCGACACTTCAGTTCCTCAAAAGCTCACGCGCACTCCGGCGTCCAAACGAACTTATGCTCCTTCCTCGTCAAAGTAGTGAGAGGTAGCGCTATCCGCGAGAAGTTCTCTACGAAGCGCCTATAATAACCGGCAAGCCCCAAAAAGCTCCGGACTTCTGCTACCGTAGCAAGCTCAGGCCACTCCCGTATCGCAACAATCTTCGCCGGATCCACCGCAATACCCTCTCCACTCACTATATGCCCGAGGAACGCCACTGAGGATAGCCAAAACTCGCACTTCGAGAACTTGGCATACAACTGGTTTCTCCTTAGCGTCTCCAACACCAAATGAAGATGCTTGAAGTGATCTTCCTCACTTTGCGAGTACACCAAAATATCGTCGATGAAGACGATCACGAAATGGTCCAAGTACTCCCTGAACGTCCTGTTCATCAAATCCATGAATACTGACGGCGCATTAGTCAGCCCAAACGACATGACAGTAAACTCATAATGCCCGTATCTCGTACTAAACGCTGTCTTCGGGATATCACTCTCCCTTATCCGCAGCTGATAGTACCCAGACTTGAGATCTAACTTCGAGTACACCGTCGACCCGACTAACTGATCAAAGAGATCATCAATCCTAGGGATCGGGTACTTGTTCTTCTCAGTCAGCTTGTTTAGCTCCCGATAATCAATACACAACCTCAAGCTTCCGTCCTTCTTCTTAACAAAGAGGACCGGTGCGCTCCAAGGCGAAGAACTCGGGCGCACATACCCTTGCTCAAACAACTCTTGCAGTTGAACTTTCAGCTCCGCCATTTCCTTAGGCGCTAGCCGATACGGAGATCGTGACACAGGCTTTGCACCTGGCACTAGCTCGATCGTAAAATCTATCTCCCGTTGAGGCGGGGCTCCAGGAAGATCTGCGGGGAACACATCAGGGTATTCCGATACCACTGAAATACAATCCAAAGCGGGCTTCGGCTTTGCAACCTCCACTAGTGCAAAGAACAATTCTGCTCCGGCACGAACCGCCTTCACCACCTGAAGAGCAGACATCAACGTCTTGCTCGACCCCTTTAAGCCCGTAAAAGTCGTCTCACGACTTGCTCCCAGCTTGACTTCCTTGCTACCGCAATCTATATGGGCCTGCTGCTCCGAGAGCCAGTCCATGCCAAATATGACGTCGAACTCCACTAACGGAAGTAAAGACGCCCGCAGGTCGAACTCCTGCTCCCCAATACGAATCTTAACATCGCAGATCCTAACCGCTCGCATCGAACACCCATTGGGCAACAACACATCCAACTTATCCTTCGCCATCGAAGAAGGGACTCCGATGCATGATATAAATCCTTCGGACAAGAAGGAGTGTGAAGCTCCCGTATCGAAGAGTGCTCGTGCCGGATTTTCACAAATTAATACGAATCCTAAACAAGTAGTGGTAAGGTAACATGTGCATAACAAGCATATAAAGGAAATTAACTTGCTATAAATTAAACCGTACCTGTCACCACATCAGCTTGTTTAATGGCCTCCTGTTGGCCAAGATTGTAGACCCTTGGTTGGGCCGGAGCATAATGGGATGCGGTCGACTCCACCGCCTTTCCCTTCTCTTCATATGTGGCTCCCGGCCTCCTCTCGGACTTAGGACGTCCGCTCCAACAATCACGGGCAAAGTGCCCCGTCTTTCCACACGTAAAGCACGCACCCGGGGTCCGACCCGTAGTCGCCCCAGAAGCGCCAGAAGGAGCTGGACCCGAAGTCCTATGCTTCTTGAAAGCCCTCCGATAGCCGGACTTTGAAGTAGTCGGCACTCTGAACTCAGATTTCTTTTCACCCAAGCTTTTCTTCGCTTGCACGCTCTTCATGTCCTTCTCCAAGGACCGGGCAGTATTGACCAAGGTTAAGAAACCCTGCGTCATTGGCCCCGACAGTAATATTCTCAGCTCATCCCTCAAGCCTTCATAAAAACGATTAGTCTTGCGCTCCTCATCCATGATGGTGGAGCTAGCATAACGACTCAACCGCGTAAACTCGTGGAGATATTCATCCACGCTCCTCTCACCCTGCACCAACTTCAGGAACTCATTCTCCATTGAAATCCTCTGAGTAGAAGGGAGGTATCTTGCTAAGAACAATCCCGAGAACTCTTCCATCGGAACGTCTATCAGTTGTCTACCTCTCAAATGATGCAGCTCCAATCCTTCCCACCACATCCTCGCTTCACCGTCCAGCAGGAACGTAACGATGGTGGTCATTTGCCACTCCTCCGTCTCCGTCGCCGTCATGACTCTCTTCACCCTAGAGAGCCAGTCTTCAGCCTGAGATGGGGTTCCCAACCCCGAGAATAACGGAGGGTTAAAACTCATTACATGCTTCAACTGCCTCTCAGTTGCCCTCCTTGGCACTATCGGTTCCGCAACCACTTGCTCCACCCTCCTCGGCTCAGCCTCTCGCAGAGGTTCTTGCTCCATCACGGGAGCGGGCTGCTGCGCTTGCCTTCCAGGCTGCGCATTAATCACGGCCAACACCGCTTCAGCCACCAAACATATATTCTCAGCCGACAGAGGTGTTGCGGGAGCAACATCCGGTGCACTGCTAGCCTCAGAAACTCGGCGTTCTGACGGCCCAACACCACTTCTGGTCACCTATAGTGGTACAAAACACCGTTAAGCGACCACATAACATTGCAAACAGCAAGTATAGGAACACGCAGGTTCCTCAAACACGAGTATTTTCATTCCTAAGTGGACATTCATGGGTTCTTTTACCATTATAACGATGACGCACACAATGTGCTCACCACCCCTTAAAAAGAATTCGCCCACGAATTCACTTTAAGCCCGACCAAAACCAGTAGTCTGATACCAAATTGTAACACCCCCTATCCGTCGCATAGTATATAGCAGTAGGTCCGGCCGGGGCCCGACGCCATATACCACAGACAGACCGGGTGGTTACGTATGAAAACCATCCAACCAATCTCAACGTCCTACACAGAGCATTCTAGCGGAAGCAGTTTATATAAGTTGCAAACAAGAACCCAGCATTAGAGCACGAATGTCCACTATTACAAAATTAGGAATGTATACAAAATACCCAAAAATCGGCCTTAAGGCCTTACAAAATGTTTCACTTGACTGTTACATGATTTACAAACCTCGGCACGCAGGCCGGTCATACAAGAATAAAACAGAAAACATTTCCACTTGGGCCTTCGAGGGCCAGCTTCGCAAAAAGGGCTTTAGCCCGCTATTGACCGCTTGGTCCAGCTGCACCTGCAAGCAACAAACCACCGCACGGTGGCAAACAAGGCAACGGTCAGCAATGCTGACCAAATTATAACGATCCCGCCCCCAACTCGGGGCGGCGATGCTCCTTCCCTGCATTTCATTAGCACAAGCGAGCAATGCATATAACCATAGCCATTTCATCACAGACGTTGGCTCGTACGGCCACACGTCCCGTGCACTCAGGGCACATTCTCGGTGAACCGGTCGATGTCACGTCAATTAAAGCCATTAACATTCCGGACTCACCACCGCCACTTAGACGGCCATTCCTATGAGCAATTCGTCTTCCTGGCATTGGTCCCGTCAATTTAAGCCATTGACCGCCGAAGACTCACATCTATGCCAACGGCGAGTGCCACGTAACCTTAGGTCTCTCTAACCCGAACGACATAGAGCGGGTACGGTTCCATCTAACCCGTGCTCACATCGCAACGACAATTTAAGCCATTTGCGCGGGTCAAACTTTCGCCGAGTCCCATTCTACCGCAAATCACATAACCCCGTTATGTTCAAGTTGGCGCTCAGGCCACCAAGTTGGCAAGATCTCGTATCCGCCCAGTTTTCCGGGTGCACCTTTGGGTTAGTCCCCAAGGCTCCCTGCTGCAATCTACCGCGTAGAAAACCCGAAAAACAAACCATAGCACGGAGTCTTCTCCGGCCTTATGCAATGCAACATCACCGATCCGGACTAACATGTCCGGGTAGGCTTCAACCAAAATGCCTACGTCCGTTCTCGCATACGGACTCTAAACAACGGGGACTTTACATATCTACCCGAAGGAACGCCTCCAACTCTCCGCAAACTCGCGAGAGCGGGCTTCCTATGCTAAGAAAAGGAGCGATTCATGCTCAAGATGAGGATCGTTACCCTTGAGTTCCTCTTTGGCGCCATCGAAAAGTAATCGGATAGAAATCACCGCACTTGCGTTGCCTCCGTGGATCCGGAGTCGGCTTGCGATTCGGAGCTCCGAAGCTCCTCCAATGGCGGATCTAGCTCCTCTTCCTCTTGCCTTAGCTCTTCTTTCTCCAAGGGTTTGGAGAGATGAAAAGGGTGAAAAGTGATGGATTTTCTAAGTCAAACCCGGGTATATCCTCTCAGGAACCATCCCCAGCCGTCGGATCTCAACCTAAGAAAACGAGCGGCTTTGATTCGGGGCTGAAATGCCCAAACTGGACCGAACACGGCCTGGCACACGCCCGTGTCCAGGGCCGTGTGCCGCATTCTCCGTCAAAATCGAATCTTCTGAACCCGCACACGGGTATCGAACACGCCCGTGTTCGAGCTGACACGCCCGTGTTCCAGCTGACACGGCCGTGTAGCCGGCCGTGTACCCCATGATTTTCCCCCGTTTTCAACCCGAGCACTGCACGGGTTCTAGGACACGCCCGTGTCCTTACCCGTGTCACATTGACACGCCTGGACCCCAGCCCGTGTACACGGGACATTTCGTCGAGGGGAGAACGACGACTGGATGACACGGCCTTGGACACGCCCGTGTCCTAGGCCGTGTGCCTTGTCTCGACGATCGTCGAGTGAATCTCGACGAATTCCCCGGGACGATCGTCGACACGGGTCGACACGCCCGGCGACACGCCCGTGTCGCGGGCCGTGTGCCCATTCTCGACGAATCGTCGAGTATATCTCGACGATTTCTCGGCTAAGTGTCGACACGGGTCGACACGCCCTGCGACACGCCCGTGTCGCAGGCCGTGTGCCCATTCTCGACGAATCGTCGAGTATAACTCGATGACTTCGCGGCTAAGTGTCGACACACGCTTGACACGCCCTGGGACACGCCCGTGTCCCAGGCCGTGTGCCTTCTGCCAGAACCCAAACTGGCCCAAAACGTCCCCCTTTGCTCCTTTGAGTTTCGGGGCGTTACACTGGATCTGGAGACAACAGACTGTTTCTTGCTCTTCCAACTAACGAGATTACCTCCAACAAAGGTACAAAAACCTGATGTGGATTTACGATCGCCTTTGTCATCCGCGTAACTTGAATCTGAGTAGGCCTCAACCCTTAGATGACCATTCTTCTGAAAGAGTAACCCTCTGCCCGGTGCTGCTTTGATATACTCCAAAATCTTCAGGGCGGACTGAAGATGGCACTCCCTGGGAGCTTGCATAAACTGACTGACCTTTCCTACAGTATATACGATGTCGGGTCTAGTCACCGTGAGATAGATGAGTTTGCCTACCAAACGTCTGTACCTTGTGACATCAGATAGAAGAGGCGAGTCATCCGTCCACATTTTGTCTTCTCCAACAGCCATGGGAAAACGAGCTACTTTGGCACCTGTCAATCCTGCTTCTCGTAGAAGATCAAGGGCATACTTCCGTTGAGAGAGAACCAAGGAGTCAATTTTCCGAGAGATTTCTATCCCCAAAAAGTATTTTGGGGAGCCCATATCCTTTGTGACCAAGTACTGACGGAGATGCTTCTTCGTCAAGTCCACCCCGTCTCGGTCATCGCCAGTAAGGAGAATATCATCCACATATACGGCCAAAACCACCAGTCCCGAGGCCGTTTTGCGAATGAATATGGAGTGATCGGCCGAACTCCTTTGAAAGCCGATGGTAGCCACAATACCACTGAATTTGTCAAACCATGCCCGAGGGCTCTGCTTTAGGCCATAAATGGCCTTCTTCAAATGACATACACGTGTCTCCCCCTGAGCAACATACTCAGGAGGCTGCTCCATATAGACGTCCTCCTGAAGATCGCCATAGAGAAAGGCATTCTTCACATCAAGCTGGGAAATGGCCCAAGCCCGGTTAACAGCCACAAAAAAGAGAACCCGAATGGTGCTGAGGCGAGCAACCGGAGAGAAGGTATCAAAGTAATCAACGCCGTAAGTCTGAGTGAAGCCCTTGGCCACCAGCCGGGCTTTGTAGCGATCCACAGTGCCGTCGGGGCGAAACTTCACAACAAAGACCCAGCGACAGCCAACCACATCAGTGCCCACGGGAGGAGGAACCAGGGTCCAGGTACCCCGTTCAGTAAGAGTAGCCATCTCCTCATCCATGGCAGACTTCCAATGAGGGAGAGCAAGAGCCTCCTGGTAGGTACGGGGAGTAGAAGTAGCAGAGATAGCCAAGGCAAAACACCTGCGAGAAGGATAAAGCTGATCATAGGAAACAATAGCCGTGAGCGGGTGTTGAGTACACGCCCGCACCCCTTTGCGAAGGGTAATGGGAACATACAGGTCAACGGGAGCATCGGCGACGGGAGCGTCAGCGACCGGAGCGTCCGTGGCGGAGAAGGCTGGCCCGGGACTAGAGAGAGACGGCAGCGGAGAGGAGGGTGGAGGGGTGGGTGGGGAGACGGACTGGGAAGGAGTGGGTGGAGGAGGAGATGAAGGTGGGAAAACGTGGAGAGGTGTGGAAAGAACGGAGATATCAGAAGGAAGAGAAGAGGGAGGAGAGAAATAGGAAGCATTTTCGAAAAAAGTCACATCCGCGGAGACAAACTGCTTGCGGAGAAGGGGGTCAAAGCAGCAATAGCCTTTTTGAGTGGTAGAGTACCCCAAAAAGACACACTTGGTAGAACGGGGGGAAAGCTTGTCGCGGGTAGCGGAGGGAGCGTGAACAAAGGCCGTACAACCAAAGACACAGAGAGGAAGAGGAAAAGGTTCCTGGTGGGGGTAGAGAAGGGAGAAGGGAGTCTGGCCGTGGAGAACCGCGGAGGGAAGGCGATTGATGAGATGGCAGGCGAGGAGCACAACGTAGCCCCAGTAGGAGCGAGGGACGTGCAGATATTCTTTGACAGTTTTTACGCTCCGCCACCCCATTCTGCTGGGAGGTGTAAACACAAGTCGTTTGATGAAGGAGGCCATGTTGGTGAAAGAATGCGGAGAACTCATGAGTCAGATATTCTTTGGCATTATCAGAACGTAAGACTTTAATAGAAGTAGCAAATTGAGTCTTAATCATAAAGTAAAATGATTGCCAAACAGAAAATAGTTCAGAGCGATCTTTTAACAGATACACCCAGGTACATCGAGAAAAATCATCGATAAAAGTGACAAAATAGGAACTGCCCCGACCAACTGTGAGGGTAGGAGCAGGACCCCATACATCAGAATGAATACGATCAAATATGCGAGAGGAGCCACGGCCTTGCTTCGGTGGGAAGGAGGAGCGATGATGTTTGCCAAGCTGACACGCATCACAGTTGAGCGGAGAACTGGTAGGAGGTAAGTGAGGCAGAAGCTGACGAATAAGCCGAGGAGGAGGATGTCCAAGACGAAGATGCCACTGAAGGAGATCGGTGGAGGAGGAGTAGGCAGAAAGAGCGGAAACATCGTCGAGGAAGTATAGGCCGCCGCTCTCAGTCCCAGTAGCAATCGTCCGCTGGGTCCTCGGGTCCTGAAAAGAAGAAGTAGTGGGAGTGAATAAGACGGAGCACTGAAGTTGACGGCATAAAGTAGTAACTGATAACAAATTGCACGGGAACTTCGGGACATAGAGGGTATCCTCTAAGCAAAGCGATGGGGTGAGTTGAACCATGCCCGTCCCATGAACCGGGGACGGGGAACCATCCGCCACACGAACCGGGGGTAAGCGGTCATGGGTCTCAAGACGGGAGAAGCAATGAGGGTTGCCCGTCATATGATTTGTGGCACCGGAGTCAATCAGCCATTTACCTTGGGTAACGACGTGGGCACTACCTGACGTCGTGGCCACAGAGGCAGACGACCGAGAAGAGGCGGAGGCCGAAGAAGGAGCATCACCGGAAGGGCGAAGATGAGGATGTTTCTGCCAGCAGCGGTCAACAGTATGGCCAGTACGACCACAGTGAGAGCAGAGGAACCGGGATGAACCTCGTCCGCCAGAGGAGCCGCGGCTACTAGGGCCCCCCCTCTGAGCTTGGTGAGCAAAGGAGTCCTGGGAAGGGGGGAGGCCAACAGAGGCCGCTGGAGTAGCGAAGTAACAGCGGCAATGCGAGCCGCAGTGGCATCCAAAGTAGGAGATTCCGCCTCACCCAAGATCTGCTGGCGGATCATATCATAAGAGTCGGGAAGACGAAGAAGATAACAAACAACCAGGAGTTCCTGGAAGTGTTTGTGCTGGTCGGCCAAGTCCGCGGAGAAGGGGCGATTCTGGAGGATTTCAGCACCAAGAGCCTGAACCTGCTGATAAGCCGCAGCCGGTGACATGGAAGGGCGGGCGAAGAGGTCCGCATAGAGAGTATAAATGAGGGACGTCTGGCCCCCCTTAGAATAGAGAGCAGCGAGGTGAAGCCAGGCGGCCTTGACTGTCTCATCATGGCGAATGACGGGAAGGCACTCATCAGAAAGGCTGTTGGCCAGCCAGGTGCGGACAAGAGCATCACTCGCATCCCAGTCATCAAACTCAGGAGAGGTGCGAGGAGGAGGGTCATCGGTGAGGTGATGACGCTTGCGTTGAGAATGAAGGAGAAAGGTGAAAGAAACGCTCCAATCGGGATAGTTGGAGCCAACAAGCTTGGAAAGGGTGCCAAGGTTGCCCGAAGGAGGAGGAGGAGAAGGAGCTGCAGGAGTAGTGGTGAGACCGGAGGTAGTCATAGAACCCGACAAGCAGAAGAAGCCGCGCGAACAGAAGCGGTTAGAAAACAGAAGAAGCCACGCGAACAGTAGCGGCTAGAAAGAGGTCAAAGGCACAGCGGGGAAGAGGTCGCGCGGACTGAAAAGGCCGAGCGAACAGAAGAGAGGAGAAGAGCAGGTGACCGCGACCAAGATGCAGGAGAGATAGGAACAACCCGCACGGTCAGGCAGATCACAGCAGCAAACCGCGAGTATAGAGACAAGCGGAAATGGGGAAAGCAGAAGCGGACAGGGAGAAGAAGTCCGCAGCGGGTAGAGACAAGGCCGCAACGACTAGGAAGTCGGAGAGGCAAGAAAGAACAAGGAGCGCGGCGAAAAGGAAACAGGTCGCTGCGACGAATAGCAGTAGGAGAAGAGAACCAAGAAGAAGCAAGTCGCGCGAACATGGCAGCGGACAGAAAAGAAGGCAAGTCGCGAGACAGGTCGCAGAAAGCGGAAAACAAGCCGCGAACAACAGAGAGCGCACAGAATCAGGAGGAAATGACCGTGTCCTCTGATACCATGTTAGAAAGTAGCGAAAAAGAGAGAACAAGCGGATAAACTTTTGAATAATTGAAATTTTATTATCCAAAAAAGATATCATTTACAAAGGTATGACCTCCCTTATATAGAATGGAGGAGATAAGAAAGAGAGTATACAAACAATGTGGGACTAAACATTTACAATACTGAGCGGCTAGAATAAAGGTGACCGCACAGGCCGCGCGGTTAGACAGATGGGTTAACCGCTCGGCAACTCCAGCAGGATAGAACAGGCCGCAATGGTAGACCGATAGACCGCCCGGTCTCCAGGCTTCAGAGTGAGATCGCCAGACCGCTCGGTCAACAAACCGCTGGATCAGACCGCTAAGCCGCCCGGTCAACAAACTGCTGGATCAGACCGCTAAGCCGCCCGGTCTAATACTTCAACAATACCCTTGTAGTTGTAGATGACTACTCAAGGTTTTCCTGGGTGTTCTTCTTAAGACAGAAATCTGAAACACCTAGTGTCTTCCATAGCTTTGTCAAGCAAATTCAGAATGAACTAGACAGTACAGTGGTCAAGATTAGAAGTGACTATGGTACTGAGTTTCAGTCTGATAGCATGACAAAACTTTGTGAAGACTTTAGGATATTTCAAGAATTCTCTTCACCTAAAACACCTCAGCAAAATGGCATTGCTGAGAGGAAGAATAGGACCTTGATAGAGGCTGGTAGGACCCTACTAAATGATACATCACTGCCAGAGTATTTCTGGGTTGAAGCAGTTAACACTGCATGCCATGTTATAAATAGGGCTACCATCACTAAAGGCCTCAACAAGACCCCCTATGAAGTTGTGAAAGGCAGGAAACCAAACCTATCCTACTTCAGGATCTTTGGTTGCAAATGCTTCATACTTAACAATGGGAAGTCTTACTTGACTAAGTTTGCTGCCAAGTCCCAAGAGGGAATTTTTGTTGGGTACATCAATAATAGTAAGCCTTATAGAGTCTACAACTTGTCTACACAAGTTGTAGAAGAATCTGTGCATGTAGTTTTTGATGAGACTAAACTTATTAACAATGAGTTGTCTAGTACTGTATGCAGCCCCACAGGTTTAACAAAGAAAATGGACAAGCTTACTATAGAAGAAGTACCTGCTGCAAGACAGCAAGGAGAGGAGAATAGCTGTTGTCCAGGGGGAGAACTACATGTACCAATTGCTGATGAAGTACAAGGAATACAACATGATGGAGATGCTGAAGAGGTTCAACCAGAAATTAGGATGCATCCAGCCAACAGGCATCTAAGAGATCATCCAATAGAGCAGATTATTGGAGATCCAAGACAAGGAGTACAAACCAGGAGCAGAAACCTAAATGCATCAATCTACTCCAGCTTTCTGTCTCAAGTTGAACCTAAGAAGTTTGAAGAAGCAATACAAGATCCACAATGGACTGAAGCAATGCAAGAAGAGCTTAATCAGTTCAAGAGGTGCAAGGTTTGGGAACTTGTTCCTAAACCTAAAGACCACAATATAATAGGAACTAAGTGGATCTACAAGAATAAGATGGATGAACAAGGGGTCATCATTAAGAATAAAGCTAGACTGGTTGCTAAAGGATATAGACAAGAAGAAGGTATTGATTTTGATCAAACCTTTGCTCCAGTAGCCAGACTGGAAGCCATAAGGATGTTCTTGGCCTATGCAACCTATCAAGGATTCAAGGTCTACCAAATGGATGTCAAGTCAGCATTCCTGAATGGTAATCTTAAGGAAGAAGTCTATGTGGAACAGCCTTCAGGTTTTGTTGATCCAACTCTACCTCATCATGTCTATAGACTTAGGAAAGCTTTATATGGGTTAAAGCAAGCCCCTAGGGCTTGGTATGAAACCCTATCTAGTTTCCTCATTGAGAACAAGCTCTCAAGGGGGAAAATAGATAAGACTCTATTCCTTAGGGAATCTAGAGGCAGTCATACTAGTCCAAATATATGTAGATGACATTATATTTGGGTCTACTGAAAGCAGCCTTTGCAAAAAGTTTGCAAAACTTATGCAAGGTCAGTTTGAGATGAGTAGTATGTGAGAGCTTAGGTAGGAAGGTCTATACCCTTGTAGTTGTAGATGACTACTCAAGGTTTTCCTGGGTGTTCTTCTTAAGACAGAAATCTGAAACACCTAGTGTCTTCTACAGCTTTGTCAAGCAAATTCAGAATGAACTAAATAGTACTGTGGTCAAAATTAGAAGTGACCATGGTACTGAGTTTCAGTCTGATAGTATGACAAAACTGTGTGAAGACTTTGGGATATTTCAAGAATTCTCTTCACCTAGAACACCTCAGCAAAATGGCATTGCTGAGAGGAAGAATAGAACCTTGATAGAGGCTGGTAGAACCCTATTGAGTGATACATCACTGCCAGAGTATTTCTGGGCTGAAGCAGTTAACACTGCATGCCATGTTATAAATAGGGCTACCATCACTAAAGGGCTAAACAAGACCCCCTATGAAGTTGTGAAAGGCAGGAAACCAAACCTATCCTACTTCAGGATCTTTGGTTGCAAATGCTTCATACTTAACAATGGGAAGTCTTACTTAACTAAGTTTGCTGCCAAGTCCCAAGAGGGAATTTTTGTTGGGTACAGCAATAATAGTAAGGCTTATAGAGTCTACAACTTGACTATATAAGTTGGAGAAGAATCAGTGCATGTAGTTTTTGATGAGACTAAACTTATTAATAATGAGTTGTCTAGCAGTGTATGCAGCCCCACAGGTTTGACAAAGAAAATGGACAAGCTTACTATAGAAGAAGTGCCTGCTGCAAGACAGCAAGGAGAGGAGAGTAGCTGCTGTCCAGGGGGAGAACTACATGTGCCAATTGCTGAAGAAATACAAGGAGTACAGCATGATGCAGATGCTGAAGTGGTTCAACCAGAAGTGAGGATGCCTCCAGCCCACAGGCATCTTAGAGATCATCCAGTAGAGCTGATTATTGGAGATCCAAGACAAGGAGTTCAAACAAGGAGCAGAAATCAGAATGCTGCAATCTATTCCAGCTTTCTGTCACAAGTTGAACCTAAAAAGTTTGAAGAAGCAATACAAGATCCACAATGGACTGAAGCAATGCAAGAAGAGCTTAATCAGTTCAAGAGGTGCAAGGTTTGGGAACTTGTTCCTAAACCTAAAGACCACAATGTAATAGGAGTTAAGTGGATCTACATGGAATAAGATGGATGAACAAGGGGTCATCATTAAGAATAAAGCTAGACTGGTTGCTAAAGGATATAGGCAAGAAGAAGGTATTGACTTTGATCAAACCTTTGCTCCAGTAGCCAGACTGGAAGCCATAAGGATGTTCTTGGCCTATGCAACCTATCAAGGATTCAAGGTGTACTAAATGGATGTCAAGTCAGCATTCCTAAATGGTAATCTTAAAGAAGAAGTCTATGTGGAGCAGCCTTCAGGTTTTGTTGATCCAACTCTACCTCATCATGTCTATAGACTTAGGAAAGCTTTATATGGGTTAAAGCAAGCCCCTAGGGCTTGGTATGAAACCCTATCTAGTTTCCTCATTGAGAACAAATTCTCAAGGGGGAAAATAGATAAGACTCTATTCCTTAGGGAATCTAGAGGCAAAGTCATACTAGTCCAAATATATGTAGATGACATTATATTTGGGTCTACTGAAAGCAGCCTTTGCAAAAAGTTTGCAAAACTTATGCAAGGTCAGTTTGAGATGAGTAGTATAGGAGAGCTGAAGTTTTTCTTGGGTCTCCAAGTTAAACAGACTGAGAGTGGTTTGTCCATTTGTCAGTCAAAGTTCACCCTAGAACTCATAAGGAAGTATGGTATGGATTCATCCAGTACCATGAAGACTCCTATGGGGTCAAGTATGTCTCTTAGCAAGGATGATGCAGGGAAACCTGTAGATGAAACCTTGTATAGAGGGATAGTTGGCTCCCTATTATACTTGACTGCTAGTAGACCAGACATCATGTATGCTACATGTGTTTGTGCAAGGTATCAAGCCTGCCCTAAAGAGTCTCATTTGACTACAGTCAAAATAATATTGAGATATCTAAAGGGCACTCCCTATCTAGGCCTCTGGTACCCTAGGAATGGAGATTTTGATCTAACAGGTTATTCAGATGCAGATTTTGCAGGATGCAAAGAGGATAGAAAGAGCACTACTGGAACCTGTCAATTCCTAGGTGGGAGACTAATTTCATGGAGTAGCAAGAAGCAAACCAGTGTGGCTATCTCCACAGCAGAGTCAGAGTATGTGGCTGCAGGAAGTTGCTGTGCTCAACTTCTGTGGATTCAACATCAGCTAGAGGACTATGGATTTCAGGTAAGTAGAACTCCACTTTTCTGTGATTCTACAAGTGCTATTTCAATAGCTAATAACCCTGTATCCCATAGTTGGACAAAACATATTGAGATTAAATATCATTTTCTTAGGGAGCATGTAGAAAGAGAAGATATTTTATTAGAATATGTTAAAACAGATGAACAAGTAGCTGATATGTTTACTAAGCCACTAGAAGAAGCTAAGTTCAATAGATTCAAAATTGAACTAGGAATGATAAACTTAGAGTAAGTTTACAGATTTGAAAATAATTAAGTAAAAAGGTGTCGACACATAGACAAGTCTATGTCGACACAGAATAGTGGTGTCGACACTTCAGGAAAAAGGTGTCGACACATCTAGGAATGTGGTGTCAACACTTCAGAATGTTAGTGTCGACACATGTCAAGTAGGTGTCGACACATCCAATATGGTGTCGACACTTAAGTTTTACTCAGAATTTTTCTAAGTAAAGTCTCGACAATGTGTCGAGTAATGTTGTGTTGACACATAACCAAGTGTCGACACATAAAATCTGTTGACTAAACTTGTGTCGACACATATGTGTCGAGACATTATAAGTCAGTGTCGACACTTATAGCCAGTGTCGACACATTTTAAGTTAGCTGTCCCGCCTGTTCATCTTCAAAATCAGAAAGGTATAAATAGGGTTCTGTCTTTATTTGTCGACATGCTTTCAAAGTTTCGAGACCAAAACTACTGTGTCGACACCTCTCTTTTCTACAGACAAATTCTACAAACCCTAATGGCTCCTAAGCTTGAGGAGAACGTTAACGAGGGTTATGAGCTTGTGCGCGGTGCATTCAACGATGCAGATCAAGAAATTCAGGCAGTGGTAACCCTAGTCGCCGATTTTGGACTAGAATATCTCTTGTCTGAACCTACAAAGATTTGGAAGAAGGAAGTACTTGAATTTCTTAATGGAGCTGCCATAGATGAATCTGGATTCAGAATCAAATCCAGAGTTCATGGAACTAAGATTAAGGTTTCACCTAAGAGTCTGAGGAAGGTACTTCAGCTACCAAAAATTCAAGATGAAGAAGAGGTTACTGCTTCAAAGACCAGGGAAGCTTTAACCTGGTGTGGTCTTGATCCCAAGATGAAGATAGGTTCTGTCTTTAACAGGAAAGGCATGAATACTCAAGAAAAATTCATGTCTGAGATTGTGGGAAAAGTCTTACTCAGTAAGCCAGGAGGGCATGACAGAGTGTCTGCCAATATGTTTGGAGTAATGACAAGAATTATCTTTAATCTAAGAACTGATTGGTCAATCATAGTATTTGACAAGATTAAGGAGAGCTTGAAGAAGCCCAATCTGGGCAGGATCATTAGTCTCTACCTAGCTGGTACCATACCAGAGGTGATGAGTGCAGCTGCAGGTAGCAAAATAAACCACATGAGGAAGATGGATCTAAGGATCTTTTCAAGATGGGACAGGGTGTTGTCAAAGGACGTGCCAACCCCTGAGAAGATAATTACTGAGAAGGAGATTCCTCCTAAGAAAAAGAGAAAAACTGCTCCAGTTGAACAAGAGTCCTCCAGCAGTTCAGGGAGTGAAGAACATATTTTTTTCACTCCTGATGACCAAGAGGAAGTGGCTGCAGAGAAGACCCCTGCTGCTCAAGATATTGCTGAGATCCAGGGGGAGCTACTACAGGCTAGCCCCCTCCACAGGGATCAAAGCCAGGGGGAGCATCCAGTTGTAGAAGCAGCATCTACACTGGACAGTGAGCAAGCCACAACCATCATTCAAGAGGTACTCACTGATCTAAAACTTTAGAATATCTTATAGAAGATGCTGACTTGTCTGATGTTCCGCAGCAAACACAGCTGCCTAGTCAAGTTCCAGATGTTGTTAGAGAGGACACATCTGCTGTACAAGAAGACATTCCTGCTCCAGTAGTTGAAGAACAAAGAATGTCTCCAGCTCAATCACCTCAAGAGTTCACCATGGAAGATCTATTTCTCAATCTAGATCAAGTTGATTTTGACATGGACAAAGAAGCTGCTGAAGGAGAGACTGCTGCTGCTGAGGGGGAGCAAATGCAAGTTCTGGAGGAGCCTATAAGGCAAGAAACTGAGAAGGCACAAGATGTGCAAGCTGACAAGCCTCCAAGCCCTAAGGATAGGGTTGAGATAGCCAGCACTTCTGCCTCTGAAGATGAGGAGAGTTCTAGGGCAAAGAAGAAGAAATTATATGTTTTTAAAAGGAGAAGCCAGAGTTACAAGAAAGCTCTGCAATCTATAGCCCCACAGCCTATAATTCAACAAGCCCCAACTGTTGATTATAGTGTCTTAATGATTGCCATGCAGATAAAACTTGATGAACAAAGAAAGGCTATAAAGGCTTATGTGGATGACAAACAGAAGACTTTACAATTTGATCTGGCCCAAGATATAAAATCTATAAGGTTTGAGATGAATCTCAACAAGAAGGAGATGACAGACTGCTTCCACAAGGGTGGAAATGCAGTGGTGTATTTGGCAACACACCAAGAGAAGATCAAGGAACAGGTAGATGATATAGCATTGAACCAAGGGTATATCCTGGAAAATCAGATAAGAATGAATGACAATTTGACTGCTTCACATAATGCTATAGTCACTGAGTTGAAGACCAAGGGTGCTGAACCTTCTACATCTACTGCTGCTGTTAAGATAGAATTTGACAAAGCCTTTCAACAAGAAATTTCTGCTGTCAAGACTGCCATCCAAGCCTCTCAGAAAGCTATATCTGATCAACTGCAAAAGCTCAAACCATTCTTTAAAGAGGGAATCAGATATTTGGACAGTCAAATAAGATTTCAAAAGGATGATGTCAGAGACCATATGGCTCGAGAAGTCATAAAGGGGGAGAGAGTATTAGTCAAAGCTAGCTCTGACCATGCCAAATGTATATCTAATTCCATCAGAGCTACACTGGGCTATCCTCCACTCTGTGATGATGATAATGTTGCTGAATCAGGGATTCAAACTGCCTATTTTGGAGGTGAGCAACCAGAAGTAGCTCAGGTCATTTATCCACCTCCAGACTTTGAAATGATTCAAGCAGATGTGAGCACAATGTATAGCCCACTTGAGGGCAAGGACAATGTCCACATTGAAAAGGTTGTTCAACCTATATCTGAAGCCATGCAAGAGGCATTACAGAAAGAAGAAGAGACAAGGTTGTCAAAGAAGAGGTTTAGGGAACAAGCAGAACAAAAGCCAGATTTTGAACAGTGGAGCCCTACCTCTAGGAATATAATTTTAACTGCCTGGAAAGCTGCCAAGGACAATACACATGACAGGAACAAATGGTTCTCTGAAGCTGAATGGAGAAAACATGAAATAAGATAAGAAGCCATTGTTCAATTCAGAAGGAAGGCTAAGATGGGAAAGCTACCTCCTACTGCAGTGGAGCCTAGCAAGTACTTCCCCAAGCCATATCACTACTTTGAGAGGCAGAAGATCAAGGCAGAAGCACTCAAACAGAAAGATCTAAAAGGCAAGAAGCCTGCTGTTGCTGAAACTGCTGAAGCCACTGTCAAAGCTCAAGTCCAACCTGGCAAAGGCATAGTTATCAAAGAACCAGACCAGAAATAGATTAAGAAATTTCTTGAAGTTTATGTTGTAATCTTTTGGATGTAACACATTTAGTAAACTTCTGAAAATGTATAAGACAAATATTAGAACAATATATGATTCATATATTTCATGTTTGTTCTGTGAATGTATCTATTTCTTATTTGTTCTGTGCTGATGAATGTGTATACATGTGTGATTTAATACATGTTATGTTTACCCTGCTGATTATAACCTGCTTTACATCATTTTGTAATCTTTAATTATGAATGGTGTATATCATTGACTAAGGGTTATGACTTCTCCAAATAGGGGGAGATTGTTGGGTACATTGGTCAAATGTACCTGATTTGAAGAAGCCTCACCCAACTCAATGATATACATCATAATGTATTTGATGTATGTTGAGTTTACTTGTGCAGGTTAAGAAATCACTGGACTGAAGCAAAAAGTTTCTAAGTCCATGTGTCGACACCCAGAGGGAAAGTGTCGATACTTAAGAAGACTTGTGTCGACACCCAGACAAGCAGTGTCGACACTTGGAGTCATTGTGTCGACACCTGGGATGCAGAGTCGACACCAGACAGAAAGTGTCGACACTTGGAGCTGTGTCGACACTCAGTGAAGAAAAGTGCAGACAGAAAGTGTCGACACAAGGAGCTGTGTCGACACTCAGTGAAGCTGTGTCTACACCAGAAAGTGTCGACACTTGGAGCTGTGTCGACACTCAGCAAAAGTCTGCATAGACTAAGTACAAGTGTCGACACTCAACACAATGTGTCAACACTAAGCATAAGAGTCAGCATTTGAAGTATGTGTCGACACCCAGAACAATGTGTCGGCACACAGCTGAAGACTCAACACTTGAAGAAAGTGTCGACACAAGGAGCTGTGTCGACACTTAGCAAAGAACAGAATTATTTCCAAAATATTCTAAGTACAAGTGTCGACACTAAAGGAATGTGTCGACACTCAGCTGAAGTCTCAACAGAAGAATCAAGTGTCGACACAAGGAGCTGTGTCGACACTCAGCAAGAATCAACATAGAAGACTATGTGTCGACACCAAGAAGCAGTGTCGACACTTGACAGATTCAACACAAGAAGTTGTGTTGACACAAAGGAGATGTGTCGACACTTAGAAGAATTCAGCAAAAGCTAGAAGAACAAGTACTTGTGTCGACACTCAATTTCAGTGTCGAAACATGCAGAAGAATCTGTGTCGAGACATACAAGGAAATGTGTCGACATCCTGTAGACTTGTGTCGACACTTACACAACATGTGTCGACACTTGGACTATAAGTGTCGACACTTAAAGACAGAAAGTCTCGACACTTACAGACAGTTAGAGATTTTCAAGAAATGACTGGATGACTTGACAGCTGCCGTTCCAGCCGGTCTACAGCACCTGTTAGAGATGTCAGAAGACAGTTATGAACCGGATCAGCCGGTTACCATGAAGAAGGCCTATAAATAGGCACCTACAGTTTACAAAACGGTGGTTCAAGATCAAGTGGATCAGATTATTGTTCAAAAGTTTAGTTTGTTGAAAAACAAATTATTGAAGTGGTACCAAGAGTATCAACACAAGAAGATCTTGCAGTCTAAGTGCAGATCTAAGAAGTTGGAGAGAGAGGGCTCCTTCCAAGAAATCAGCCTCTGGAACTAGGCTGAGAAGAAGGATTCAGATTCAATTCTGGATCTTAAGTAGCAGAGGTCAAGGAACTACTGCAGGAGGATTCAGTCTTATTCAGTTCTACTCAAGAAGCTTTGAAGAAAGCTAAGTTAGAGTGAATCCAGCTGAGTTTTTCCAAGAACTCATCAAGAAACTCTCAACTCCCCCCTTTATTTCTGAGTTGTAGAGTTATTATTTGTAATACATTTTAACTTGTAGGATCCTTTGGATCTGAGTGATTTGTAAGCCTGTATTTATAAAGGCTGAGGGTAGGGCTTGTTAGCCTGAGTGTAGGAGATAGAGATCTCTGAGTGTAGGCCTTGTTGGCTGAGTGTAGGCCTTGGTTGGCTGAGTGTAGGCCTTGATTGGCTGAGTGTAGGCTTTGGGATAAAGCTGAGTTGTAAGGCTTTAGGCCTGAGGTGTAGGAACCAATTTGGGTTCTGAGACAGTGGAGGAGTTTGGCCAAATCTAGTACACTGCTAGATAGGCGAAGGGGGAAAGTGGATGTACCCATATCTTGGGGAACCACTATAAACCACTGTGTTGTGCTGTGATTGTGCTGTGTATGTTGTGAATACTTTGTGATCTCTGTGCAAAAGTTAAAAATCTGTGATAATAAACTGTTTGCTGCCAGTAAAGTTAGAAAAGGATTATGTCACCTATTCACCCCCCTCTAGGTGTTTAGGTACCATATCTTTCAAGGTGTCGACACATCCAAAGTGGTGTCGACACTTAAGTTTTACTCAGAATTTTCTAAGTAAAGTCTCGACAATGTGTCGAGTTATGTTGTGTCGACACATAACCACGTGTCGACACATAAAATCTGTTGACTAAACTTGTGTCGACACATGTGTGTCAAGACATTATAAGTCAGTGTCGACACTTATTGCCAGTGTCGACACATTTTAAGTTATCTGTCCCGCCTGTTCATCTTCAAAATCAGAAAGGTATAAATAGGGTTCTGTCTTTGTTTGTCGACACGCTTTCAAAGTTTCGAGACTCAAACTTCTGTGTCGACACCTCTCTTCTCTCAAGACAAATTCTACAAACCCTAATGACACCTAAGCTTGAGGAGAACGTTAACGAAGGATATGAGCTAGTGCGCGGCGCTTTCGACGATGCAGATCAAGAAATCAAGTCGGTTGTAACCCTAGTCGCCGATTCTGGACTAGAATACTTAGTTTCAAAACCTACTAAGATATGGAAGAAGGAGGTTCTTGAATTCCTCAATGGAGCCAAGGTGGATGAATCTGGATACAAAATCAAATCCAGAGTTTATCGGTGCAAGGGTTAAGGTATCTCCTAAAAGTCTGAGGAAGATTCTCCAGCTATCAAAAACTCAAGAAGAAGACGAGGTTACAGCTTCAAAGACCAGGGAAGCTCTAACCTGGTGTGGACTTGATTCCAAGATGAAGATAGGTTCTGTTTTCACCAGGAAGGGAATGAACAATCAAGGAAAGTTTCTTTCTGAGATAGTTGGAAAAGTGTTACTCAGCAAGCCAGGAGGGCATGACAGAGTGTCTGCCTATATGTTTGGAATAATGATAAGGATAATCTTCACTCTGAAAACAGACTGGTCAATAGTAGTCTATGAGAAAATCAAGGAAAGTTTGAATAAGCCCAATCTGGGCAGAATCTTAAGTCTCTACCTAGCTGGTACCATACCAGAGGTAATGAATACTGCTGCTGGAAGCAAGATAAATCACATGAGGAAGATGGATCTGAGGATCTTTTCTAGATGGGACAGGGTGTTGTCAAAGGACATGCCAACCCCTGAAAAGACAGTTTCTGAGAAAGATATTCCTCCCAAGAAGAAAAGGAAGACTGCTCCAGTGGCACAAGAGTCCACCAGCAGTTCTGATAGTGAAGAACAGGTTGTCTTCACACCTGATGAGCAAGAGGAAGAGCTTGCTGTGAAGTCTCCTGCTCCTCCAGCTGATGCTGAGATCCAGGGGGAGCTACCACAAGCTAGCCCCATCCACAGGGATCAAAGCAAGGGGGAGCTTCCAGTTGTGGAATAACCCTCTACACTAGAAAGTGAACAAGCCACCACCATCATACTAGAGGTACTCACTGACCTAAATACTTTAGAATTTCTTATAGAAGATGCTGATTTGTCTGATGTTCATCAACAAACTCAGCTGAATACTCAAGAACCAGATGCTGTTGGAGATGACACATCTGCTGTACAAGAAGTAATTCTTGATCCAGAGGTTGAAGAACCAAGAACTTCTCCTGCACACTCTCCACAAGAATACACAATGGAAGACTTGTTCTTAAATCTGGATCAAGCAGATTTTGATAAGGAAACTGATGATGCTGTTGTTGAGGGGGAGAAGGTACAAGTTCTGGAAGAGCCTATAAGGCAAGAAACTGAGATAGCTCCAGCTGTGCAAGCTGAAAAGCCTTCAAGCCCTAAGGAAAGGGTTGACATATCCAGCTCCTCAGAGTCTGAAGATGAGGAAGATACTAGGGTAAAGAAAAAGAAACTTTATGTCTTCAGGAGAAGAAGCCAGAGTTACAAGAAGGCTCTCCAAACAGTTGCACCACATCCTATAATTCAACAAGCCCCAGCCATTGATTATAGTGCACTGATGGTGGCAATGCAAATCAAGTTGGATGAGCAAAGGCAGGCCATAGAGAAATATGTAGATGAAGGGCAAAAGTCACTCCAGTTTGATCTAGCCCAGGATATCAAGTCTATAAGGTTTGAAATGAACCTTAACAAGAAAGAAATGACAGAATGCTTCCACAAGGGTGGCAATGCAGTGGTGTACTTGGCAACACACTAGGAAAAGATCAAGGCACAGGTGGATGACATAGCATTGAAGCAAGGGTATGTGCTTGAAAATCAGCTAAGAATGAATGATAATTTAACTGCTTCACATAATGCTATTGTCACTGAATTGAAGAACAAGGCTGCTGAACCTTCTACTTCTACTGCTGCTAAAGCTGAATTTGATAAAGTCTTTCAAGAAGAAATCTCTGCTGTTCAGACTGCTATCCAAGCCTCCCAGAAAGCCATATCTGAACAACTTCAAAAGCTCAAACCATTCTTTAAAGATGGCATCAGATACTTGGATAGTCAAATCAGATTTCAAAAGGATGATGTCAGAGATCATATGACTAGAGAAGTCATAAAGGGAGAGAGAGTTTTAGTCAAAGCTAGCTCTGATCATGCCAAATGGATATCTAATTCCATCAGAGCTACACTGGGCTATCCTCCACTTTGTGATGATGACAATGTTGCTGAATCTGACATTCACCCTGCATATCTTGGAGGTGAGCAACCAGAAGTAGCTCAGGTCATTTATCCACCTCCAGATTTTGAAATGATTCATGCTGAGGTACAGACCATGTACAGCCCATCTGGGGGCAAGGACAATGTCCATATTGAAAAGGTTGTTCAGCCTATATCAGAAGCTATGCAAGAGGCATTGCAGAAAGAGGAAGAGACAAGGTTGTCTAAGAAGAGGTTTAGGGAACAAGCAGAACAAAGGCCAGACTTTGAACAGTGGAGCCCTACCTCTAGAAACATAATATTAACTGCCTGGAAAGCTGCCAAGGATAACACTCATGACAGGAACAAATAGTTTTCTGAAGCTGAATGGAGAAAACATGAGATCAGGCAGGAGGCAATAGTTCAGTATAGAAGGAAGGCAAAGATGGGAAAGCTACCTCCTACTGCAGTGGAGCCTAGCAAGTACTTTCCAAAGCCATATCACTATTTTGAGAGGCAGAAGATCAAAGCTGAAGAGCTTAAAAAGAAAGATCTGAAAGGCAAGAAGCCTGCTGATGCTGAAACTGCTGATGCTGCTGTCCAAGCTAAAGTTCAAGCTGGCAAAGGCATAGTTATCAAGGAACCTGAACAAAAATAGATTTAGAATTTTCTTGAAGTCTATTTTGTAATCTTTTGAATGTAAAATATTTAGTGAACTTCTGAAAATGTATAAGACAAATGTTAGAACAATATATGATTAATATATTTCATGTTTGTTCTGTGAATATGTCTATTTGTTCTGTGATTGATGTTTATATATACATGTGAAATTGATACATGTTATGTTTACCCTGCTTACATAATCCTGCTTTACATCATTTTGTAATTTTTATTATGAATGGTGTATATCATTGACTAAGGGTTATGACTTCTCCAAATAGGGGGAGATTGTTGGGTACATTGATTAAATGTACCTGATTTGAAGAAGCCTCACCCAACTCAATGATATACATCATAATGTATTTGATGTATGTTGAGTTTACTTGTGCAGGTTAAGTAATTACTGGACTGAAGCAAAAAGTTTCTAAGTCCATGTGTCGACACCCAGAGGAAAAGTGTCGACACTTAAGAAGACTTGTGTCGACACCCAGACAAGCAGTGTCGACACTTGGAGTCATTGTGTCGACACCTGGGATGCAGAGTCGACACCAGACAGAAAGTGTCGACACAAGGAGCTGTGTCGACACTCAGTGAAGAAAAGTGCAGACAGAAAGTGTCGACACAAGGAGCTGTGTCGACACCCAGTGAAGCTGTGTCTACACCAGAAAGTGTCGACACTTGGAGCTGTGTCGACACTCAGCAAAAGTCAGCAGAAACTAAGTTAAAGTGTCGACACCAAGAACAATGTGTCGACACACAACAAGAAGAGTTAGCACTTGAAGAAAGTTTCGACACCAAGAACAAAGTGTCGACGCTCAACAGAAGAGTCAACACATGAAGTAAGTGTTGACACCTAGAACAATGTGTCGACACTCAGCTGAAGACTCTACACTTGAAGAAAGTGTCGACACATGGAGCAGTGTCGACACTTAGCAAAGAATAGCAAGATCTTCAAATTATTCTAAGTACAAGTGTCGACACTAAGGGAATGTGTCGACACTCAGCTGAAGTCTCAACAGAAGAATCAAGTGTCGACACAAGGAGCTGTGTCGACACTCAGCAAGTATCAACATAGAAGACTATGTGTCGACACCAAGGAGCAGTGTCGACACTTAACAGATTCAACACAAGAAGTTGTGTCGACACAAAGGAGATGTGTCGACACTTAGAAGAATTCAGCAAGTTACAGAAGATCAAGTACTTGTGTCGACACTCAATTTCAGTGTCGACACATGCAGAAGAAACTGTGTCGAGACATACAAGGAGTTGTGTCGACACCTTGTAGACTAGTGTCGACACTTACACAACTGGTGTCGACACTTGGTCTATAAGTGTCGACACTCAAAGACAGAAAGTCTCGACACTTTCAGACAATTAGAGATTTTCAAGAACTGACTGGATGACTTGACAGCTGCCGTTCCAGCCGGTTTACAGCACCTGTCAGAGATGTCAGAAGACAGTTATGAACCAGACCAGCCGGTTACCATGAAGAAGGCCTATAAATAGGCTCATACAGTTTACAGAAACTGTTGTTCAGATTATTGTTCAAGTAGTTATTGAAGTAGTACACAGAGTATCAACACAAGAAGATCTAGCCGTCCAAGTGCAGATCTAAGAAGTTGGAGAGAGAGGGCTCCATCCAAGAAATCAGCCTTTGGAACTAGGCTGAGAAGAAGGGTTCAGAGATTTTCTGGATCTTAAGAAGCAGAGATCAAGGATCAACTGCAGGAGGATTCATTCTTATTCAGTTCTACTCAAGAAGCTTTGAAGAAAGCTAATTCAGATTGAATCCAGCTGAGTTCTTCCAAAAACTCATCAAGAAACTCTCAACTCCCCTCTCTTGTTTCTGAGTTGTAGAGTTAATATTTGTAAAATCATTTTAACTTGTAGGATCCTTTGGATCTGAGTGAATTGTAAGCCTGTATTTATAAAGGCTGAGGGTAGGGCTTGAGAGCCTGAGTGTAGGAGATTGAAATCTCTGAGTGTAGGCCTTGTTGGCTGAGTATAGGCCTTGTTGGCTGAGTGTAGGCCTTGATTGGCTGAGTGTAGGTCTTTGTGGCTGAGTGTAGGCTTTGGGATAAAGCTGAGTTGTAGGGCCTTGGGCCTGAGGTGTAGGAACTAATTTGGGTTCTGAGACAGTGGAGGAGTTTGGCCGAATCTAGTACACTGCTAGATAGGCGAAGGGGGAAAGTGGATGTACCCAAAGCTTGGGGAACCACTATAAAACTCTGTGTCTGTTGTGCTGTGATTGTTGCTGTGTATGCTGTGTGTTTGCTGTGATAAAATAGTTAGAAATCTGTGATATTAACTGTTTGCTGCCATTAAAGTTCAAAAAGGATTAGGTCACCTATTCACCCCCCCTCTAGGTGTTTAGGTACCATATCTTTCAAGATACAGATCAAGCTGGATGAGCATAGAAAAGCAATAGAGACTTATGTGGATGAAGGGCAAAAATCATTACAATTTGATCTGGCCCAAGATATCAAGTCAATAAGATTTGAGATGAATCTTAACAAGAAGGAGATGACAGACTGCTTCTACAAAGAGGGAAATGCAGTAGTGTACTTAGCTACACACCAAGAAAAGATTAAGGCTCAAGTAGATGACATAGCCCTGAAGCAAGGATATGTACTTGAAAATCAACTCAGAATGAATGACAATTTGACAGAATCTCATAATGCTATTGTCACAGAAATGAAGAACATTGCTGCTGGCCTGACAACTTCTACTGCTACTGCTATGACAACTTTTGATAAAGCACTGCAAGAGAGCTTAACTGATATTACAACTGCTATTCAAGACTCTCAGAAGCTGATCTCTGAAAAACTCCAAAGGTTAAGACCTTTCTACAGGGATGGAGTTAATTATCTCAATGCCCAAATCAGATTTCAAAAAGATGACTTAAGGGATCATATTGAAAGAGAAGTCATAAAGGGGGAGAGGGTCTTAGTCAAAGCTGGCTCTGACCATGCAAAATGGGTTTCTAATTCCATTAGAGCCACTCTTGGTTATCCTCCTCTTTGTGATGATGATAATGTAGCTGAATCTGGAATTACCCCTACCTATCTTAGAGGTGAGCAACCAGAAGTAGCTCAAGTAATCTATCCTCCACCAGATTTTGACATGATCCATGCTGACATTCAGTCCATGTATAGCCCACCTGGAGGTAAGGACAATGTCATAATAGAGAAAGTTGTTCAGCCTGTCTCTGAAGCTTTACAGGAAGCCATGTTGAAGGAGCAAGCTGAAGAAGAAACCAGATTATCAAAGAAGAGGTTCAGGGAGCAAGCTGAACAAAGACCTGACTTTGAGCAGTGGAGCCCTACCTCAAGGAACATTATATTGACTGCCTGGAAAGCTGCCAAAGATAACATTCAAGACATGAATAAGTGGTTTTCTGAAACTGAATGGAGGAAACATGAATCAAGGCAGGAGGCCATAGTTCAATATAGAAGGAAGGCCAAGGTGGGAAAGCTACCTCCTACTGCTCTGGAGCCTAGCAAGTACTTTCCTAAACCTTATCACTACTTTGAGAGGCAAAAGATTAAGGCTGAGGAACTCAAGAAGAAGGAGCTGAAAGGTAAAAAGCCTGCTGAAACAGAAGATGCTGAAGCTCCTGTTCAAGCCAGAGTTCAAGCTGGAAAAGGAATAGTCATTAAGGAGGCTGAACAGAAATAGCTTAGAAAATTTCTTAAGTTTACTATGTATTCTTTTGATATAAAACATTCTGTAAACTTTAGAATTTTATATATGACAAAGTATTGGAACAATGTTTTGTGTGATAAATTTGTTGTGTAATAAATTTGTTTCATAATTGTTCTGTGATGATGTCTATGTATACATGTGTGATTAATACATGTTTATGTTTACCCTGCTATATATAATCCTGCTTTACATCATTTTGTAATTTTATTATGAATGGTGTATATCATTGACTAAGGGTTATGACTTCTCCAAATAGGGGGAGATTGTTGGGTACATTGGTTTAAATGTACCTGATTTGAAGAAGCCTCACCCAACTCAATGATATACATCAAAATGTATTTGATGTGTTTTGAGTTTACTTGTGCAGGCTAAGTATTTGCAGGAAAGAAGAAAAAGTTTCTAAGTTCATGTGTCGACACCCAGAGGGAAAGTGTCGACACTTAAGAAGACTTGTGTCGACACCCAAGCAAGCAGTGTCGACACTTGGAGTCATTGTGTCGACACCAGGGATGCTGAGTCGACACCAGACAGAAAGTGTCGACACAAGGAGCTGTGTCGACACTCAGTGAAGAAAAGACAGTGAAGCTGTGTCGACACTTAGCAGTTGTGTCGACATCCAGAAAAACTGTGTCTACACCAGAAAGTGTCGACACTTGGAGGCTGTGTCGACACTCAGCAAAAGTCTGCAGAGACTAAGTACAAGTGTCGACACTCAGAATAATGTGTCGACACTCAACAGAAGAGTCAACACTTGAAGTAAGTGTCGACACCCAGAATAATGTGTCGACACTTAGCAGAAGAGTCAACACTGGAAGTAAGTGTCGACACCAAGAACAATGTGTCGACACTTAGCTGAAGACTCAACACTTGAAGAAAGTGTCGACACAAGGAGCTGTGTCGACACTTAGCAAAGAACAGCAAAGTTCAACAAAATATTCTAAGTACAAGTGTCGACACTAAGGAGTTGTGTCGACACTCAGCCAGAGTCTCGACAGAAGAAGAAAGTGTCGACACCCAGAGCAATGTGTCGACACTCAACAAGTATCAACACTGAAGACATGTGTCGACACCAAGAAGCAGTGTCGACACTTAACAGATTCAACACATGAAGATGTGTCGACACAAAGGTGTTGTGTCGACAATTAGAAGAATTCAGCAAGATACTGAAGTACAAGTACTTGTGTCGACACTCAATTTCAGTGTCGACACATGAAGAAGAAGTAGTGTCGAGATACAAAATCTACAACACAAGGAGTTGTGTCGACACCTTGTAGACTAGTGTCGACACTTAGACAACTTGTGTCGACACTTGGTCTATAAGTGTCGACACTTAAAGACAGAAAGTCTCGACACTTACAAACAGTTACGGTTATTTCAAGAACTGACTGGATGACTTGACAGCTGCCATTCCAGCCGGTCTACAACACCTGTCAGAGTTGTCAGAATTCAGTTATGGACCGGACCAGCCGGTTACCATGAAGAAGGCCTATAAATAGGCCTATACTGTCTACAGAAGAGATTGATCAACAAGTTGTTGAAGAGATTGAACACAAGTCCAAGTTCAGATCTAAAGAAGATCTAGCTATCAAGTGAAGATCTAAGAAGTTGGAGAGAGAGAGAGCTCCATCCAAGAAATCAGTTGTTGGAACCAGACTGAGAAGAAGGGTTCAGATCTACTCTGAACCTTAAGTAGCAGAGATCAAGGATCAACTGCAGAAGGAGTCAATCTTATTGAGTTCTACTTTCAAGAAGCTTTGAAGAAAGCTAAGTCAGATTGAGTCCAGCTGAGTTCTTCCAAGAACTCATCAAAAATCTCACAACTTATCTCTCTTTCATCTAAGTTGTTGAGTTTATACATTTTGTATTCATTATAACTTGTAGGATCCTTAGGGATCTGAGATTGTAAGCCTGAAATTATAAAGGCTGAGGGTAGGAGAGTTAAATCTCTGAGTGTAGGCCTTGGTGGCTGAGTGTAGGCCTTGGTGGCTGAGTGTAGGCCTTTGTGGCTGAGTGTAGGCCTTTGTGGCTGAGTGTAGGCTTTGTTAAAAAGCTGAGTTGTAGGGCCTTGGGCCTGAGGTGTAGGAACCAGTTTGGGTTCTGAGATAGTGAAGGAGTTTGGCCGAATCTAGTACACTGCTAGATAGGCGAAGGGGGAAAGTGGATGTACCCAAAGCTTGGGGAACCACTATAAAACTCTGTGTCTATTGTGTGATTGTTGTTGGCTGTGATTGTTGCATATGTGCTGTGATATAGTAGATAGAATTCTGTGATATTATCTGATTGCTGCATAAAAAGTTAAAAAGATTCAAGTCACCTATTCACCCCCCACCCCTATAGGTGATTAGGTACAATATCTTTCAGAAACAAACATCTGTGTCAACTTCAACTGCTGAAGCTGAATATATGGCTGCAGGCAGTTGTTGTTCACAAATTTTGTGGATTCAAAACCAACTCCTAGACTATGGCTACAACTTAGAGAAGTCTAAAAGCTTTTGTGATAACACCAGTGCTATCTCTATAGCTCAAAATCCAGTCCTCCATAGTAGGACAAAACACATAGAGATTAGGCATCATTTCTTAAGGGATAATGTTGAAAAGAACAAAATTGAAATACAATATATCTCAACTGATTTACAAAGGGGAGATATTTTCACCAAGCCATTGGATGAAAAGAAACACACCTTCTTCCTAAATCAGTTAGGAATGTTAGATGGAAGAAGTCTTAAATAATATCCAAGATTTTGAAAGCTTTAAAATTGACCAAGACTAGGCAAACATCCTGATTTTTTTTAGTGTGTAGAATTTTTCTGATCTCTGAACTGCGCTCGACGATTTGCCCCAAGATCGTCGAACGGAGATCGACGATTTCCTAAATCGTCGAACTGAGTTCAGCGTTTCTCAGATAATATGAACTATCTCTTCCGGTCAACGATCGTCGAACGGCGCTCGACGATTTTGTTCTATGAACGATCGTCGAACAGAGCTCGACGCTCTCCAATATCGTCGAACGGAGATCGACGATGTTGAAGACTCTTCAGATTCCTTTAGAAGCCTCGATCGTCGAACTGAGTTCAACGATCTTTCCAATTCTGCGTCGAACCCTAATATAAAATTCATTTTTCGCCGTCGTTCTCTCTTGCGCTTTCGATTTCTCTGCAAGAATTTTCTTTCCCTCCAAACAGTTTTACACTTGGTCGTTTTATTTGTTGAATTTTTGCAGGTACCCATGGCCGTGTCAGTTGCTGTTCTTGCTGCTATGAAGTTTGATGCTGGTTTTGACATCGACATGGAATCATTCAACACAATTGACCAGGTTTTTCAAGATATTTTGGGATTGTTCAAAGACCAGAATCTGACAGCAATAATGACCACAAGGATAAAGCTGGCTTCTGATGAGATAAAGGAATGGGTTTATACTGCCCACAATCAAGATAACAACATCATTGTTGGGTCTATATCTGGAACTCAGGTACCTCTAACCCCAGCAATTCTATCAGAAGTTTTTGAATTGAGGAATGGTGAAGATACTGCTGACTTATCTGGAGAAGAGTATTCTGAACTGCTTGCCAGAATGGGTCATTCAGAGGGAAACCCTAGCAAGCTCTTCAAAAGGAACCTTTCTGTAGAATACAGATTTGTGGCAGATGTTGTTGGGAAAGTGCTGCTGGCAAAGCACTCTGCCCATGATACAATTTCAAGGTATCAGCTCTGCCTCATGGGAGCTCTTGTAGACAAGAAAAGTCTGAATTGGGGAGAAGTGTTCTTTGACCTTATCAAAAAGAAAATCAACAAAAGTTTTGTAAACTTTGGAAGGATCATTGGAGTGTTTCTGCAGCACAGGTGCCTTGCCTTGCTGGTCTCCTCTGGAATTCATATAAATGCTTCCAAGAGACTGTCTTGTGCCCTCTTTGGAAAGTGGGACAGACAAATCAGCAAGCCCAGCAGGCCCTCCTCCAGTACTCCTTCAGGCACAAGGACTCTAAGAGTCACTCCTCCACAGGTCTCTGCCCCTGCAGATGACCTGCCTGCTGTTGTTGCCTCTCCTCCTCCTCCTCCAATTCCATCCCTTCCCATACCATCTACCATTCCAGCTTCATCCACCATCATCATATCCAGCCCCTCTCCAACATCCACACCATCTCCAGTACCTGTTCTTCCAACACCAGAAGAACATTTCCACCCATTATTCTCCTACCCTCCACCAGATGTCACTTCATCACCCTCTCATCCATCCTTCCCCTAATTGATGATTCCTTTATGGATGATTCCCCATCATCTCCTCCTGAGTTACCCTCTTCCTCCACTACCTTTCAAGACCTTCTACACCAAATCATAGACCAACCAACATTCACCCCATCTATCTCCATTCCACTGTCCTCCATATCCACCTTTCCAACACCTCAGCCATCCCTTCCACCATTCACCAGCTCTCCACTACCCTCACCATCAGCTGCTCCTATATCTTCCACCTCTGCTCCAGCCCTTGAGCAAGTAGACCTCCCAGCCCTTGCTGACAGGCTGTATGAGTTGCTTGCCCCCAGGCTCTCTCTACTGTTGGAGACCTCCTTGGCTCCACTACACCTGTCAGTGGCAGCTCTCTCTGCCAGGCTCTCTTCCCTCTTCCCTCAGGCAGCTCCTACAATAGTGTGCCTTGATCTAGACTTGTCTGAATCTAGGCAGGGGGAGATGCCATATGAAGTGAGTCTTCATGCTGCTGCTGTTGCTGCTGCTGCTTCTGTGACTTCTTCTGTAAGCCTATCTGCTGCTACTGCTGCTGTTATTGCTGCTTCTTCAGCTTCTCCTCTTGCTGCTGTTGCTGTGCCTCAAGCACAAAGTCCTCCTGCTGTAATCCTTGCAATAGACCTCAGGTATTTGCTTTCAACTTTTGATTCTGCATACTTCAGCTGTCTGCCAGAGGTCAATGCTGTCCAGCCTCCAGAGGATCTATCCAAGGCCCTTGTGCCATTTTCTTGCTGTGACCCAAGCATTATAACCTCCTTTGTCAACTCACTGTATGCTGCTGCTTCTTCTGAAGAAAGCATTGTTGCTGCTGCTGAGAATGTTGATACTGCTGCTGAAGTGTCTGTTATTGCTGTTGAGCCTATTTCCAAGGATATTCTTATGTCAGAGGCATCTGAATTTGAGCCTTCTACAGTTTCTGATGATATTCCTTCTGTTTCTGTTGTTGTTAGTGAGACTGTTGTTGCTGCTGTCACCTCTCCAGAGCCCATAGTTGCTGCTGCTGTTGTTACTGCTTCTACTCCAATTGCAACACCTTCAACATCTGCTGCTGTCATTTCTGCTGTTACTACTTCAACACCTGCTGCTATAACCTCTGCCTCATCTGCTTCTGTACAGCTCAAGAAGGATTTAATGAAGAAAATAGATGCTCTTTATGATGACCAGAGTTCTGAAAGTGATGAATTTAGAACAGACTCTGATGACTCTTCTGCTACCATTGCCAGGAAAAGAAAGGCAAGGAGCAAAGCCATGAAGAGAGTACCTCCTGCTAAAGTCAAAGACAACAATGATATTCCATACTACATTCTACATGACTGCCCTATTACTGAGCACTGGATGCAATACTCTAAGAATCAGCTAAAGGTAATGAAAAAGAAGAGAAAATATGAGAAGGGCTCCTCCCAATTCCAACACTCTCATGCTCCTCCACCACATCCTCCTGATGCAGGTGCAGGTGGAAGCTCTGCAGCTCAACCCCCAGCCAGAAGTCAGGCTCCCTATCAGCCTCATGCCAGATCTTACAATAGGGGAAGCCAATCCAGGGGATCTCAATCAAGGAGAGGAGGATATAGAGGAAATCAAAGAGATCTCCAAGTCTATTCTAAAGGGTACTCCAAGCAACACCCATATTCCAGGGAAAGACAAATTTCATCTGATACAACATCTGGTCCTTTCCCTTATAAGCTGAAAGAAACTGTGTCTGCCAGGCCTTCTCAAGACAATCCCTCTAACAGATATGAGCCACCTGTACCTTTTGAGGATCCTGAAAACAATCCAGCTGCTTGGACTGCCAGATTAAAGGAACTAGCTGCACTGAATCAGATTAAAAAGGCTAGAGAGCAAGGAAAAGATTCTTCCAACATTTCAACTATGTCTGAACAAAGACAGAAAGAGCTAGAAAGATATGCTTCAAGTAAATTCTTCGATGCTGACAGGTATATGGAATTGCATCCTGAAGCTGTGGTTCCCAGGCCTAAAAAGCAAACATATTTAGGTGCAGCAGATGATACCAGATCAAACAAGGAAGCCCTCAATCCTAACAGAGAGATAAAACTTGTTAAGGGCAAAGAAAAGAAATGATAATGTAAGGTGACATTCTCTGTGATTTCTGATTATCTGGATGGTATATATCTCTGTGGTTCTGCATTGTCTAGCTTATTGTTTTTCTGTTTTACTGATTGTATGTTGTTATTAAGCTTTTTTCAAAGTTTGTAAATAGTAATCCTAACCCAAATAGGGGGAGATTGTTGGAACACCCTATTACTAATTTGGGTCAGGATCACTATGTCTCTAGGAATCAATGCTTGACCTCCTGTATAGCTCAATAGGTCAATTAGAATTGAGTCTAAGGGTTAGAAGTCTAGGTTTGGAAGCTGCCCTGAAGACCAAGATTTTCTGTTTGGAGACTAAGTCATATCGTCGAGCTCAACACGACGATTCGTCGAACTCCGATCGACGATCGTCTAGCTCAACTTCGACAGATCGTCGAGCTCCATTCGACGATCGCTGAGCTCAACTCCATCATATCGTCGAACTCAGTTCGACGATTGGTGAGCTCAGGTCGACGATTTTGACTATGCTTTGGATCTTTATCTCTGAGCTCAGTTCGACGATCCTTGAGCTCAGATCGACGATATTTTGCTGTTGTATATTTCCAGATCGCTGAGCTCAGCTCGACGATAGCAGAGCTCAGTTTGACGATTTCAGATAACTTCAAGGATGTTTCTAGATTCAAATTCAAATCAGTTAAGGAGTTATTCTGCAATAAATTCAGAGATTTCCTAGCCGTTTTCATTCATTTCTGGACCAAGTTTCAAGGAATATTTCTGTGGACTTTCCTCCAGAAGAGATTTTGCAATTAAGGATGCAATTAATGCAGACCAACGACTATTCTTCTCAGAGAGAATGTTTTTGTTCAGTATGAGAGAATAAAAGAGAAGAATTCCTTTTTGAATCAATAATAACACAGAGAGAGACACACAGATTACAGAGATACATTCAAAAATATTCTGTCTCAAAGAATTCTCAAGAACACTCATCCAAGGAGATCAATCTTTTCAGAAATCTTCAGATCTCTCTAATTTCAAAGTGTTCAAGGCCAACATATTTCCAGACTCCAGACATTCAACATTTCAGCTATTGCTGAAATCATCTATTGCTGGAGTTCAATCTTTGAAGGCCTATCACCCTCAGCAAAGCTTTTCTTCCTGAAGATCTCAAGGATTCAGGGGGAGCTTTGACATCAATAATCCACATAGTCTTCTCAATTGTTTGAGAAAGAGAAGACTTCCATCACTCTCTCACCCCCTCTCTGTAAAGGGTTTCTCAAACTCCCTTCAAAAGTTTGAGCTTGGTTTTTGAGCACCTTGTCAAAAGCTCATTGGTGGCAAGACACCTGATCAAAAAATCTGCTTTGGTTTTTGAGCACCTTATCAAAAGCTCATTGGTGCCCAGGACACCTGATCAACTCATCCTGCAGTGGATTCCTACCTAGGGTGGTAGAAGAGTGGATGTACCCAAGTTTAGGGGAACCACTATATTTCCTTGTGTCTTCTGGTTTTGCTTGTGTTTATGCTTGTTTCTGGCCTTGATTTTTCTGTGATTAGCTTTTGTTTAACTTAGTTCTGTGATTAGTTTTTTAACTGCTTCCCTGCTCACTCTTATTACAACAATTGTTGTAAAAAGTTTCAAAGCACCATATACTCTATTCACCCCCCTCTAGAGTATATCAGATCTAGCTGCACTTTCAATAAGTTTTGCAAACTTTCTACAAAGGTTACTTTCAGTAGAACCAAATATAATGTCATCAACATATATTTGGACTAGGATTATCTTTCTTTTGGATTTCCTTAGGAATAGAGTCTTGTCTATTTCCCCCCTTGAGAATTTGTTCTCAATGAGGAAACTAGACATGGTTTCATACCAAGCCTTTGGGGCTTGTTTTAACCTATACAAAGCTTTCCTAAGTCTATAAACATAATCAGGTTTAAGAGGATCAACAAAACCTGAGGGCTGCTCTACATAGACTTCTTCTTTTAGATTTCTATTTAGGAATGCTGATTTTTCATCCATTTGGAATACCTTGAAGCCTTGATATGTTGCATAAGCAAGGAACATCCTAATTGCTTCCAGTCTTGCTACTGGGGCAAAGGTTTGATCAAAGTCAATACCCTCTTCCTGCATGTATCCTTTTGCAACAAGTCTTGCTTTGTTCTCCACAATAATCCCATTCTCATCCAGTTTGTTCCTAAAGATCCACTTTGTTCCAATGATGTTGTGGTCTTTTGGTTTAGGAACTAACTTCCAGACCTTGCACCTTCTGAATTGATTCAGCTCCTCTTGCATGACATCAATCCAATGTGGGTCTAGAACAACTTCTTAAAATTTCTTGAGTTCTACTTGTGATAAGAAGCTAGAGTAAAGAATTGTATTCAGATTCCTGCTCCTTGTTTGTACTCCTTTTCTTAGATCACCAATTATCTGATTTGCTGGATGATCCTTTAAGTGTCTAATAGCTGGAGGTAGTCTATCTTCAGGTTGAACACCTCCAATCTCTTCATTATGCTGCACCTCTTAATTTTCATCAGCATCTGGAGAGTCTTGTACTCCCCCTGGACAGCAGCCACCATTTTCCACTTCCTGATTTGCAGTTGAATCTTCTGTAATGGTAAGCTTGTCCATTCTCTCAGTTATACCTGTAGAACTGCAAGAACTACTTGGCAACTCACTGTTAATAAGTCTTGTTTCATCAAAGACAACATGTACAGACTCTTCTACAACTTGAGTAATCGAGTTGTAGACCCTATAAGGCTTACTATTGTTGCTGTACCCAACAAATATCCCATCTTAGGATTTGACAACAAACTTAGTTAGATAAGACTTGCCATTGTTAAGGACATAACACTTGCAACCAAAGATCCTAAAATAGGACAAGTTTGGTTTTCTGCCCTTCATAATCTCATAGGGAGTCTTTTTGTGGCTTTTGGTGATAGAAGCCCTATTAATCACATGACATGCAGTGTTTACTGCCTCAGCCCAGAAATATTCTGGGAGAGAAGTGTCACTCAATAGAGTTCTACCAGCCTCTATCGGTGTTCTATTCTTCCTTTCAGCAATACCATTTTGCTGTGGTGTTCTAGGTGAGGAAAATTCTTGAAAGATCCCAAATTCTTCACCCAAACTTGTCATACTCTCAGATTGAAATTCAGTGCCATGGTCACTTCTGATTTTGACCACAGTACTGTCCAGCTCATTCTGAATTTGTTTGATAAAACTATATAAAATATTTGGGGTTTCAGATTTTTGTCTCAGAAAGAACACCCATGAATATCTAGAATAGTCATCTACCACCACAAAAGTGTAGACCTTCCTACCTAGACTATAAACTGGCATAGGACCAAATAGATCCATATGCAAGAGGTATAGACACCTCACTGAATCCTTGTTTTCAAGGCTGTGAAAGGAGGATTTGGTCTACTTGCCTTTTTGACAAGCTGAGCATATCCCATCCTTTATACACTTAACTTGAGGACCATTCCTCACTAACTCTTTGCTAAAGAGTTGGACAATAGTCTAGTAGTTAAGATGGGCCAGCCTCTTGTGCCATTTAACACAATGAGAGGCTCTCTCATCAGCTACAAGACAAATAGGAGAAACATTGTTCTCACACTCAAAGTTGAGACAGTACACATTTCTTTTTCTATATCCTGTCAATATGACCTTTTGATCACTTGACCTTTTGATATGACAAACATTCTTGACAAATGAAATGTTATAACCTAAATCACTCAGATGACTTATGCTAATTAGGTTATGTTTCAAACCCTTAACATAGGCCACTTGAATGATAGTGATTGAGTTGGAAGAGATGTTACCAAATCCTTTGATGACTCACTTTTCAGAACCACCAAATATTACTTTAGGCCCATTCAGCATAGGTGAGTAGTCCTTCAGCAATCCCCTAGTTCCAGTCATATGTTTGGAACATCCACTGTCCAAGTACCATATAGGGGCATGACAACTTGGACTCACATACAACACAGATTACTTAACCTTAGAACCCAAATAACTTTTAGGTCCTTGGTGCAAGTTAGTCTGAACTTTAACAAATCTGCCTGCAGCTTTTCTGACAGTCAGACTGCTACTCTCCTTGACACTGATATTGTGCCAACAATCTAAGGCAAACTGGCCTACCTTGCCACAGCACCAACACTCAAACGTGTTATACCATTATTTAGGTACAACCTTAGCTGAATTATTTACAACAGGTCTCTTATTTTGTGCTGGGACTTTGCCTTTAGAATTGGACTTAGCAGTCAATGCAGTTTTCTTAAACCCTAACCCAGTCTTACCCTTTTGAGATATAAACTCATCAATCAAGGGTAATACAGATTTTGGTTTAGAAAAACTAGCTATAATCTCCTTTTCTTTCTGAAGTCTATTCTCCAGACTTTTAATCTGATCATTTTTAAATGTGAAAGTACCCATCTGAATAACAGTAATGTTTTTCAGTCTGGCTATCTCATTCAACTTTTGATCCAGCATCTTCTCTGAATCAGATGCAACCATCTTAAGATCTACAATTTCCTTAGCTTGAGTTTTGGCCAGATTTTTGCTTTTCTTTAGTGCCTGCAACAAATCTCCATATTCATCTATCAGTTGATGAATATCACCTTCAGACTCAGACACATCCACATCACTTGATGCAGATATTACTGACTCTGACCCAGTACTATAGTCTGAATTTCTAGAAAAACATTGTACCTTACTAGGACCAGGCTAATCCTGGCACTTGTCTTCTTCTGACACAGCCATCAGTCCCTTGCACTGATGGTCTTCTTATTCATAGATAGAGTTCAGCACTTGCAGAAACTCTTCTTCATCTGCTGCATATAGACCAATGTATGCCTCAGCTTCAGATTCTAACTCTGAAGATGATTGGTATGTCAAGCTCTTCTCCTTCTTAGCACCAAAGGATTTCTCCTTCTTGCTCTGATGTTGAATCTTCTTTTTATCAACAGATTCTTTTCTTTTGTCTGGACACTCAGCCACAACATGTCCATGCCTATTACAGTAGTAACAAACTATCTTTGATGTTGTAGATTTGCTTGGCTTAGACCTGCTCCTGTCCTTCCTGGATGACTTCCTCTTTTGATAATAATCATCCTTAGGCTGAGATGTGGAAGGCTTAGACTTCCACTGCTTCTTCTTCAGGAATTTCTGAAACTGCCTTGTGAAGGCAGCAAAGTCTTCATCTGAGTCACTGCTTTCTGAACTTTGGTTGTCTGAATTATCTGAAGCAATTTCAGCAACTATCTTAGGAGGTGATGGAGACATCCTTCTATTCTTCCTAGTGGATTCAACCTTGAAAGCCATAGACTTTTCTCTATGCTCCCCTTTTGCACTTTTCTCTTCCTCTTTCCTAGCCATCAACTGCATCTCATATGACAATAATTTTCCAAACAAAGTTGGAGGTGAGATATCTGTAAGTTTGGTCACTTCCCTAATGACACAAATCTTAGTGTCCCAATCCTTTGCCAAGGATCTTAGGAATTTATCATTCAGTTCATTTGTATTGAAGATTCTTCCATAGGACATCAGCTCATTTACTATTCTATAGAACTTTTTGTAACACTCAGTTATACTGTCAGACTTTCCTTGTCTGAAACTCTCATATTCCTGGTTCAGCATAGACTTTCTATCTTGTCTGACTTCTTCAGAACCCTCCATGTAGACTATCAAAGTATCTCACATTTCCTTGGAGGTCTTGTAGTGAATCAAATTCTGAAAGGTTGCATCATCTATGACACTTACTATGATATTCTGGGCTCTTTTATCCATAGTTGCCAGGATAATTTCATCCTTAGTCATCTCTGAAAAATCCTTTGGAATTCTTTGGTTTGCATCTAGAACTGAAATCTTCATAGGAATATAAGGACCTTCCTTTACTGTAATGTAGATCCTTGGATCAGAAGCCTCCATAAACAGCCTGACCCTTTCTTTCCATATTCCAAATATCTCCTTCCTGTATATGGTAATTTCATAGAACCTAGTTTCTTATGATTTTCTCCTGAACCCATTTTCTTGATCTTGAATCTGCCTTAAGGATCTAACTCAGACTGTTAAGTCCTTCTTTGAGCAACCTGGCTCTGATACCACTTGAAAGAATTAATGCCTAATCACCTAGAGGGGGGGATGAATAGGTGTAATTCCTTTTTCTTTTTAAGGCAGTAAATCTATTCAGTTATTTACTTAACAACAGATAATTCTATAGCTAACATGACACAAATTCACAGAATCACCACAACACAGATTGCACATAGATTTTATAGTGGTTCCCCAAGGTCTGGGTACATCCACTTCCCCCTTTGCCTATCTAGCAGTGTGCTAGATTCGGCCTAAATTCTGCTCTTCACCTCAGATCCTCAGATCTTATAACTCAGAACCCAACAAGGCTCCTACAGCTCAAGCAATCTGCCCTACCTCAGCTTACACAAGGCCTACAACTCTGAGATACAATCTCCTACAACTCAGGCTCACAGCCCTACCTTAGCCTTCAACAAGGTCTACCACTCAGAGAAAATATTCTCCTACACTCAGCCTTTATATAACAGGCTTACAGCTCAGATCTAGAATAGATCCTACAAAAAATAGTGTTTATAAAGTGTTTTACCACCACCCAGGTAGAGAGAGACGGGATGGATGGTTTCTTGACAAGTTCTTGGAAGAATATGATGGCAGAGCACAACCTCTCTTAGCTTTCTTCAAAGCTTCTTGAATTTGAACTCAGTAAGGTTGAACTCTTGAGAAGTTGATCTTCAATCAGCTTCTAACTTGAGATTCAGATCTCAATCTGAATCTTTCTTGGTAGCCTGGTTCAGCAACTGCACTTCAGTAGATGAAGCTCTCTCTCTCCAACTTCTTCTTTTTCTCTTTCTTTAGAATTCTGTATATGTTTCTATTGTGTCTTATATATATCATCTGTTGAAGGAGAAAGCCTTTATATAGTCTTCCTCCATGGTAACCGACTGATCCGGTTTCTAACAAACTTCTGACAGCTTTGACAGTTGCAGTAGACCAGTTAGAAATGACAGCTGTCAAGTCATCCAGTCACTTCTTGAAATACTGTCTCTGTCTGAAAGTGTCGAGACTGAACTTCATCATATGTCGACACAAGTAGACTAAGTGTCGACACAAGTGAACTAAGTGTCGACACAAGCCTTGGTGGTGTCGACACATCACTTCTGTTGTTGATACTGCTTCTCGACACAGCTTCTGCAGAATGTGTCGACACAAGCCTTTGTGGTGTCGACACAGTCACTTCTTTTCTTCATATAAATTTACTTTGTTGAAATTCTGCTGAGTGTGTCGACACAAGTCCTGTGTGTCGACACAGTTGATGTCGACAAAGTCTTCAGTGTGTCGACACTGCCTCTTGGTGTCGATACAGTTGATGTCGACTAAGCTTCTGTGTGTCGACACTGCCTCTGTGTGTCGATACAGTTGATGTCGACTAGACTTTCTCTGTGTGTCGACACAGCCTCTGCATGTTGATACAGTTTATTCTGGTGTCGACACAGCCTCTCCAAGTGTCGACACAATTAACTCCAAGTGTTGACACAGTTTTTCTTAAGTGTCGACACAAGCCTTCATAAGTGTCGACACAGTTTCTTCTTGTGTCGACATATGGACTTAGAAACTTTTTTGCATTCCTGCATTTTCTTAACCTGCACATATAAACTCAAAACAACATCAAATACACCTTGATGCATATCATTGAGTAGGGTGAGGCTTCTTCAAATCTGGTACACATTTTCCAATGTACCCAACACGCGCCATCACAAAAAATGTGCGTGTACGTGGAAAATGATCACCCCGACGGAAAATGTGCGCCCATGCCATTAAAATGCGCAGCGGGTTGAAAAAATGTGCGTGCGGGCGGAAAATGTTCGCTCGGGCAGAAAATACTCTCCTGGGAGGAAAATGCGCAGCCGAGCCCTTAAAATGTGAGCCCGTGCAAGAAATGCGCGCTCGTGCGGAAATTGTGCTCCAGAGAGGGAAATTGTAATACCTCCCCTATAATGACAGTATAATATGGGTCCGGCCGGGGCCCCACAACATACAGATGCCGCAGCTTAAGTATTATAAGATGATATAAACTTCCCTACTCAAAACTAAGACTAAAAACAACAGAAACAAAAGAGCAAAATCAGAAGTTATCCACTAACACATGAGTATCAACACGGCCTTATGACCTTACAACATTCAACCATAATATTAAGTGTCAATGTGCATAAGCACTCCTAGGCTACCTCGGCGTGCAAGCCGAAAAATATGTATATAAAGCATTACATTCCACAAAATAGAGCTATAACACTTCATGAGGCTGAGGCCTTTTTGGCCGGCGAGCTTTCTCCCGCTTGCGATCCTTACCCTGTAAAAATTTGGTTGTAACGTGGGTCAGCAAAGGCTGACCTCAACTGTGTAACCAACACATCTCCTCCCGGCCGTCCCTAGCGGACCCTGAGGCACTCCATCACCCTACAGGTAAGCACTTCGTATGCTAAATACAATAACATGTAAAGCTATAAAGCAAGTTTGGATGTCTCATATAACAAACACGTTTATATGTTGAGCATATAATAAAAGGGGCCTATAATGCAGCATGAATGCAATCCCGGGTTTCACCCAAGGCACCCTAAAGCGTATGCTTCTAACACATCATCACATCAGGTACTTCCAATTTTCCCATCGACGTTCAAGCCACAAACACAAGGGTACTCTAAATTCCCCAAAATGGCATACAAACCGCAAACACAAGGGTACTCTAAATTCCTCCAAAAAGCATACAAGCCGCCACACAAACAAACCAATAAGAAACCTGGCTAGACCCCACCCGTTTACGATGATCCAGGCCCGACTCCAATATTGGGATCAAGTCCACCGAAGGAGACCCAGTGGGGCCCAACTGGAATCGTCCGGGCTTGCCCAAAGCTCGGCATTCTCGTCAGTTCCACAGAAGGGGGACTTGTCTCGCCGGGACACTCTTCACACATGACTTTGCAACGTCACGGGCTAGCCAGTCGACTGCAGAGACAAATCACACCTTAACACATCACAATCCCACGCCTTTCCCGCCCAAATCCGCTGTTCGTACCATAACGTTCCCGTGCACCAAGGAAACCATCTACCGTCACAATGGAGCTAACCTTATCCGGTTCCAATTAACGTTACTGTGCCCCAAGGAAACCATCTATCGTCACAATGGAGCTAACCTTGTTCGGTTCCGCATACGCGTACTCACGCAAAATGAGGGGGGACATGCAACATCACAAACGGTGTCTTGCTGCTATGCATCATCACCGAGTCAGACTAACAGTCGCGACTGCGGCTTCACCCACGATGCCGAATCCTCTAACAGAGTGGATTTCTAGTGCAATAACATGCCGGGGACGGACACAATCGACCCGGTGGCTCTTCTTGAACCATGACAACCCGAATCCCTCTCATTTGAGAGATCCGGTGCCCGACATGTTATTGCCTAATCCATCTCACTTCCTAAATGAGAAAGATGAGGAGAAACAACGGTTCAGCCCTATATAAGCACTCTGGAGGAGAGTCTTGGGCCTTAGGATCAAATCCTAAAAGAAATCAGACGGCTAAAAAGACAAACGACGGAACTCCTTCCGACTGTTACCGTCGGGCGATAACTATCTACCGCCGAGCGGTAATTTCCCGAGCAGTCGGCCAAAAAATAATGTCGCGCTAACGCCGACGATAAGACTAACGCCGTGCAGTAGCATCTTTTTCGAGAACTCTACGCTTGACGAACGGGGCCCTGCGTTTGACGTTCGACGAATTAGGGCTTTCGCCGCGCGATACCTACTATCGCCGGGTGGTAAACCTCCAGCGCTCGACGAACAGGACTTTCGTTCGACGGTCGACGAAACGGGGCTAACGTCGAGCGGTACCTAGCTGAAGCCGCGCACTAGCATTCACCGCTCTCATCGCCTAGTCACTCAACTCTCTTAACGCCTGACCACTCAACACTAATCTACTGTTGGGCGATACCTACTACCGCCGAGCGATAGCTCCCAGAGACTTGTTCTGAAAGCAGGGGTGTTACAACTCCTCCCCCCTTAAAATAATTTCATTATCTAAATTAGTCTTCATACTGAAAGACAACAAGAAAATTGGTGTAACAAATTTAAACATTATTACAACAACCAAACAGTAAGAAAAATGTTGCAATGCCTCAAAATACAGTTGCAACATACCTAACATTGTTTCATTCAACATTATACAAACAACTCGGGATACTCTTCACGCATGGTTTGTTCTCGCTCCCAAGAGAACTCGTCCGGCCCGCAGTTGTACCAACGCATCTTTATGAGCTTCACCTCTTTGTTTCGTAACTGCCAAACTTCTGAATCCTCTAAGGCCACCGGACGGACTTTCGTCCTCAAGTCCTCTTCTATCGGCACCGTCGCCGGTTCGATCACCACACTAGCCTTCACCAAGGCTTTCCTCAAGACGTAGACATGAAAGAGATCGTGTAATCCACTCAATTTTGTGGACAACACCAACCGGTAAGCTGCTTCTCCGATGCGTTCTATAACCTCGAACGGTCCCAAAAACCTCGGACTCAACTTTTTGAGTCGGTCAATCCGCGAAACGCCTTTGAACGGCTTGATCTTGAGATAGACCCAGTCTCCTATGACAAACTCCACATTCCTATGTCGAGTATTAAAATACTTCGCTTGCCGGTCCTGGGCAACCTTTATGCACTCCTAAATGGTTTGCACCAACTCACATGCATTAGCCATCACTTCTTTTCCCAAAAGTTTGGTGTCTCCTGCCTTTATCCAGGACATTGGCGTTCGACACCGCCTTCCATACAAAGCTTCGTATGGCGCCATCTTTATACTTGCTTGATAACTGTTATTATAGGCGAACTCTACCATGAAGAGGTGATCTTCCCACTTCTTCCCAAAGTCAAGAGTACACATTCTCAGCATATCTTCCATTGTACGGTTGGTTCTTTCTGTTTGTCCATCAATTTGAGGATGAAACGACGTACTGAACTTAAGCTTTATGCCTAGACTTTTCTGAACCAACCTCTAGTCTTTGGACGCGAATCGTCCGTCGCGATCACTAATTATACTCTTAGGAATCCAATGTAGTGGCACAATGTTGCGAACATACAACTCTACCAGCTTCTTCACGCTGTCCTCTTTCCGATTTGGGATGAAATGAGCCACTTTGGTCAAGCGGTCCACAATCACCCAAATCGCGTCGTTTCCCTATTGCGATCGAGGTATGCCATGCACAAAATCCATGAAGATGTCATCAAACTTCCATTCGGGAATCAGAAGAGGCTTCAGGAACCCGCCCGGCTTCTGACACTCGGCCTTCACTAAGGCGCAAGTTTGACACCGGCTCACGTACAAAGCTATATCACGCTTCAAACCATGCCACCAAAAGGATTTCTTCATATCCAAGTACATCTTCGTACTGCCCTGGTGAATGGAGTACTTCGTAAAGTGAGCCTCAAACATCAAATTATAGCAGAGCTTGCCAAACTGCGGTACACAAATCCTTCCGTCCTTCCTCAAGATCTCGTTAATCATCTCCCAGGCGCCACCCTCGCTCGTTTGCGCTTCCACCACGAATGGCTGCAACTCTTCATCCAAACTAGTCGCTTCCCGTATACGATCGGATAAGTCGTTTTGTAACTCGATCTAGTTCAATCGAGCCATGCCTGACTCGCCTCTTGCTACACACTCAATGCCAAGGGACTCACAGTCCCGCATCAACCGCTCATCATGAGCTTCGATCTAACTCCCTTGACCAGAGTATTTCCTACTCAAGGCATCCGCCACCACGTTGGCTTTGCCTGGCGTATACTGAATCTCCACTTCATAGTCACCAAGGAATTTGACTCATCTGTGCTGCCGCATATTCAAGTCCTTTTGGTCTATAAGATACTTCAGGCTTTTGTGGTCTGTGAAGATCTCCACCTTCGCACCATACACATAGTGCCGCCACAACTTTAGTGCAAAAATTACCGCCGCCAATTCCAAGTCATGGACAGGGTAATTCCTCTCGTGAGGCTTCAACTGCCTAGACCCAAAAGCCATGACACTGCCATGTTGCACCAACACACAACCCAGCCCACATCCTGATGTGTCACTGAAAATATGAAATCCTTCAGTCCCTTTAGACAGACTTAGGATTGGAGCTGTCATCAGTCTTTCTTTTAGGGTGTCAAACGCCTGATTGCACTCTTTAGTCCACACAAACTTCTGATCCTTACGCGTTAGAGAAGTGAGGGGTAGAGCTATTCGCAAAAAGTTTTCCACAAACCTTCTATAGTACCCGGCTAGTCCAAGAAAACTTCGGACTTCTGCCACGGTTCTCAAAACTGGCCAATCTCTGATGGTCTCCACTTTTGTAGGATCCACTGCCACCCCATCACCACTAATCACATGGCCCAAAAATGCCACCTTCTCCAATCAGAACTCGCACTTTGAGAACTTTGCATAAAGCTGGTTCTCTCTCAACACTTGCAATAGCAATCGCAAATGAGTCTCATGCTCCGCCTCCGATTTAGAGTATATCAAGATATCATCAATAAAGACAACAACAAAAGAGTCCAAGTACTCACGAAATACTCGATTCATCAGATCCATGAATACTGATGGTGCATTCTTCAGCCCGAACAGCATCACCGAGAACTCTAAATGACCATACCTTGTTCCAAAAGCCGTCTTGGGTATGTCCTCATCTCGAATTCGCAACTGATAGTATCTTGACTTCAAGTCTAACTTAGAATACACCATTGACCTCACAAACTGGTCGAACAGGTCATCTATCCGAGGAATCAGATACTTATTCTTGACAGTTAGTTTATTCAGCTCTCCGTAGTCTATGCACAACCGCATACGACCGTCTTTCTTCTTCACAAACAACACTGGCACGCTCCAAGGTGAAGAACTGGGTATAATATACCCCTGCTCCAACAGTTCCTGCAACTGAACATTGAGTTCAACCAACTCTTTTGGTGCCATCCTAAAAGGAGGATGTGACACCGGCCTAGCCTCTGACACTAACTCAATCGAGAAATCGATCTCCCGTCGAGGAGATGCTCCGGGAAGCTTATCAGGAAACACATCCTCGAACTCTGCCACTACGGGAACATCTCCAAGTAACAGCCTGAAAAGGCGAACCTCCAACAACGCTACAAGAGCTACTCCTCCATGGTTAATTGCTCGCACCAACTGCATGGCCGAAATCATGGAGCATGCCACTCCACTAAGGCCCTCGAACTTAACTTCTGTCTTCCATTCATTTCTCAGGGTCACCACCTTAGATAGGCAGTTGATACTGGCACGATGCTCTGCAAGCTAGTCCATTCCCAATATCAAATAAAACTCAACCAATGGTAGAACCGCCGCTACCAACATGAAGTCAACTCCGTCTAGACTCCAACAAATGCGCCCCTTCGCCCTGGTAGTCATGGATGACCCATTGGACATGTGCACCTTCAGCTTTGCGTCCCCCGAGAATGGTTCAACTCCAATCCTCCAGATAAAGCTTTCCACAAGGAAGGAGTGCGACACTCTCATATCAAACAATACCCTAGCGGGGGACCCAGAGACTAACATAAAGCCTAAAACATAGACACATGCATAAATGATCTTGAAAATCTAAGATAAAAGATTAATTCAAACTTTCATACCTGTCACCACATCGGGTTGGCGGATCGCTTCCTGCTGCCCAAGGTTATACGCCCTTGGTTGCACGGGTTGGAAACGAGAAGCGCTAGAATCCACCATCTTTCTTTTCTTGGCTGCGCTAGGCCCGGAGCACACCGACTGTTCTTGTCTCAGCTCCTGCTCCGTGCCACCCTCAATGTAGAAATGTGCTATGTGGCCTGGTTTGCCACACTTGTAGCATGATCGTGGTCCCTTGAAGCAAGGCCCCCCCCCGACGTCGTGCTATCCTTCTCCCAATTCTTATAGGGATGAGACTTCTTCTTCCACTTACTCCCATCAGTTCTTCCTTGAGATTAAGAAGTCTTTTCTTCTCCCTGCTTGGACGCAAAACCCTTTCGACGTTGGGTTCGCTCCAAATCGCTCTCCAACATTCTGGCAGCCTCAACTAGCTCATTGAAACCAGCTTTCTTCATAGATATGAGAGGTTGCCTCAGATTCTCCCTCAGTCCATGGTAGAAGAGGTTGTCCCTCTCCACATCATCAACCATGATCGTTCCAACATAACGACCCAACCGAGTAAGCTCCGGAACATACTCGTCCACCGTTTTGTCCCACTGCACCAAGTGCAGAAATTGCCTCTGAAGGGCTAGCCTTGTCGACACAGGAATGTACTTCTTCAATAAAGCATTCCCGAATTCTTCAATGGACGGGGTGCGTCCAGGAAACTGGCGACTACTACGGCTCACCCACCACAACTTAGCATCTCCTTCCAACATGAAGGTCGCAAACTCAGATTTCTTTTCCTCTAGCGTCTTTGCCGCCCTAAGAAGTTCTTGAATCCTTGCCCACCAATCCTCCGCATCGGTCGACGTATCGACTCCCTTAAACGTTGGAGGATGGAAATTAAGAAATACTTCATTTGCCGGTCTCCGTTCCTGGCAACCACTCGTTCAACTTGTTGGGTACATTGGAATATATGTACCAGATTTGAAGAAGCCTCACCCTACTCAATGATATACATCAAGGTGTATTTGATGTATTTTGAGTTTATTTGTGCATGTTAAGTAATTGCAGGAAATGCAGAAAAGTTTCTAAGTCCATGTGTCGACACCTAGAGGTGAAGTGTCAACACTTATGAAGACTTGTGTCGACACCTAGAGAAGCTGTGTCAATACTTGGAGTAGTTGTGTCGACACCAGGAAAGGCAGAGTCGACACCAGAAGAAAAGTGTCGACACATACAAGCAGTGTCGACACACTGTGAAGAATTGTCAACATAGTCTGTGTCGACACTTAGAAGCAATATCGACACCCAGAGAAACTTTGTCGACATCAAATGTGTCGACACCAGAAGGCTGTGTCGACACTCAGCAAACTTCAACAAAGTTAAAGTACTTATGTCGAAACAAAGAAGATGTGTCGACACTCAGCAAGTTTCAACACAAAAAGGCACGTGTCAACACAAAGGAGTTGTGTCGACACACATCAGAATTCAACTAAGTATTAAAGAAGAAGTATTTGTGTCGACACACTCAACCAGTGTCGACACATTCAACAGAAGGCTTGTGTCGACACACAGAATCAGTGTCGACACATTCTGAAGAAGCAGTGTCGAGAAGCTGTTACAACAACACAAGGAGTTGTGTCGACACCATCAATGCTAGTGTCGATACTTAGTCTACTTGTGTCGACACTTAGTCTATTTGTGTCGACACATAATGACTTTCTGTCTCGACACTTTCAGACAGTGACAGTGATTTCAAGAAGTGACTGGATGACTTGACAGCTGCCATTTCAACCGGTCAACTGCAACTGTCACAGCCGTCAGAAGGTTGTTAGAAATCAGATCAGCCGGTTACCTTGGAGGAAGACTATATAAAGACCTTTCTCCTTCAACAGAAGGATATTATTATTGACAACAATTAATCAAGAGATCTAACAACACAAAAGAAGAAGACCTTCAACAGAAGATCTAAGAAGTTGGAGAGAGAGAGCTCCTTCTAAGAAGAGCAGTTACTGAACCAGACTGCAAAGTAAGATTCAGATTGAGATCTGAATCTCAAGACAGAAGTTGATTGAAGATCATCTTCACAGGAGATTCAACCCTACTGTGTTCTAATTTAAGAAGCTTTGAAGAAAGCCAAGGGAGGTTGATCTCTGCCAAGTTTTTCCAAGAACTCATCAAGAAGCCAGTCAACTCATCTCTCTCTTTCAGAGTTGTGGTTAATTACTTTGTATTATCAAATTTCTGTAGGATCTTGTATAGATCTGAGCTGTAAGCCTATTCTATAAAGGCTGAGTGTAGGAGACTGTGTGCTCTGAGTGTAGGTCTTGTTGAAGACTGAGGTAGGGCCTTGTGCCTGAGTTGTAGGAGACTTTATTCTCTGAGTGTAGGTCTTGTTGAAGACTGAGTGGTAGGGCTTTGTGCCTGAGTTGTAGGAGTGGGGTCACTCTGAGTTGTAGGAACCTGTTTGGGCTTCTGAGCTGTAAGATCTGAGGATCTGAGGAGAAGTGCAGAAGTTAGGCCGAATCTAGTACACTACTAGATAGGTGAAGGGGGAAAGTGGATGTACCCAGAACTTGGGGAACCACTATAAATACTGTGTGCACTCTTTGTATGTTTGCTTTTATGATTGTTGTGTTGTGATAGTTGTAGAATTGCATTTGCTATACAGGATTTCTGCCTTAAATTTTAAAAAGACAAAGTTCACCTATTCACCCCCCCTCTAGGTGGTTAGGCACTATTTCTTTCAAGTGGTATCAGAGCTAGGTTGCTCAAAAAGGACATAACAGTCTGAGTAAGATCCTGTAGGCAGAATCAGAATAAACAAGAATCAAGAAAATGAGTTCTAGTGAGAATCACAAAGAGCTGGGGTCCATGAAATTGCCAATCTGTAGAAAAGAGATATTTGGCATATGGAAATAGAGGGTTAGACTCTTTATGGAAGCATCTGACCCAAGAATATACATTACAGTCAAAGAAGGGTCATATGTGCCAATGAAGATATCCATTCTAGATGCAAATCAGAAAACTCCCAAGGATTATTCAGAAATGACCAAGGATGAAATAATCTTGGAAACTATGGATAAGAGGGCTCAGAACATTATAGTGAGTGCCATTGATGATTCTACCTTTCAGAATTTGATTCATTGCAAGACTTCAAAGGAAATGTGGGATACTTTGATAGTCTATATGGAAGGGTCTGAAGAAGTAAGACAAGACAGGAAGTCCTTGTTAAATCAGGAATATGAAAGCTTCAGACAAGGAAAGTCTGATAACATTACTGAATGCTACAAGAAGTTCTATAGGATAGTAAATGAATTGATGTCATATGGAAGAGAATTCAGCAACTATGAGCTGAATGACAAGTTTTTAAGATCCCCGACTAAGGACTGGGACACCTAGATTTGTGCCATTAGGGAAGTGGCCAAACTAGCTGACATACCTCCTCCTACATTGTTTGGAAAACTGTTATCTTATGAGATGCAGTTAATGGCTAGAAAGGAGGAAGAGAAGACTACTAGAGTGGAGAACAAGGAAAGATCTGTGGCCTTCAAGACTAAAGCCATTAGGAAGTATAGAAGCAAGTCTCTATCTCCACCTCAAATAGTTGCTGAGGCTGTGACAGATAATTCAGAAAGCAAGAATTCAGATAGCAGTGAAAGTGATGAAGACTTTGCTGCTTTTAGAAGACATTTTCAAAAGTTTCTGAAGAAGAAGCAGTGGAGGTCTAAGCCATCCACTTCTCAGCCAAAAGATGACTACTATCAGAAAAGAAAGTCATCAAGGAGTGACAAAAGAAGGTCCAAGCCAAGCAAAACTACATCATCAAAAATTGTGTGCTATTACTGCAATAGACAGTGACATATAGTGGCTGACTGTCCTGAAAAGAGGAAGGAGTCAGCTGACAAAAAGAAGACTCAGTTTAAGGGCAAAAAGGAAAGGTCTTTTGTTGCTAAGAAAGACAAGAGTCTGACTGATCAGTCATCTTCAGAGACAGAATCAGAAGCTGAAGACTATATTGGACTATTTGCTGAAGAGGAAGAAGATGAGTTCATGCAGCTAATGAACTCAATTTATGAGTATGAGGACAATCAGTGCAAAGGGCTGATGGCTTCATCTGAAGGAGACAAGATCCAGGATCAGCCTGCACCAAGTAAGGTACAAAGTTGTTCATCTAGTTCAATTTCTAGTACTTAGTCAGAATCAAATACATCTGCATCAAGTGATGTGAGTGGGTCTGAATCTGAAGGAGATATTCATCAGTTAAATTATGAATATAAGGACTTGTTGCAGGCCTTGAAGAAGAGCAAAACCTTGGCCAAAACTCAGGCAAAGGAGATTGCTAGTCTTAAATTGGCTGCTGCTGATTCAGACAAGTTGTTTGATCAGAAATTGAATGAAATAGACAGGCCGAAGAACATTATTGTTATTCAGATGGGTACTATTACATTTAAGAATGATCAAATTAGAAATCTAGAGACTAGACTTCAGAAGGAGAGAGAGATTGTAGCAAGTTTTTTTAAACCAAAATCAGTTTTACCTTTGATAGATGAGTTTGTACCTCAAAAGGGTAAGACTGGATTGAGGTTTACAAAACCTGCCAGGACAGCTAGGTCCAAATCTAAGGGCAAAGCCCCAGCACTAAACAAAAAGCATGCAGTAGACAATTCAGCCAGGGTTGTACCTAAACAAATGTACAATAGGTTTGAGTGCTGGTGTTGTGGCAAGATAGACCACTTTGCCATAGATTGTTGGCACAATTCAAGTGTCAAGGAGAGTAGCAAACTGCCTGCTAGAAGAGCTATAGGTAGTTTTGTTAAAAGTCAAACTAACCTGCACCAAGGACCCAAGAGTTATTTGGGTTCTAAGGTTAAGTAATCTGTTTTGCAGGTGAGTCCAAGTGGCCATGCCCCTATATGGTACTTGGACAGTGGATGTTCCAGGCACATGACTGGAACTAAGGGGTTGCTGAAGGACTATATACCTATCAAGGATAGCCCTAAAGTTACCTTTGGTGGTTCAGAAAAAGGAATATCAAAGGCTTTGGTAACATTTCTAGTAACCAAATTTCAATTACTCAAGTGGCTTATGTAAAAGGTTTGAAACATAACCTCATTAGCATAAGTCAACTGAGTGATTTAGGATATGACATCTCATTTGTCAAGGATGGTTGTCATATCAAAAGGTCAAGTGATTAAAAGATCATTCTGATAGGATATAGGAAGAGAAATGTCTATTGTCTTGACTTTGTATGTGAGAACAATGTTTCTCCTATTTGTCTTGTAGCTGATGAGAAAGTCTCACATTGTGTTAAATAACACAAGAGGCTGGCTCATCTTAACTATAAGACAATTGACCAACTCTTTAGCAAAGAGTTAGTGAGGAATGGTTCTTAGGTTAAGTGTATAAAGGATGGGATATGCTCAGCTTGTCAAAAAGGCAAGCAGACCAAATCCACCTTTCATAGCCTTGAGAACAAGGATTCTGTGAGGTGTCTATACCTCTTGCATATGGATCTTTTTGATCCTATGCCAGTTCACAGCCTACGTATGAAGGTCTACACATTTGTGATTGTAGATGACTATTCAAGGTATTCCTGGGTGTTCTTCCTAAGGCAAAAATCTGAAACTCCAAGTATCTTGTATAGTTTTGTTAAACAAATTCAGAATGAATTGGACAGTACAGTGGTCAAAATAAGAAGTGACCATGGTACTGAATTTCAGTCTGAAAGTATGACAAAACTGTGTGATGAATTTGGAATTTTTCAGGAATTTTCCTCACCAAGAACACCTCAGCAAAATGGTATTGCTGAAAGGAAAAATAGAACCTTGATAGAGGTTGGTAGAACCCTATTGAGTGACACTTCTCTCCCAGAATATTTTTGGGCTGAGGCAGTAAATACTGCTTGTCATGTGATCAATAGGGCTACTATCACCAAGAGCCACAAGAAGACCCCCTATGAGATTGTGAAGGGCAGAAAACCAAATTTATCCTATTTCGGGATCTTTGGTTGCAAGTGTTATATACTTAACAATGGAAAGTCTTATCTAACCAAGTTTGCTGCCAAATCCCAAGAGGGGATCTTTGTTGGGTACAGTAATAATAGTAAGGCTTATAGGGTCTACAACTTGATTACTCAAGTTGTAGAAGAGTCTGTACATGTAGTTTTTGATTAAGCAATGCTCATTAACAATGAATTGCCAAGTAGTGTTTGCAGCTCTACAGGTGTAACTGAAAAGATGGACAAGCTTACCATTGCAGAAGGTTCTACTGCAAGTCAGCAAGTGGAAGATGGTGGCTGCTGTTCAGGGGGAGTACAAGATACTCCTGATGCTGAAAAAGATCAAGAGATGCAGCATATTGAAGAAGGTGAAGGTGTGCAACCTGAAAACAGGCTGCATCCAGCAAATAGACATTTAAAGGATCACCTACCCAATCAAATAATTAGAGATCCCAGACAAGAAGTGCAAACTAGGAGCAGGAATCTGAGTACAATCCTTTACTCCAGTTTCCTATCCCAAGTAGAGCCAAAGAAATTTGAAGAAGCAATCCTAGACTCCCATTGGATTGAGGTCATGCAAGAGGAGCTGAATCAATTCAAAAGATGCAAGGTCTGGGAGCTAGTTCCTAAACCCAAGGACCACAACATTATTGGAACTAAGTGGATCTTTAGGAACAAGTTGGATGAAAATGGAATTATCATAAAGAATAAAGCTAGACTTGTTGTAAAGGGATATAGGCAGGAAGAAGGTATTGATTTTGATCAAACCTTTGCTCCAGTAGCAAAACTGGAGGCAATCAGAATGTTCCTTGCCTATGCAACATATCAAGGGTTTAAGGTATATCAAATGGATGTTAAGTCAGCTTTTCTGAATGGAAATTTGAAGGAAGAAGTCTATGTAGAGCAGCCATCAGGTTTTGTTGATTCTCTTAAACCTGATTATATATATAGACTTATGAAGGCTTTGTATGAGTTAAAACAAGCCCCTAGGGCTTGGTATGAAACCATGTCTAGTTTCCTCATTGAGAATAAATTCTCAAGGGGGGAAATAGACAAGACTCTATTCCTTAGGGAATCCAGAGGCAAGATTATCTTAGTCCAAATATATGTAGATGACATAATATTTGGGTCTACAGAAAGTTATCTTTGCATAAAGTTTGCAAAACTTATGCAAGGACAATTTGAAATGAGCAGTATGGGGGAACTTAAGTTCTTCTTGGGTCTCCAAGTTAGACAGACTGAAGATGGATTATCCATATGCCAGTCTAAGTTCACCCTAGAGTTGATAAAGAAGTATGGTATGGAATCATCCACTACCATGAAAACTCCTATGGGGTCAAGCATGTCTCTAAGCAAAGATGATGCAGGGAAACCTGTAGATGAGACTTTGTATAGAGGGATAGTTGGCTCCCTACTATATTTGACTGCTAGTAGACTAGATATCATGTATGCTACATGTGTCTGTGCTAGGTATCAAGCTTGCCCTAAAGAATCTCATCTGACAATAGTCAAAAGGATTTTGAGATATCTTAAGGGCACACCTTATCTATGCCTTTGGTACCATAGGAATTGAGATTTTGTACTGACAGGTTATTCAGATGCAGATTTTGCAGGCTGCAAGGAAGATAGGAAGAGTACTACAAGAACCTGTCAATTTTTAGGTGGAAGGCTGGTGTCATGGAGTAGCAAGAAGCATACCAGTGTGGCTATCTCCACAGCTGAGTCAGAATATGTTGCTGCAGGAAGCTGCTGTGCACGACTTCTATGGATTCAACATCAGCTAGAAGATTATGGTATTCAAGTAAGTAGAACACCTTTATTTTGTGATTCTACAAGTGTCATTTCTATTGCAAATAATCCTGTCTCCCATAGTAGGACTAAGCACATAGAAATTAAATACCATTTTCTTAGAGAACATGTAGAGAAGGGAGACATTTCCCTAGAGTATGTTAAGACAGATAATCAGTTAGCTGATATGTTTACTAAGCCCCTAGATGAAATGAAATTTAATAAGTTTAAAATTGAACTAGGAATGATAAACTTAGAATAGTTTAAAAAATTGGATAAGTAAAATAGTGTCGACACACAGAGTTGTCTGTGTCGACACATAGAAGTGGTGTCGACATTTCAGAGAAATGGTGTCGACACATCTAGACAGTAAGTGTCGACACTTCAGAGAATTAGTGTCGACACATCCAGAGTAGGTGTCGACACATCCAGGGTGTTGTCGACACTTAGGATTTACACAGAATTCGTCGAGTAGAGTCTCGAATAATCGTCGAGCTGAGATGTATAAGTGTCGACACATATATTCTGTCGACTATATTTGTTTCAACACATGGTTATCGAGACATTAGAAGTAAGTGTCGACACTTTTCCACAGTGTCGACACATTTCAAGTATTTTGACGCGTCTTTTCACCTTCGATTCTAGAAAGGTATAAACAGGTCTTCACCATTGTTTATCGACACGCTCACCAAAGTTTCGAGACCAAACTTGTGTGTCGACATCTCTCTTCTCTAAATTCAAAATTTCTCCAAACCCTAATGGCGCCTAAGCTAGAAGAGAACATCAATGAAGGTTACGAGCTTGTGCGACACGCCTTTGATGACGCGGAACCAGAAATCCAAGGTGTGGTAACCCTAGTTGCAGAGACTGGGTTAGAGTATCTTGTCTCAGAACCGATCAAGATTTGGAAGAAGGAGGTCCTTGAATTCATTAGTGCAGCTACACTTGATGAATCTGGACTCAATATTAAGTCCAAAGTCCATGGGGCTAAAGTCAAGATCACCCAAAAAAGTCTAAGAAAAATTCTACATCTCCCTAGAACTAAAGAAGAGGAAGATGTACCTGCATCAAAGACAAGGGAGGCACTGTAATGATATGGACTTGATTCAAGCTTGAAGATTGGATCAGTCTTTAACAGAAAAGGCATGAACATGCAGGACAAGTTCTTATCTGAAATAGTAGGCAAGGTGATACCGAGCAAGCCTGGTGGGCATGATAGGATATCAGCTCACATGTTCAGTTTGATGACCAGGATAATTTTCCAAATCAAAACTGATTGGTCAGCAGTAATGTTTGATAAAATAAAGGAAAGTCTGAAGAAGCCCAATCAGGGTAGGATTCTGAGTTTATACTTAGCTGGAAGTATTCCTGAAGTGATAAACCAAGCTGCTGGTTCTAAGATAAATCATATGAGGAGAATGGATCTTAGGATTATCTCCAGGTGGGATAGAGTGCTGACAAAGGAAATGCCAACTCCATAAAAGGAAACACCTCAGAAGAAGAAGAAGAAGAAAGCCATTGTGGCTCCTGAATCCTCAAGTAGCTCAGAGGAGCAAGTGGTTTTTAGTTCAGATGATGGAGAGAATGGCAATGCTGGACAGTCACCAGCAAGACAAGAAAATGCCCAGAGGCAGGGGGAGCTACCATCAGCTAGCCCCATTCACCTGGATCCACTCCAGGGGGGCCTCTACATGGGGATGAGCCAACTCAATTAGATAGTGAAAGGGCTACCCAAACATTTCTAGAGGTAATCACTGAAGTTAATCAATTAACTTTCAATATTGAGGATGAAGTTTTGACTGAATCATTACTTGATGTTGATCAGCATACACAGTTACATAGTCAACCACAAGATGTTGTCATGGAGGATACATCTGTTGCTGATAAAGTGGAATCAGTTGCTCCTGAGATAAGAGATTCTCCCGTACAACCTCAACATGAGTTTACACTAGAAGAGCTGTTCCCTGATCTTTTACAGACTGATTTAGAGGGAGAGAAAGCTGCTGTTGAGGGGGAGCCAACTAATATTGAGGGGGGAGAATGTAGAGGAAATTGCAAGAAAAGAGACTGAAGAGCAAATGAATGCTGAGGAGTTACCAAGGACTGAGAAGGATTTACCTCCTAGTCCTAAGGACAGGGTAGACATTGCCAGTACTTCTGCTTCAGAGGATGAAGAGGCTGCTAGAGCCAAGAAAAGAAAGTTACAGGTTTTCAGAAGGAGAAGCCAGACATACAAGAAAACACTGCAGACCATTGTTCCACAACAAGCCCCAACTGCTGATTATAGTTCATTGTTGGTGGCTCTGCAGATCAAACTGGATGAGCAAAGGAAGGCTCTACAAACTTATATGGATGAAGGCCATAAAACACTTCAATTTGATCTGGCTCAAGACATTAAATCTATAAGATTTGAAGTTAATCAAAACAAGAAGGAAATGACTGATTGCTTCCACAAGGGAGGCAATGCAGTGGTATATCTGGCTACACACCAAGAGCAGACCAAGACACAGATTGATGACCTGTCAGTGAAATAAGGATATATTCTGGAAAACCAGATTAGAATGAATGATAATTTAACTGAATCACATAATGTGATAGTAACTGAAATGCAGAATCTTGCAGCTGCTCAGACTGCAGCAAGGACTACTGCCAAGGCTGAATTTGACAAGAAATTACAAGAAAGCCTCACTGCTGTTCAAACTGCTATTGAAGATTCTCAAAAGGCTATTACTGAAAAGCTTCAAAGGTTAAAACCTTTTTATAAAGATGGAGTTAACTATTTGAATGCTCAAATCAGATTTCAGAAAGATGATCTTAGGGATCATATAGAAAGAGAAGTCATAAAGGGGGAGAGGGTACTAGTCAAAGCAGGCTCTGACCATGCTAAATGGATTTCAAACAGCATCAGAGCTACCCTTGGATATCCACCTTTATGTGATGATGATAATGTAGCAGAATCTGGGGTAAATCCTGCCTATTTTGGAGGAGAACAAGCTGAAGTAGCTCAGGTGATCTACCCTCCTGCAGATTTTTACATGATACATCAGGAGGTACAATCTATGTATAGTCCTCCTGAGGGTAATCAGAATATTATCTTTGAGAAAGTAGTACAGCCTATGCCCGAGGCAATACTAAAAGAGCAAGAGGCAGTATTAAAAGAGCAGGAAGCCCAATTATCTAAGAAAATGTTCAGAGAGCAGGCTGAATTAAGGCCAGACTTTGAGCAATGGAGCCCAACCTCTAGAAATATCATATTGACTGCTTGGAAGGCTGCAAAGGATAATTTCCTGGAGAGGGGCAAATTGTATTCTGACCAGGAATGGAAAAAACATGAGGCTAGGCAAGAGGCCATAGTACAATACAGAAGGAAGGCTAAATTAGGGAAGCTACCTCCTAATGCACAGGAGCATAGCAAGTATTTCCCTAAGCCTTATCATTATTTTGAGAGACAGAAGATAAGGGCAAAAGAACAAAAAAAGAAAGATCTTAAGGGAAAGAAGCCTGCTGATGACAATGATGCTCCAGTTCAAGCAAAGATTCAATCTGGAAAGGGCACTGTTATCAAGGAGGCAAAGCAGCCATAGGATAGAATTTTCTTAAGTTTACAACCTTGTAATCATTTGCATTAAACTTCATGTAAACTTTTGATTAATAAAACTTTTGGAAGTTGTAATAACAATGTTTAATGTTCAAATCTATTACATTGTTATTCTGAGATAATTGTTATACATGTTTAGTATTTACCCTGTCATATAATATTGTTTTACATCATACTGAGAATTTGTTATGTATGGTGTATATCATTGACTAAGAGTTATGACTTCTCCAAATAGGGGGAGATTGTTGGGTACATTGGAATATATGTACCAGATTTGAAGAAGCCTCACCCTACTCAATGATATACATCAAGGTGTATTTGATGTGTTTTGAGTTTATTTGTGCAGGTTAAGTAATTGCAGGAAATGCAGAAAAGTTTCTAAGTCCATGTGTCGACACCTAGAGGTGAAGTGTCGACACTTATGAAGACTTGTGTCGACACCTAGAGAAGCTGTATCGACACTTGGAGTAGTTGTGTCGACACCAAGAAAGGTAGAGTCGACACCAGAAGAAAAGTGTCGACACATATAGACAGTGTCGACACACTGTGAAGAATTGTCAACATAATCTGTGTCGACACTTAGAAGCAGTATCGACACCCAGAGAAACTTTGTCGACATAAAATGTGTCGACACCAGAAGGCTGTGTCGACACTTAGCAAACTTCAACAAAGCTAAAGTACTTGTGTCGACACAAAGGAGATGTGTCGACACTCAGCAAGTTTCAACACAAGAAGGCATGTGTCAACACAAAGGAGTTGTGTCGACACACAGCAGAATTCAACTAAGTATTAAAGAAGAAGTATTTGTGTCGACACATTCAACAGAAGGCTTGTGTCGACACACAGAATCAGTGTCGACACATTCTGAAGAAGCAGTGTCGAGAAGCTGTTACAACAACACAAGGAGTTGTGTCGACACCATCAAGGCTAGTGTCGACACTTTGTCTACTTGTGTCGACACTTAGTATATTTGTGTCGACACATAATGACTTTTTGTCTCGACACTTTCAGACAGTGACAGTGATTTCAAGAAGTGACTGGATGACTTGACAGCTGCCATTTCAACCGGTCAACTGCAACTGTCAGAGCCGTCAGAAGGTTGTTAGAAACCGGATCAACCGGTTACCTTGGAGGAAGACTATATAAAGACCTTTCTCCTTCAACAGAAAGATATTATTATTGACAACAATTAATCAAGAGATCTAACAACACAAAAGAAGAAGACCTTCAACAAAAGATCTAAGAAGTTGGAGAGAGAGAGCTCCTTCTAAGAAGAGCAGTTGCTGAACTAGGCTGCAAAGTAAGATTCAGATTGAGATCTGAATCTCAAAACAGAAGTTGATTGAAGATCATCTTCACAGGAGATTCAACCCTACTGTGTTCTAATTCAAGAAGCTTTGAAGAAAGCCAAGGGAGGTTGATCTCTGCCAAGTTCTTCCAAGAACTCATCAAGAAGCCAGTCAACTCATCTCTCTCTTTCAGAGTTGTGGTTAATTACTTTGTATTATCAAATTTCTGTAGGATCTTGTATAGATCTGAGCTGTAAGCCTATTCTATAAAGGCTGAGTGTAGGAGACTGTGTGCTCTGAGTGTAGGTCTTGTTGAAGACTGAGGTAGGGCCTTGTGCCTGAGTTGTAGGAGACTTTGTTCTCTGAGTGTAGGTCTTGTTGAAGACTGAGTGGTAGGGCTTTGTGCCTGAGTTGTAGGAGTGGGGTCACTCTGAGTTGTAGGAACCTGTTTGGGGTTCTGAGCTGTAAGATCTGAGGATCTGAGGAGAAGTGCAGAAGTTAGGCCGAATCTAGTACACTACTAGATAGGCGAAGGGGGAAAGTGGATGTACCCAGACCTTGGGGAACCACTATAAATACTGTGTGCACTCTCTATATGTTTGCTGTTATGATTGCTGTGTTGTGATAGTTGTAGAATTGCATTTGCTGTATAGGATTTCTGCCTTACATTTTAAAAAGACAAAGTTCAACTATTCACCCCCCTCTAGGTGGTTAGGCACTATTTCTTTCACAACTAATAGCTCTGCTTGCCTGGCTCCTCCGCCTGGCACGACTATTGCTGCATCCAGGGTATCAGGGGCTGCTACCTGTGCAACATGGGTCACAACTTACACTGTTGAGGTAGCTTGGGCTGCCACCAATGCTTCTACGAGCATGCAACATAAATAGACCGGGGTTACCCCCATGCCCAACGGACCTAGAGCAGTAGCACTGCTCGCCGAAGGCTCTTCTCGTGGCCTCGACGTCCTTGCCTCGTCACTTGCACTCTAAGCAAAAGCAAGGTAAAATAAGAATCAACCTCTATTCACAAGACTTAGACACTAGGACACTCACGGTCCCTCGATACTCCTATGTGGATAACTTCTTAATGCAATTCGTTTAGGACATTCGTCCACGAAGACACACCTTGGACACTAACCTCGCTTTGATACCAAATTGTAACACCTCCCTTGTAATGACCGTATAATATGGGTCCGGCCGGGGCCCCACAACATACAGATGCCACACCTTAAGCATTATAAGATGATATAAACTTCCCTACTCAAAACTCAGACTAAAAACAACAGAAATAACAGAGCAAAACCAGAAGTTATCCACTAACACATGCGTATTAACACGGCCTTATGACCTTACAACATTCAACCATAACATTAAGTGTCAATGTACATAAGCACTCCTAGGCTACCTCGGCGTGCAAGCCGGAAAATATAGTACATAAAGCATTACATTCCATAAAACAGAGCTATAACACTTCATGAGGTTTAGAATTTTTTGGCCGACGAGCTTGCTCCTGCTTGCGATCCTTGCCCTGTAAAAGTTTGTATGTAACGTGGGTCAGCAAAGGCTGACCTCAACTGTGTAACAAACACATCTCCTCCCGGCCGTCCCTAGCTGATCTCGGGGCACTCCATCACCCTACAGGTCTGCACTTCGTATGCTAAATACAATAACATGTAAAGCTATAAAGCAGGTTTGGATGTCTCATACAACAAACACGTTTCTATGTTTAACATATAATAAAAGGGGCCTACAATACAGCATGAATGCAATCCCAGGTTTCACCCAAGGCACCCTAAAGCGTATGCTTCTAATACATCATCACATCAGGTACTTCCGATTTTCCCATCGGAGTTCGAGCCACAAACATAAGGGTACTCTAAATTCTCTCAAACGACATACAAACAACAAACACAAGGGTACTCTAAATTCCCCCAAACGACATACAAGCCGACACACAAACAAACCGATAAGAAACCTTGCTAGACCCCACCCGTTCACGACGACCCAGGCCCGACTCCAATATCGGGATCAAGTCCACCGAAGGAGACCCAGCGGGACCCAGGTGGAATCGTCGGGCTTGCCCAAAGCTCGGCATTCTCGTCAGTTCCACAGAAGGGGGACTTGTCTCGTCGAGACACTCTCCACACATGACTTTGCAATGTCACGGGCTAGCTAGTCGGCCGCAGCAACAAATCACACCTTAGCACATCACAGTCCCACGCCTTTCCTGTCCAAATCCACTGTTCGTACTGTAACGTTCCTGTTCCCCAAGGAAACCATCTGCCGCCACAACGTAGCTAACCTTGTCCAGTTCCGATTAGCGTTACCGTTCCCCAAGGAAACCATCTACCGTCACAACGGAGCTAACCTTGTTCGGTTCCGCATATGCGTATTCACGCAAAATGAGGGGGGACATAAAACATCACAAACGACGTCTTGCCACTATGCATCATCACCGAGTCGGACTAACGACCGCGACTGCGACTTCACCCACAATGCCTAATCCACTAACGAAGCAGATTTCTAGTGTAATAAGATGTCGGGGATGGACACAATCGACCATGTGGCTTTTCTTGAACCATGGCAACCTAAATCCCTCTCATTTGAGAGATCCGGTGCCTATAATGCTTAAAGGAAATTAAGAATAGAGTAGATGCCATGCACGCATCCTAAAACCGAGAGAAAAAGTGTCGTTACCTTACGACTACTCTTCTTAGCCATGAAACTCTTGTGTTGCACGGATGAAAACGAGCGCCTTCGCGTCCTCTTCATGGATCTGGTCTCGGAACGACGATCGGAGGTCTAAAGCTCCGTCATTGGTGGAAGAAAACTCTTTTCTTCCTCATCCCTCCTTTCTCTTCAAAACCCTAACTCTCACTTCCCAAATGATAAAGATGAGGAGAAACAACAGTTTAGCCCTATATAAGTACTCTAGAGGAGAGTCTTGGGCCTTAGAATCAAATCTTAGAAGAAATCGGACTGCTAAAAAGCCAAATGACGGAACTACTTTCGTCCGCTACCGCCAGACGGTAACTATCTACCGCCGAGCGGTAATTTCCCGAGCACTCGGCCAAAAAATAATGTTGCGCTAACGTCGGCGATAAGACTAACGCCGCGCGGTAGCGTCTTTCTCAAGAACTCTATGCTCGACGAATGGGGACCTACGTTCGGCGTTCGACGAATCAGGGCTATCATGGCGCGATACCTACTATCGCCGGGCGGTAAACCTCCAACGCTCGACGGACAGGACTTTCGTTCGACGGTCGACGAAACGGGGCTAACGCCGAGCGGTACTTAGCTAACATCGCGCACTAGCATTCAACGCTCTCACCACCTTGCCACTCAACGCTCTCAGCGCCTGGCCACTCAACGCTAAGCTACCGCAGGGCGATACCTACTACCGTCGGGCGATAGCTCCCAGAGACTCGTTCTGAAAACGGGGGTGTTACAGAAAGCGCGACCGGACGAAAAATGCTCGCCCGGTTAGAAATTGCGCTCGCGGGTGGAAAATTCGCGCCCGAGCATCAAATGCGCGCACAGTCATCAATGCATTCCTGGGCGGAAAATGCGTGCCAATGCTGAAAATGCTCTCTCGGGCCTAAAATCCGTCCCGGGGCGAGAAATGGGACCCCAGACGAGAAATGCGTGTCCAAGTGGAAAATGCAAGTCGGTGCGGAAAATGCGTGCCTGAGCGAAAAATGCGCGCCCGAGCGATAAAATGTCTGCTCGGGAGAAAAAATGGGCGCTCGAGCGATAAAATGCGTGCCCGGGAGGGAAAATGCGAGCCCAGACGGGAAAAAAATGCGCCCCCGGGAGAAAATGTGCGCCCGACTAGAAATGCGCTCCCAGGCGCAAAAAACTCGCTTGGTCGCAAAATGCGACCTTGTGCGGAAAATGAGCTTGCGGGAGGAAAATGCTCGCCCAGGCAGAAGATGCGCGCACGTGCGAAAAATTAATGCACGCTCGGGCGAAAATTGCGCCTGTGGGATGAAAATGGGCAGGTTGGCAGAAAATTGTTGCCCGTGCAAAAAATGGTTGCGCGAAAAATTCTCACCTGGGCTGAAAATGTGTGGCTGGGTGAAAAAAGGCTCGCCTTGTCAGAAAATGCTCGCTCGGGCATAAAATATGCACGAGGCGGAAAATACTTGCCCAGGCAGAAAATGTGAGCGCGAGCGGGAAATGCACGCCGAGCGAAAATGCGTGACCGGGTGGGAAATGCTCGCTTGGGCAGAAAATGCCGCACGGGAAGAAAATGCCCGCCCGGACACAAAATGCGCCCCAGGCGGGAAATGCTACCACAAGCGGTAAATGCGCCCACGGGCGGGAAATGCTCTCCCGGGCGGGAAATGCCCGCCCGAGCAGGAAATGCTCGCCCGAGAGGGAAATGCACGCCCGAGCGGGAACTGCGTGGTCAGGCGAGAAATACGCGTCCGTGAGAAAAATGCGTGCCCGTGCGCAAAATGTGCTTCAGGGCGTAAAATGGGCGCCCGGGGGAAAATGCGCGCCCTGGAGGAAAACGCGCGCCTGGGGGAAAAATGCGGGCCCGTGCGAAAAATTAAGCGCCCGGGCCCAAAATGCGCTCCCCGACGAAAAATGCGCGACCGTGCAAAAAATTGCTCTCCGGTGCGAAAAATGCGCACCCGGGCAAAAGATATGCGTCCGAGTTCAAAATGCCCGCCTAGGCAAAAAATGGGTGTTTGGGCAAAAAATGACCCGCTCGGGCGAAAAAAATGCCTGCATGGGTCGAAAATGCGCCCTTAAGCTAAAAATGCCTGCATGGGTCGAAAATGCACCCTTAAGCTAAAAATGCATGCCCGAGCGAAATATGCCCTCCAGGGTGGAAAATTCGTGTCTGGACGGAAAATGCGCGCCCGGGCGAAAAAAAATCTTGCCCACGCGATAAATGCGCGCCTGGGCTAAAAATGGGCGAGGGCGGAAAATAGGCTCCCGTGCAGAAAATGGGCGTGTGGGTAGAAAATTCTCTTATGGGCTGAAAATGTGCGTCCTTGCGGAAAATGGGCGCGTGGGCAGAAAAGCTATCAGCCAGCCCATTAAAATGTGAGCCCGAGCGAGAAATGAGGGCTCATGCGGAATTTGCGCTACTGGGAGGGAAATGCGCAGGGATAGCTAAGAGTAATGCCACATCATCATAGTAGTTAGATATAGAGCAATGTTATATGCAGACCGCTTTTGGCTTTATGCAGGCTGCAGATATATGCAGGCCAAAGAATTATTCATGCAGACCAAATTTCACATATGCTGGTCACATTCAAAAATCAATCTTATTTCTTTTATAATTAATCAAGTCAAATAGAACAATTTTATCATACAACTAAACACATCAAATCACCTATAACAACTCAAATTAAAATTTGGCGTTAAACCTGTTTATCAAAAGTCAAATACTTATCGTCTCAATTAAAACATCACAATAAACAACTTATGACAATCCACATTTATCGAGAAGAGAAAAGAAATTACAAAACTATGCTTGAAAATAGCATGATGCACTGTTATAACATTAATCATGAAGCAGGAAAGCAGATAATCGTCATCAAGCAGGCCAAGGATAACCTGCATGAATTGAAAATTGTCCTTCAGAAAAAAGTTGAGATATCCAAGTATAATGAGAAACCTGCAAAAAATATAGGAACATTTGGACAAATTTAGAGTTCCAATATGTATTACCAAATCTCCACTCAAAGTTAGCTTGGCAAAAAAAACATATAGCAAGCAGTAAACGAACATATAAATGACAAAAAAAAAATCTAGGCAGACTGAGAGTATTTCCAAATCTACAAACATTTGGACAAAATTTAGAGTGTATCTAGTGGGCTGAACGCCTTAACCTTACGAGCTCATTCAACTAACTCATCCTTGCTTGGGAACTCAATATTGGTAGTAAAATGAATAGCAACATCTACACTAGGGGTTTGCGGTGGTCCTTCAATACTCAACAACTTATTCTCTAAATCCATTTGCAATACAAAAGATTGGAACACCTATTAAAGGTAAATGACAATTGACCTTAATGAACCAAAACTACATACATTTTCATTTACATAGCACTTAACATTGAGAGGAAAAGCTGAGGAATTTTTTTGGTTACCTGAATATGAAATAATTCATCGTTGCAGCAAAAAATACTGAGGATAGCAGCAGAAAATGTGAATTAAACCTGCAAACAAAAGAGATAATCCTAGTTAATGACCAAAGAAACATGAAACGACAATGTTGTTAGCAGCATTTCCAGGCATTGTTAATGGTTAATGCATTTTATCAAACACCTAAAATGCAATGTATTTTGCCAGTTGAATCGTGAATGTAATGCAAGTGCCACTACGAATAATCATTCTGGACAGGATTCCTCCACCAATTCATGCCACATAGTACATTCAAAAATTAAAACCAAACATTATCACATTTGATTGACAAAGTCATGCCAAATAACTAAATAAGAGGAAGTTTTGGACATGGAAATGAGAGAAACCTGCTAGCCTATTCTTGAACTTGCTTGCACTTGCAGTCTGCACCACACGGTCCACACCTCGCCTAAACTTCGTGAAAACAGGCCCAGTGTTCTTCTAGGAATGTAGCACATAAAAAATCCCTAAACCTAAATATGAAACACCAGTGATTTGCAGGAGAAATTGGAAGTGAGGTGGGGTAAGGTGCGACGACAGGCAACGATGTGGTCAGGAGCGACAAGCTGAGAGGAAGATGAATCTTACCGGTGATTTGCAAGAGAAATTGGAAGGGAGTTGCGGTGAGGAGCGCTGACCTGCGGGGAGCTGCTGCGACGTGCAACGCGGCGACCTGGAAGACCTTCGTGCGGAACAGCAATCCGTCGGGAGAAAACTTTAGGGCCTTCGATTTGTAAAAGAGAAAGCCTGGTCATATTATAAAATAATGGCCTGCATATAACTTAAATGGGCCTGCCAATATCAACGCTCTAGAAATATCATCATTGTTAAACATCGTATTAATTACTATAAATACATGATTATGGCTGTAAGAAGTTTTCAAGGAATAAAAATTATGAATGTTCTTCATCCCGTTCTCTCCCCTTCGTCTCTCTCCTAATCCTGGCCCCCTTTTGGCCATTCCTTTGCTAGATTTGACTAGATCTCCCCAAGGTGTTACAGAGCCGCATGGAGGATGGTATAACACATTGAAAGCCCAAGCCACTGCTATTGTCGCCGCCAGAGCTACACACGCCTGGCTCCCTCCCTCCTCGTAATCCGTTTCTCCACGAGAAATTTTTCTGTCTGGGCCCCGTCTCCAGATTTGAAGACGGGGCCGTTCGATTTTGACACGTGGTGAGTTATTTATTATCTTTCCGCACTCTTCTTTGACAAAAAATTTCGACTATTCACCGCGCAGAAGAAACCTAAATGATCGCAAGATATACAAAAATGATCGCAGACAAAACCTAAATGATCGCAAGATATACAAAAATGATCGCAGGAGAAACCTAAATGATAGCAAGATATACAAAAATGATCACAATATATACAAAACTGATCGCAAGATATACGAAAAAGATCGCAGGAAAAATAAAATCGAACGTAAGTAAATCAAAACTGGTACATTATACAATTAACGAGACAATCCAAAATTATTGCAAGTAGTAAAAGGAAATGCGAGGAAAAGGAAATCCAAAATTATTGCGATCATTTTTGTATATCTTGCGATTATTTAGGTTTCTTCTTCGATCATTTTTGTATATCTTGCGATCATTTAGGTTTCTCCTGCGCTGTGAATAGTCGAAATTTTTGTCATAAAATTGCGTGGTAAGATAATAAATAACTCGACACGTGTCAAAATCGGAACGGCTCCGTCTCCAAATCTGGAGACGGGGCCCGGACCGAAAAATCTCTCTTTCTCCACAGGGTTTGTTCTGGTGCTTCGCCGTCTGATTATCAATTTTCTTCCAAAATTTAAGGTTAGTGGTCTACTGGATTTGAGATTTGATTATTTGCGAGGATAATTAACTTATGCATAATCTGTCGAATGGCCCGGCAGAATGGGTGATGTTGTAGGGTAGCAATTCTTAATCCTTATGATTATAGTACCAACGTAATCTTAATTCAGAGGAGGCTCTGCAATTTCTACGATTTTCAGGTTCCCGTTTGAGAGAAAACTAAGGCTCCGTTTGGGATGACTTATTATCACCGGTCAAGTGGTTACAACTGCATGAATCAGACCTTAATTATGGTCGGATTCATGCGGTCGTAACCACTTGACCGGTGAGAATAAGTCCCTCCAAACGGATCCTAAGTGTTATTTAGGCTGAAAGCATATCTAGATCTGCAAAATGCATTAAGCCATGCACAGTCTTAACTATGCGTATGAGTCAAAACAGCTTTAAGAGTTATATATAATCTACATTAAGTTGATGGGTGTCTGGCTTCCTTCCTATAACCTGTTTATTCAAGTGTGTAGTTAAGGGTGTGAATTAGATGAACACGAGCATAGCTGGTTAATGGAAATTGGTTAATTTAGAAAAAATATCAAGATTGAACGGTCAAAAAATCCAATTGATCAAGAAGATCTTAACTATGGGTCTTATAACCATATGTTTCAGCCAAAGCCATATAGGCTGCAGATCAACTATTGCTCATCGAATCATATTTTCTGGCCTAAATTTCTCTCCGTTCTCAAGTTTGGTCCCCTCCTTAACTATGCAAGACTTGCTTTTATGATCCATGTAATCGATCCCATCTTTCGCGTTTCAACTGCAGCATTGCTCTTGCTCGAATTACCTCGAAGATGAACTTAGTTCAATTCAATCCATTTCCTGATCTCGGCGAACCTAGTTCAAATCAATCTTCTGATCTGCTTTTTGCTACATTGGATATTTTCTATGTAATTTTTATTGTACTCAGATGTTATTTAACCATACCTGATGCTATTGTTGAGCTGAACAACATTGGTTCTTAGTTGGCGGTTTTACCGAATCCAAACAAGCTATTTATAAATTTTTTATAGGAATAGAGTTGAGCTCCTCTCCACATTGCTCTTTGCCTCATATCTATTTTCTCACATTTAAGTTTTATTTAAGAGCAATGAGGAAAATGTGATAGTTATCACAATCATAAAAAGCACAAATGATATTTAAGTAGCCGCAACCTTGGCCATATTATCTCAAAAATTCATTTTGAGTAAAAGACATCATTTTAATCATGTGTGAAATCAAAGTGATAATTATGATGGCCATAAAAATATTACTAGAATTTTAACAAGGCAAAAGAAAAAAAAACTAACAACACTTGAATCCTTAATTCGATTTAAAACGTGTGTGACCTTCGCAGTGCCGGGTGTTTCCCGTGCGTTAACTATCGTGCGGAAGGCCTTCCTGAAGTAGCTCGGGTGGTTGCGCCGCGGGGGCGCGCACTTGCAGCCGCGTATAAAAGTTGCGCTTAAAGAAATCCACGATTCAGCTGAACGCCACTAGGGGAGCCTCATGAGATCTCATTGATGTAAAATAATAAATTATTTTAAAATAAAATTTAAGTTGAATATTTTGCAAATACTAATATCATTTATTGTCAATTTTAGCAAAATTATTTGATTATTTTATTTCTAAATTAATATATATATTTACATTATTTCTGTTTCGTCTCTCCTTATCGAATAATTTTTGAGTCCGGATAGCATTTCCAGAGAAAGGAGCATGAGTTTGGATGACCGCTTGATTTTAGATCTGACCAGCAGCAATAAATGAAGAAAAGAAAAGAAAAAAAGACAAGTACACGCTCAATCGGATGGCAAGCAGGCTTGATCCAATGACGAAATTGCAACTCGCGCTTCTTCCCTGAGAATGCTACCCGGACCCAAAAATTATTTCTTCGGATCAGAGCCGCATTTACTCAACGGAAATTTCTGATCGCCTAAAAGATCGCAAGAAGCCAAGAAAAGCCAATGAGAACTTACTTTATACTTTATACCTTGCCCTTTTCGTAATGATAATACCACACTCATCTAAAACATTCCAAAGTTCCACAAAAAGTGGGCCCCACTGAGCCGTTATTTCTCCATTCCATTTTGCAAATCCGGACCGGTGATTATAGGAGTTTGTGTTTTTTGTGTTGGAGTGGGGCCCACTTTTTATGTGCCGGATCAATAGATTGGAAACTCAGTCATGGCGAAACCCTTTGAAGTCCCTTCTTACGCGGGAGGAAGGAGCACCAGGCGCGCCGTCTGCAACCCGCCGTTCAGCGTCTTCTCTCCTCCTTCGCGGGAAAACAGCGGCGATTCTTCCTCCTTCGCACAGATCTTCCTCCTTCGCCCATCCGCAACCACCCCCGGTCAGATTTTACGCCCTCGCGGTAGCATTGTTCTGCCTCTTCGTTCTCGTGTGGTAAGAAAAGATTCCGAGCGCGACATCCGGCGAACTTCGTTTTCGTTAAAGAGGCGCCGAGCTGAATCGGAGAGGCGAGAAGAAATACCAGCCGTCGTTCTTCCTCATTCGATTTCCAGATCTGCTTTTGGATTCAGAGACTCATAGCCAATCTTCCCTCTGGAGGTTTGCTTCTTCCTCTTCTTCTTGTTTTGCAAATCAATGGAGTTATCATGCTCTCTTTTCTGGAGGTTTCCGATGAGGTTATCATGCTCTCTTCTTCTTGAATATTTTTTTTAATCGGAGAATATTCTGATCTCCTAAGAGGATCTTAGGTTATCCTGCTCTAAGAGTTCAAGTAGCTCCATTGAGAATTGCTCAGAGGATCTTAGGACATTTCTTCGTAGTTTTCTGTAATTTGAGTTCGTCAATATATTATCTTCAGTACCTGACTTTTGCTCACAATGTGCGTGCCCGTGGGGATTTTTTTGAAACCATTTTGCAGCACGTATGTATCGGTTTGTGCTTGCCAATTGAGAAGCGTTTGTTTCAGAACAAATACTCTCGGGTGATTGATAGCGTAGACTATATTCAAGAACACCGCTTAGAAACACCGATTTCTCGTCCTTCTGATGGCTTATATAGTTGTTATGGGCTGCTAATGCTGTAATCATTCATGTGGTATCCATAATGGAAATTGAGACATGATTGATTCCTGGTTTCTGGTTATAATTTTCTCACAACTAGAACCGCTTTCAAACGTTCCTTATGCTTAATCGCGTACACTCATCTCACATTTATAGGCTCAATTTAATGGTCATGACCATGCAAAATAACCCATTTTAATTGAAAGTGTGTGTGTATGTACATGTCTGATACTATCATTCAATAAGAGAGTGTGTATGTGTATATATATATATATATATATATATATATATATAGAGTTAACTAGCATTAATTAGATATATACTCAACTTTATGCCACTAATAAACTAACTGTACAATATGATGAAATTCAACATATAAATGAAAAAGGGGTTAAGTGAATTTCTGTGTAGATCTTACTGACAGAACTTTAAAAATAGGATCCCACAAAGTTACCTTGATCCATCAACACAACTGAAGATGTTTCACTTGTGCATGCTGAGAACGTCAACTGCTTCACCAGCCCCAGGATTAAGGGGTGTGCTTGTTAATGTAAGATAATGCCTATATATGGAGTAGAAGAAAGTAGGATAAAACACACAAATAGAACAATTATGAGTTTGATAAAAAAACAAGTCATAAAGCTTAGCTAATAGGTAGATTTGCAAGCTTTAACCACAACCATTCCACTCTCTAAGAGTCTGAATGGTTGTGGTTGTGGTTGTGCTTCTTCATATTAATAAATATGAAGTTTTCTTAGTTTAATCTATTGTTTGGTTCGATTATGCACATTTGGGCATTTGAAATTAGAAAATATGCTCTATAAAATAGCACAAATAGTTAAATCTATTATTTGGTTCGATGTACAATAAACTGGCATAAATAGTTAATGCACAATGTAGTTTGATGTATAATTTTTGTATGCATAAATAGAGTTATTACACTAATGAGCTTGAAATTTTTATACATTTTTATTTAGATAGGCTTGTTCTTGGGAATCATGATGGTAAAAACTAAAGAAGGAGGAATTGCAGCAATTTGGGAGTCAAGCGAAGTCATGTTATTATGTGATTTATGTATAGCAGAGATTGTACAAGGTAATAGACCGACAACGCACCTTTCAAAGGAGGGTTGGAAAAATGTAACTGCTAAGTTCCAGGAACGAACATCATAAATGTATGTTTGCGCCCAGTTCAAAAATAAGTGGGACCAATTGAAAAAGGATTGGAAATTATGGAAGGAGCTGAAGCATGGGGCAACAGGTTTAGGGTGGGATTCAACAAGGAGAACAATTGATGCATCAGATGATTGGTGGAAAGAGAGACTTGAGGTGAAAATTTTTTCTATTTTTTAAAATGTGCTAGTTAAAATTCAAATCTTATTTTTCAACATGACACTTAGGTTGTTCCAACTGCAAAGAAGTTTCGTTATGGAGGCATTCCACCGGAGCTAGAAGAAAAAACGTACACAATGTTTAATGAGGTTGCTACTACTGGGGAGAATGCATGGGCTCCTAACTCAAGGGTTGACCCATCTAGTCCTGAACATGGATTGTCCGAGCACGAGGACGATGTGGTAGAAGGACTGGGGACACCTGCGGGCATGAGTGATGATCAAAGGGACGATGTTGGGATATTTGAAAGAGGTGGATCTTCACATGGTAGTAAAAGAAGGATTGAAAGAGGCCGAAGGGGAATTCAGAAAAACAGTCGCGGGCGATATACCATCGAACAATTGGTTGAGTCCACTATTAGAGTTGGAGATATTTTATCACAGCCCCCCCCAAACGTTCGTTCCTTCATATACTATTCACGAAGCAGTTGAAGAGTTGGAGAAACATCCAGAAATTTGCAATGACCCAGCCCTGTATGACTTCACAACAATTTTTCTGTTGGACAACAAGAACAGAGAATTATTTCTGAGCCTACCTAACTCCAAAAAAGGGTGGTGGCTAAAAAACCGTCAGTACACAAACATGCATTCAGGTGGTCTTTAATTATGATCTGTGAGCGTAATATTTTGTAGTTCTTATGTATGGTCAGTGTTCTGAGGTTTCTCTATGTTTTTTATGTATTGTGTTGAACTCCAAGATTACTGTGATGGTGTATGTTACTGCTTCCTATTAATGATTAGTGTTAATGCGAGTACATGGATGTTTTTTTGCTCTTCATTGCGTAGCACTGATGCTTGGAATGTTAATGACTGATGATTATTATTAATGCTGGGATAGTTATGCAACAGAATGCTTCCTTTGAATTTGTGTAGCACTGACTCAGTAACTCATTGACTTTGATTAACTATCTATAATAGCACTTTTCAATGCACTTCCTTTTTTCTCCTAGTAGAATCTTCATATGATCAATAATAGAGCTTGTTGAAGTGTATTGAGCAGTAGTAGATTAGGTACTTAGAATGCCAGTTTTCTTCTCAGCTACAACACTTTGAAATACACTATCGAGAGAGTCATCATCAACACTTTATTTGGAGAGTCATGATTATAAATGGGACTTGCAACTTTCTCTCCCACAAAAACATAATTGCATTTAAATAAGACTAAGTCTCTGCAGATTTTCATCAATTGTATTCTCCATAATTATTTCATGACTATATTGTTTTCTTCTTAGTTCAATGTTGAAATGTTTCTTATGATAATAGTTTTTGCTATAATTCCCACCACTGGATCAAAGTGTTGTTTTTAAATTATGTTTGTCTGCCTCTAATTTACCATTTGACCTTGCTTGTATTTTGAGTGATTGTTGTATCATATTTTAAATTGACTCCTTGATGCATTATAAACCATAGATTTGGTCTCTTGCAACACACTTAATTAGTTTTAGCTCGTGTCATCATCTCAAAATAATTTTTATACTTGCGGTTTTCTCTCATCTCAATTGTAGCAATGGAAGCTCATAATTATTTTAACAAGAAACGATTGAAATAAAGGAATGAATCCTTGCAAAGTTACTGTTTTTTTAAGGTTTGAAATCTTGAATTTTCATGATCCAGAGCGCTTTGAACTAAATAGTTAATGTTTCCTATTGTCACATATGACTTCTGAAAATGATGCAGAGCTCTTTGATTCCAATTTGAATACTCTGAATGAAAAACGCCATAGAGTAGCTTATTATATCCTAATGGCGAACACAAGTGTTTGTATTGGTCTCAATCACAACACTCATTTACAAGAGAAGACCCCACGCATGACATCATCTAACACATGAGATAAATGGGTTGGAGAACAATTGGATGGTCATCCCGTCCGATTCCATGATAACTTCAGAATGTCGAAAGAGATTTTTGTAGATCTACTTCAACAATTAGTCGGATCTCACGGTCTACAAGGGTCAAGGAGTACTACTGCAAGAGAAATACTTGCGATCACAATAAATATTATGGCGCATAATATGATAATGAGAGATTGCAGTGAGCGTTTTCAGCATTCGACAGAAACAATAAGCCGTTATTTTTCACACTGCTTGGTAGCTTTAATAAGGTTATCACAGGACCTTATTGCTCCAGTAGACGGACAATTTATAAATATACCTGCAAAGATTCTAATTGATGATCGATACATGCCCTACTTCAGAGATTGCATTGGAGCAATCGACGGTACACATGTTGATGCTCGCATCCCAGTAGACAAACAAGTTCCCTACATTGGACGTCACGGTTACACCTCTCAGGATATTATGGCTGCATGTGATTTCGATATGACATTCACCTTTGTCATGGCTGGTTGGGAGGGTTCAGCACATGACAGCCGTATTTTCCATCGTGCAATTACGGATCGGCGTTGGAATTTCCCTCATCCACCAATAGGTAACGCGTAATAAATTATTTTTAATTATTTACAATCGTACTTCACAGTTTATTAATATAATTTTGAACTCACAGAAAAATACTACTTGGTGGATGCTGGTTACCCATTACAGTTAGGATATATTAAACCGTACCCTGAAACAAGATATCATTTGCCAGACTTTGCACGCGGCCGACGTCCGATACAAGGACGAAAGGAAATATTCAACCAGGCGCACTCGTCGTTGCGTGGTGTGATAGAACGAACTTTTGGAGTGTGGAAAAATGGCGTATTCTTCATGATATGCCTCAGTATGCCTTCAAAAAGCAACAAAATATTGTGATCTCCACAATAACACTGCATAATTTTATACGCAGACATCATTCTAATGTAGACAGTCATTTCTACCGATGTGATATTGATGAGAGTTTTGTATACCCTCATGCACGCCTGATTAGGAAAGGGGCACAAATGGCAAGTAACTCAAGGTGGGAGAACAATGAAATTGGCCGGGGTGGAAGGGGTAGATCAAGTCAAATGTCGGCATTGCGTGACTCCATTGCCGAACAACTTTACGAAGCCGTCAAAAATTGAGTCTGAATATGTTGCATTTTATTTAAGTTGTATGTGTTTTATTTTTAATGTTTGGCGTTCTAACCGCCACCGAAATGGTGTTTTGCCCAAACAGATAACTTATTTTACAGTTTTGAACCAGATTGCAAACGGAGGTTATCCAAACACAAACTTAGTTTTGAAAATACGGTTTAAAATCTCAATTTTGAACTGCTCCCTTTTTAAACGGCACCGGTATCCCAAATAGACCCAAAAAAAACATTCCAAAATATCACAAAAGTGGGCCCCACTGAGCACAAAAACACCGAACATCCTTATTTCTCTAATTTTACAAATCTAATTATAGAAGTTTGTGTTTTTGTGCTGAGTGAGGACCATTTTTTATGTGCTGATCCCTCTAATAGATAGGACGGTTCATCTCAGTCATGGAAATTTGAAATCCATTGGTCTTCTTATGTCCAGCTGCTATGAGCAAGCAGGCAACCGCCCAATGACAGTTATAATTCTATTACGTCTCAGGGGCAGCTAGCTTGCCTCGTTCTACGACCAAATGACTCATAGCGAGCTGAGACTGAGACCGTCGTGATGTATATTGCGGTGGTGATGATAACACGATCACCTCCCTGTACCCTGCCTGGTAATTTTTATATTCGCCGCTTCGCATTCGAACGCCTGCCACGTTTCGTGCTTAGTAAGTTTAGGGTGAGAACCCGACATTGCCGGTGGATGCGCCTTAGTAGTTTCGTGCTTGGTAAGAAAAGATCTCCGGCGAGGGAACGCGACATTTCCGGCGAACTTGACGTTTCGTGCTTGAAGTCCAAGGCTCTTTCTTGTCAGTAAGAAAAGATCTCCGACGAGGGAACGCGACATTAATTTTCTCAGGTTTCTTCCCCTGTTTCCCCTGTTTCATCTCAATTAATGTATATATGGCTGTCAATGGAGATATACCAAGAGATTTTTTCCCTTTTGTAGACTTTACTTGTTTAAGAAATTGATGTTGTTCTTCTTGAATTAATACATGTTTGGGGGCTATTTGCAGCAGCTTTCTTGCAAGTTCGTAGAAGATTTTTTTAATCGGGAAACAGAATCACCTACCTCTTCTTCTAATTGCCCTCGTTTTCTGTTGCTGTTCTTGCAACCTTGGTTTTTCATGGCCCTTCCTCTCTTCTTCTTCCTCCTCCCGACACCCTTCTCTGAGCACAAAAATGCAACTGGGAGACGGATTTTTTGAAGAAGGATCCTAAGCCGGTTTCTCCCTAGGAAACCCTGATGACGCTAAGGCCAAGAAATTTTGGAGAAGGCGAAGAGCAAAGTTGCAACGCCAAACACTTGTTGGAACAGAGCTTACAAACAGTTATTCTCCAATTGTTCCGAGCAAGAAATGCGCATGACTGATTTGGATAATTCAATGCGCATTACTTGCTTGCTCGCTCGGACGATTTGGTTGCGGCCGACCTTCAGCAATGACACTCTTATATGGTGCAACTGGTTAAACAAATCGTCAATCAGAGGCAACAAAGAACTATGCCGCTGTGCGTGCTCTTCCACAGCTTCCCGCTTATCCGCAGCTTGCCGCTTTTTTCTTCACAAAAAGGACTGAAGCTGTAACACCTCCCCTGTAATGACCGTATAATATGGGTCCGGCCGGGGCCCCACAACATACAGACGCCACAGCTTTAGTATTATAAGATGATATAACTACCCAATCTCAAAACTCATAAACAAACCACAACGGAAACATCAACCAAGACTAGAAGTTATCCACATACACAGGAGTATCGAAACGGCCTTAAGGACTTACAACAAAAGAGAGTCCATAACCCTATCAATACATAGCATATCAAAGTGCAAAGACACTCCTAAGCTACCTCGGAGTGCAAGCCAGAAGTCAAAATCATCAAACATACATTATCACAAAAGTAGAACTAATGTGAAGCTGGTAACACTTCATGAGACTTAAGCCTTTTTGGCCGGCGAGCTAGCTCCTGCTTGCGATCCTTGCCCTGTAAAAATTTGGTTGTAATGTGGGTCAGCAAATGCTGACCTCAAACTGTGTAACAAACACATCTCCTCCCGGCCGCCCCTAACGGACCCCGTGATACTCCTCCAACCTGCAAGTCAGCACTTCGTATACAATATACATAAACAAGTAAAGCACCAAGGAACAGACTTGGATGTCTCAAACAACATGCACGTTCTTTACTGTTGAGCATATAAAGAAAAGGGGCCTACTATGCAACATGTATGCAAAACCCGAGCTTCACTCAAGACACCCTATCGCGTATGCATCTAGCGCATCATCACATCATCTGGGTACTCATCATTTCCCCATTGGCATTAAGCCGCAAATAAAGGGGCTACTGCATTTCACCCAACGACACACAGACCGCCACATGGAAATCTTGTCAAGGCCCCACCCGCTCATGTTCTTAGACCCGGGCTTGCCTGCAAGCTCTCACTTCTCATGTCAGGATTCCGTCTAACACACTGACCGATTCTAAGAAGCCTTGCTGGACCCCACCCGCTCATGACCTCATTGCCCGGGCTTGCCCCATGCTTGGCATTCTCGTCAGTCTCACAGAAGGGGACTAGTCTCGCCGGGACACTCTCCACACATGACTTGCATGTCACGGGATAGCCAGCCGACCACGGAGACAAAGCCACGCCTTGACACATCACAATTCAATAACATTTCCACCCTAGTCCGTCATTTGTACTGCAACGTCCCCGCGCACCAAAGAAACCATCTACCGCCAATGCGGAGCTAACCTTGTCCACCAAGGAAACCATCTACCGCCATTGCGGAGCTAACCTTGTCCGGTTCCGACTACACGTACTCACTCGAGAAAAGTGAAAAAACACAAACATCACAAACGACATCTTGCCGCAACGGATTTCTACAAAATCGCTAAAGCTCGTATGCAACATCACCGAGTCGGACTAACGGTCGCGACCACGGCTTCACCCACCATACCTAATTCACTAACGGAGCGGATCTCTAATGCAAAAACATGCCGGGGACGGACTCAATCGACCCGGAGGTTTCTCTTGAACCATGACGACCCAAACCCCTCTCATTTGAGAGTTTGGTGCCCAAAAACTAGCAAGTAAAAGATGTTAAACACGCATCCTAAAACCAAGAGGAGAAGTGTCGTTACCTTCCGACCCCTCTTCCTAGCCATGAAAACTTAGCCAGATGAAAACCTTCGCAACGGTCTTGCTTCCACGGATCTGGACTCGGCTCGCGATTTGGAGCACCGAAGCTTCTCCGGCAGCTGGGTCTCTCCTTCACCTCCTTCCTTGCTCTCCCTTCTCTCTAGATCTTAGAAAGAGAGTACTTGATAAAGAATGAGGGTTTCCAAACCCTATTCCCGGACTTAACTCAGGAAGGACAACCCTGGACCATCAGATCCCAAAAGAAGGAAACGAACGACCACAATCCGAACTGAAAATCAAAACACCTGGGCCGAACACGGCTTGTGACACGCCCGTGTCCAAGGCCGTGTGCCTCAATCGACGCCGAAACCGTCGCACCCAGAAAAGGACACGGGCTCTGAACATGCCCGTGTCAAAGCTGATACGCCCGTGTCATGCAGTACACGCCCGTGTTGCTGGGCGTGTTCCTCCCTCGACACAGGATCAAAAACCACCCGAGAAGGACACGGGTAATCGACACGCCCGTGTAGAAATTTACACGCCCGTGTCAGGCCGAACATGCTTGGGCTCCAGGCCGTGTTCAATCTCCTTACACGGCCCGACTCACAACTCGAGCAGGACACGACCTGGGACATGCCCGTGTCTCAGGCCGTGTTCGAAGTCTCGACGATCGTCGACTGCTTCTTCGTCGACTTCGCGGAAAGTTCGTCGAACACGCGCACGACACGGCCTGGGACACGCCCGTGTCCCAAGACGTGTTCACTGTCTCGACATTTCGTCGAGCACAGTTCGTCGACCAACCGAATTCTCCATCGAACCCGGGCACGACACGGCTACGGACACGCCCGTGTCCTAGGCCGTGTTCCCTGTCTCGACACTTCGTCGAGCGAAAATCGTCGACTTCCCGGGCTCTCGACGAACCCGAGCACGACACGGCCATGGACACGCCCGTATCCTAGGCCGTGTGACCCTTACCAAGGCCCAAACTTGGCTCTCGACACTGCTCGTCCGTCTTTCGAATTTTGGGGCGTTACAACTCTCTTCTCCTTAAAAAAATTTCGTCCCGACATTACAAAAACCAAAAAGGGGTACACAAAACTTAAATGATACCTGAACGGAAAAACTCTGGATACTCCTACAGCATGGTTTGTTCTCGCTCCCAAGAGAGCTTCTCACGACCGCAGTTGTCCCATCGGACTTTTACGAGTTTGACCTCTTTGTTCCGCAACTGCCGAATTTCTGAATCCTCTATAGCAATTGGACGGACTCGCGTCCTCAAGTCTTCCTCTATTGACACCGATGCCGATTCGATCACCACACTAGCCTCTACCAAGGCTTTCCTCAAGACGGAGACATGGAAGACGTCGTGTAATCCACTCAGCTCTGCGGACAACGCCAATCGGTACACTGCTTCTCCCACCCGTTCAACAACCTCGAGAGGTCCCAAAACCTTGGACTCAACTTATTGAGTCGGCGAATCTGTGAAACGCCTTTGAACGGCTTGAGCTTTAAATAGACCCAATCGCTTACCACGAACTCCAACTTCCTGTGGCGTGCATTAAAATATTTTGATTGCCGATCTTGAGCCACCTTCATGCGCTCTTGAATGGTCCGTACCAACTCACAAGCATCAACTACCATTTCTTTTCCCAATAGTTTGGTGTCTCCCGCCTCTGTCCACGACATCGGTGTTCGACACCGCCTCCCATACAAAGCTTCGTATGACGCCATCTTTATACTTGCTTGGTAACTATTGTTGTACGCGAACTCCACCATGAAGTGGTGATTCTCCCATTTCTTGTTGAAGTCAAGAATACACATCCTCAGCATATCCTCTATAGTACGGTTCGTTCTTTCAGTTTGTCCATCAGTTTGAGGATGAAAAGCCGTACTGAATTTTAGCTTCGTGCCCAGACTCTTCTGAACCAACCTCCAGTCCTTGGACGTGAAACGTCCGTCACGATTGCTGACTATACTTTTAGGAGTCCCATGTAGTCGCACAATGTTGCGAACATACAACTCCACCAGCTTCTCCACGCTGTCCTCCTTCCGATTTGGGATGAAGTGAGACACTTTGGTTAAGCGATCTACAATCACCCAAATCGCGTCGTTACCCTGCTGCGATCTAGGTAATCCGTGCACAAAATCCATGGAGATGTCATCGAATTTCCGCTCGGGGATTGGGAGAGGCTTCAGGATCCCGCCTGACTTCTGACACTCGGCGTTCACCAAGGCACAAGTTTGACATCGATTCACGTACAAAGCTACGTCCCGCTTCAGTCCAGGCCACCAAAAGGATTTCTTCATATCCAAGTACATCTTTGTACTGCCCGGGTGAATGAAGTACTTTGTGAAGTGAGCCTGAAACATCAACTGCTCACGGAGCTTGCCGAACTGCGGTACACAAATCCTTCCGTCCTTCCTCAGAATCCCGTCAATCATCTCGCAGACGCTGCTCTTGCCCTTTTGAGCTTCCACCACGAATGGCTGAAACTCCACACAAACTTCTGATCCTTACGAGTTAGTGACGTGAGTGGTAGAGCTATCCGCGAAAAGTTTTCCACGAATCTTCTATAGTACCCGTCTAGTCCAAGAAAACTTCAGACTTCCGCCACGGTTCTCAAAATCGGCCAATCGCTGATGGCCTCCACTTTTGTTGGATCTACCGCCACCCCATCCCCACTAATCACATGGCCTAAAAATGCCACCTTCTCGAGCTAGAACTCGCACTTTGAGAACTTTGCATAAAACTGATTCTCCCTCAACACTTACAAGACTACTCTCAAGTGAGTCTCATGCTCCACCTCCGATTTGGAGTACACCAAAATGTCGTCAATAAAGACAACTACAAAAGAGTCAAACTATTTCCGAAATATTCGATTTATCAAATCCATGAATACGGATGGTGCGTTCGTCAACCCGAACGGCATCACTGAGAACTCAAAATGACCATACCTCGTACCAAACACTGTCTTGGGTATGTCCTCGTCTCGAATTCGCAACTGATAGTATCCTGACTTTAAGTCCAACTTTGAATACACCACCGACCCCACCAGCTGGGCAAACAGGTCGTCAATCCGCGGAATCAGATACTTATTCTTGACAGTCAGTTTATTCAACTCTCGGTAGTCTATGCACAGCCGCATACTACCGCCTTTCTTCTTTACGAACAACACCGGTGCGCTCCACGGTGAAGAACTGGGTCTGATATACCCCTGCTCCAACAGTTCCTACAACTGTACCTTGAGCTCAGCCAACTCTTTTGGTGCCATCCTAAACGGAGGACGTGACACAGGTCGTGCCTCTGACACTAACTCAATTGAGAAATCAATCTCCCATCGAGGAGGTGCCCCAGGAAGATCTTTAGGAAACACATCCTCAAACTCTGCCACCTCTGGCACTTCCCCAAGTGATAACTTGGAAAGGCGAACCTCCAATAATGCTTCAAGCGCTACTCCACCCTGGTTAACTGCCCGCGCCAACTGCAAGGCCGAAATTAGAGAACAGGCCACTCCATTACGGCCCTCAAACTTGACTTCCGTCTGCCCTTCGCTTCTTAGGGTCACCACCTTGGATAGACAATCAATACTGGCACGCTGCTCCGCTAGTTAGTCCATTCCCAAAATTACATCAAACTCGACTAACGGTAGGACCGCTGCTATCAGCACGAAGTTAACTCCGCTTAGCTCCCAACAAATACGCCCTTTCTTCCCGGTGGTCATGAATGACCCATTGGGCATGCGCACCTTCAGCTCCGCGTCCACCGAAAACGACTCAACTCCAATCCTCCGAATGAAGCTTTCCGCAAGAAAGGATTGTGAAGCTCCCGTATCAAACAATACCCTAGCGGGGTATCCGGAAACTAACACAAAGTCTAAAACATAGACATCAATCATAACGGTCTAAAATTATGAAACACAAGGTTAAACTTAAATTTCCTCATACCTGTCACCACATCGGGTTGGCGGATCGCTTTCTGCTGTCCAAGGTTATAAGCCCTTGGTTGCACCGGTTGGAACCGCGAAGCGCTAGACTCCGTCATCTTCCCTTTTTCTGCGACACTGGGGCCGGAGCGCACAGTTTGCTCCTGCCTTGCCTCCTGCTCTGCACCTACTTGGTTACAAAAATGAGCAATGTGCCCCACCTTACCACAGTTGAAGCATGTCGGTGGCCCCTTAGAGTGAGACCCTCCGGACGTCCACTTGCTTTTCTCACCGGACTTGTATGGGTGATGCTTCTTCCTCCATCATTCCCTTCAGACTTTCCTTGGGATTGAGAAGACTTCCCTTCCCCTTGCTTGGACGCAAAACCTTTACGACGTTGGCTCCGCTCCAGATCACTCTCCAACATCCTGGCAGCCTCAACTAGCTCATTGAAACCAGCTCTCTTCATGACAATGAGGGCTTGTCTTAGATTCTCCCTCAGCCCCTGATAGAAGAGGTTGTCCCTCTCCTCATCGTCCTCCATGGTTGTTCCCGCGTAACGACCCAAATGAGTGAACTCCTATACATACTCGTCCACCATCTTATCTCGCTGCATCAAGTACAGAAATTGCCTCTGAAGGGCCAACCTCGTTAAAACAGGAATGTACTTCTTTAGGAAAGCATCTCCAAATTCTTCCATAGACGGGGTACGTCCAGGAAATTGGCGGCCGCTATGGCTCACCCACCACAACTTTGCGTCTCCCTCCAACATGAAGGCCGCAAACTCAGATTTCTTCTCTTCTGGCGTCTCTGCCGCCCTCAGAAGCTCTTGCATCCGTGCCCACCAATCCTCCGCATCAGTCGGAGTACCGACTCCCTTGAACGTCGGGGGATGGAAGCTCAGAAAATACTTCATCTGCCGGTCTACATGCCCGACCACCACTCTTTCTGCCAAAGGCTCCGCTCGCCTGGCTTCTCCGCCCGGCACGGCCGTCGCCGTATCCAGCTCAGAAAATACTTCATCTGCCGGTCTACATGCCCGACCACCACTCTTTCTGCCAAAGGCTCTGCTCGCCTGGCTTCTCCGCCCGGCACGACCGTCGCCGTATCCGGTGTAGCAGGGGTTGCTACCTGAGCTATCGCTGCAGCTTGGGCTGCCACCATTGCTTCTGCAAGCATGCGACAGAAGTCGGCCGGGTTTACACCCATGCCCAAAGGACCTTGAGCAGTGGCGCTGCTCGCCGAAAGCTCTTCTCTTGGTCTCGACGTACCCGCCTCGTTGCTTGCACTCTTAAGAAAAGCAAGAAAATATGGAATCAGTCTCTAATCGCAAGACTCAAACATAAGGACACTCACGGTCCCGCATTATTCTTATGTGAATAACTTCTATACGCACCGACCTTGAATCAAACATGTCTCTGATACCAAATTGTAACACCTCCCCTGTAATGACCGTATAATATGAGTCCGGCCGGGGCCCCACAACATACAAACACCACAACTTTAGTATTATAAGATGATATAACTACCCAATCTCAAAACTCATAAACAAACCACAGCAGAAACATCAACCAAGACTAGAAGTTATCCACATACACAAGAGTATCGAAACGGCCTTAAGGCCTTACAACAAAAGAGAGTCCATAACCCTATCAATACATAACATATCAAAGTGCAAAGGCACTCCTAAGCTACCTCGGTGTGCAAGCCGGAAGTCAAAAGAATCAAACATACAATATCACAAAAGTAGAGCTAATGCGAAGCTGGTAACACTTCATGAGTCTTAGGCCTTTTTGGCCGGCGAGTTAGCTTCTGCTTGCGATCCTTGCCCTGTAAAAATTTGGTTGTAACGTGGGTCAGCAAAGGCTGACCTCAAACTGTGTAACAAACACATCTCCTCCCGGCCGCCCCTAACGGACCCCGGGGTACCCCTCCAACCTGCAAGTCAGCACTTCGTATACAATATACATAAACAAGTAAAGCACTAAGGAACAAGCTTGAATGTCTCAAACAACATGCACGTTCTTTACTGTTGAGCATATAAAGAAAAGGGGCCTACTATGCAACATGTATGCAAAACCCGGGTTTCACCCAAGACACCCTATCGCGTATGCATCTAGCACATCATCACATCATCTGGGTACTCATCATTTCCCCATTGACATTAAGCCGCAAACAAAGGGGTACTGCATTTCCCCCAACGACACACAGGCCGCCACACGGAAATATTGCCGAGGCCGCACCCGTTCATGGTCTTAGACCCGGGCTTGCCTGCAAGCTCTGACTTCTCATGTCAGGATTCCGTATAACACACTGACCGATTCTAAGAAGCCTTGCTGGACCCCACCCGCTCATGACCTCATTGCCCGGGCTTGCCCCATGCTTGACGTTCTTGTCAGTCTCACAGAAGGGGACTAGTCTCGCCGGGACACTCTCCACACATGACTTGCACGTCACGGGATAGCCAGCCGACCACGGAGACAAAGCCACGCCTTGACACATCACAATCCAATAACATTTCCACCCTAGTCCCTCATTTGTACTGCAACGTCCCCGCGCACCAAGGAAACCATCTACCGTCAATGCGGAGCTAACCTTGTCCACCAAGGAAACTATCTACCGCCATTGCGGTGCTAACCTTGTCCGGTTCCGACTACACGTACTCACTCGAGAAAAGGGGAAAAGCACAAACATCACAAACGACATCTTGGCGCAACGGATTTCTACAAAATCCCTAAAGCTCGTATGCAACATCACCGAGTCGGACTAACGGTCGCGACCACGGCTTCACCCACCATGCCTAATCCACTAACGGAGCGGATCTCTAATGCAAAAACATGCCGGGGACGGACTCAATCGACCCGGAGGTTTCTCTTGAACCATGGCGACCCAAACCCCTCTCATTTGAGAGTTTGGTGCCCAAAAACTAGCAAGTAAAAGATTCTAAACACGCATCCTAAAACCAAGAAGAGAAGTGTCGTTACCTTCCGACCCCTCTTCCTAGCCATGGAAACTTAGCCAGATGAAAACCTTCGCAACGGTCTTGCTTCCACGGATCTGGACTCGGCTCGCGATTTGGAGCACCGAAGCTTCTCCGGCAGTCGGATCTCTCCTTCACCTCATTCATTGCTCTCCCTTCTCTCTAGATCTTAGAAAGAGAGTACTTGATGAAGAATGAGGGTTCCCAAACCCTATTCCCGGACTTAACTCAGCAAGGACAACCTTGGACCATCAGATCCCAAAAGAAGGAAACGAACGGCCACGATCCGAACAGAAAATCAAAACACCTGGGCCGAACACGGCTTGTGACACGCCCGTGTCCAAGGCCGTGTGCCTCAATCGACGCCGAAACCGTCACACCCAGAAAAGGACACGGGCTCTGAACACGCCCGTGTCAAAGCTGACACGCCTGTGTCATGCAGTACACGCCTGTGTTACTGGGCGTGTTCCTCCCTCGACACAGGATCAAAAACCACCCGAGAAGGACACCGGTAATCGACACGCCCGTGTCGAAATTGACATGCCCGTGTCAGGCCGAACACGCCTGGGCTCCAGGCCGTGCTCAATCCCATTACACGGCCCTGCTCACAACCCGAGCAGGACACAGCCTGGGACATGCCCGTGTCTCAGGCCGTGTTCGAAGTCTCGACGATCGTCGACTGCCTCTTCGTCGACTTCGCGGAAAATTCGTCGAACACGCGCACGACACGGCCTTGGACACGCCCGTGTCCCAAGCCGTGTTCACTGTCTCGACATTTCGTCGAGCACAGTTTGTCGACCACCCGAATTCTCCATCGAACCCGGGCACGACACGGCCATGGACACGCCCGTGTCCTAGGCCGTGTTCCCCGTCTCGACACTTCGTTGAGCAAAAATCGTCGATTTCCCAGGCTCTCGACGAACCCGAGCACGACATGGCCATGGACACGCCCGTGTCCTAGGCCGTATGACCCTTACCAAGGCCCAAACTTGGCTCTCGACGCTGCTCGTCCCTCTTTCGAATTTTGGGGCGTTATAGAAGCACCCTAGGGCGAAGAACTATGCATAATAAAGCCACACTGCAACAATTCATCTAACTGGATACACAACTCTTCCAACTCACATAGAGCCGGTGCCGTCGCAATAGGACGAGTTCCATGCTGAAGGTCAATAACGAACTCTACATCTCTCTCAGGTGGGAAACCAGAAAGACTAACATGGAAAATATCGGAAAACTCTCGCACCACAGAAATATTCTTGACACGCGGTAAATCACTAGCAGCTTCCAAAATAAAAACAAGATAAATAATACAACCGGACTCTAAAATTTTCTGGGCACGTATCACATATATGATTGGGGAATCCTTATGCGGAAAACCAAACACGCTCATGGGTTTGCGGTTGTCCATCTTGAAATCCAACACTTGGCTTTACATTGAATGACATCATCACATCCGGACAATCAATCGATACTTAAGATCACATCGAAGTCTTCCAAATCTAGCACCTTCAGATCGACATACGCTAGGAATCCACCTAAAAGAATAGGGCAATTCTGGATACCCTAATTCGACACCACCGAATCATCAGATGGAAACTTAACACGAAGCAACTCGTCAACTCGATCGATAGCCAAACGATGTTGGTCTACAAAATTCCTAGCCACGTAAGAGTGAGTGACACTCGAATCAAAAAGAATGCACGCCTAATGATTTTTTACCTTAAACTCGCTTATAAATTCATACACATAACTAATATGACAGAAATTGAATCCACAAATACAAGTTAATAACTAGATCAAAATCTAATTTGAGATCACCTGGGTGGAAGACTAAGTTTCTTCCTTGGTCATCACATTTAGTTTACCTTTTCCCCTATCCAGTTGCTGCAGTTGTGGCAGTGGCAAAGCCTGAAGTGGAACCGGCTGCATCGTGGGCTGGGACTGCGGACACCTAGTATTCATATGCCCCTTCTGCCCACACTAGAAGCAAGTCTTATCCTTTAACTAACAATGGACAACATCATGCCCCTTCCGCTTACAAATAGTACAATAGATATCCCTTGAGTGCGCTATGAATTGCAAGCACCTGATGCTGCTTCTGAGCACCCAACCTCTTGAAGAACTTTTCGAAAGGGTGGTCTGGACGACCATAAAAGTTACATGCCTCTTTGCTCCTTTTTTTGGAGCAGGGCCATATGCCCAATTGCTTCCAATATCCCCAGCCTTTCTCTTTTCTTTCCTCAACAACATGTCATGATTATTGGTATTGCCAATAACCTCGACCTTCAAAGCAGCTTCCACTGCTTTTGCATAACTCTCAGATTGGTAAGCGCTGATTAACTGTTGGATGCCACTTCAAAAAATACCCAAAAAATGCTTAACTCTGCCCTCCTCATTGGCTACTAACTCCGGAGCAAATCTGCTCAACTTGCTGAACTCGATCTCACACTCACCAACTGCGAGTTGTCTCTGCTTCAAATGCAGAAAATTGTTCGTCAGCTTGTCTTGCTGGACCGACGATATGACTTATTCAACAACATCCCCTTAAACCTTTCCCACGAGCACCCATCTATGAGGCCTTCTTTTTCCCTGATCCACCATCCTTTAGCAAGGGCCTTCAACTGATAAGCAGCGACCATAAACTTTTGGTCCGCAGAAATTCCCGAATAGAAAAACATCTCCTCAATAGCTATGATCTAGTCATCTAATATCATGAAATCAGCCCTCCCATCATAGATCGGGGATCCTAAGTGCTGGAAATGAGAGATGAAGTTCATCTCAGGCGGCAACAGAATAGGAGGAATCAGGGGAGTAGGAGGTACAAGGAAAGCCCGACCCACCACAGGGTCCTTCACCCCAGGCTTCTTCCCTAAAGTGGCAGTGAACAATGACTGCATCTGTGCTTGCTTCGCAACCATCTGTCTTGACAAGTCTCATTGCTCTAAAGCAGCTCCTCAATCATTGCATCACTGGGCGTACCCGAAGACTCACCCTCACATCGGGGAGCTGACCTCAGCGTATGATGCATCAGATCCATTTTCTACAAATACGAACGAGCATCCCATCAAAAATTAGCTTAATGCTAGAATTACTTGACTTAGATCAAACCGAAAATGTGTAGATACCTGCTCTTGCTACTACCCTGCTCTGGGATTTTCTATGAATGATGTTATGCTTTAACTTAGGATGATATACCATCATTCTTTTTACTCTTATGCATATAATACAAATGCATGAATGCTTAAATCTTCATTTTAAATCATGTGTGTACGAGTGTCATCATGTAGATCTTAACTTGATATGTGTGCTAATGTTATGATATGATATACATGTTGTGCGGTGCGTTTTAAAAGTCCTTAGTGCATGCCATGAGCGACCATACACATGAAATATTATGTATCTCATATTACATAATATCACATACAACGTAAAATAAAATCTAATGAGCGCCTATGTGATGTTAAGTCACTTATTTCAACTTAACAGTCACATGTTGCTGTCCCTATAAGAATACATATACAAACACATATTATACATCACATACTACATAATATATCCCATATACTTCTGTCATGCTTATGAGTGTAGTATTCATGCTTCAGCCAAGATATACTGATGACACATTGGTATTAGTATGCAATGAGATAAGATTGTTAAATTTTTGCTTTAAAATAGTCGTTCGACTAATCCTGTCAAACAAACTAACCTCCCTCTGATACCAACTGTCACAACCCTCATTTTCTCAGTATTTATGTATATTATCAGAGTGAGAGAAAATACGCGTTATGATGCCACTCCGTGTGGGGAACAACTGCAGACACTTAGACAGTTCTGTCTCTTCATTTATTTTCATAAAAGACATATTTTATGTTGAAGAAAATGATTTAAGTTTCAAGTTTCAAAGATTGTGTCCCTTGATTCGTTCAATTCATTTTATCCTACATGAGCATGAAGACCCATCAATATGCTAATGATATGCACGTTTCTAAATTTAGTATAAATATGAGAAGAGCTTTTAAGATCTTCAAAATATGGTGACATTTAGTTGAAACAAATGTTATGAGTATGAGTAAAGGTGTATATTTTTTATATAAATAAAATAACTAATATGCATTATAACATAAAACCTTCTCAGAGAGCAATGCATCATCAGCAAAATAGTAGTAGTAGTAGAAATATCAAATAAACAGTTTAACACATAAAGAATTTATGTTATGGGTGTCAACAATCTGACACGAATCCATAACACCAACAATAGAAATCTGAGATACACTACAAAGTCAAGAAAAACAATGGACTACCTCTAAACTTATGAGAGAAAAGGTAAACAACCACTGGAGCCTAAGAGAAACGAACTCAGTCAGCTTTATCTGCTACTAGTCCGAACTTGAGACATTCAAAAGAAAAGAATTATTGCTTCAACACAAAATGCGCAAGAGGCGGCTCAAATAGAGTTCCAAGGGTTAATAAGCTTAAGAAGATCACCAACCCAACAAGAATAGCTGTGAAACAACAACAATCAAAAACCACATAAGCAGTGAGTATAAATAATTCAGCACAAATGGATAAATTAGAGAAAGACTGACACCAAATGCAATGAGAATTCATACTAGTATTCACATATATGTATATAATAAATAAGACTGATTAGTTCGAAGAGTGAACCATTAACACCTGACAAAAACGGTACTGAGGTGGTGATAACTTTTTTATTCACACCAACTAACCACCAATTTTCAAGAATTTAAAAAAAGGAACGAAAACCATACTTTGTAAATGAAACGTATAAAATACTTTATAAATTAGCTAAAAATAACATTAATCTTATAAAAATGGCATATAAAGTCTACTGCCACCATACAAGACTTGGCATCGGGTCATCCCGACGACACGAGGAAAGAAAATCGAGAAATTTCAAGCATAAACAGCCCTTCACGACGAATTCGTCGTGACCACACGTCAAATTCGGCGTGACCACTCGACGTAACCACTCGACGAATTCAACGAATTTTACATGACTACTTGACGAATTTAACGTGAGCACTCGGCGAATTTAACGTGAACACTTGATGAATTTAACGTGAACACTCGACAAATTTAAATTGAACACTCGACAAATTTAACGTGAACACTCAATGAATTTGACTAAGGACAAACCGATACAACAAGAACTCAGTAAGATCAACACCATGATACAATCAACACCAGAAAAAAAGGAAATATTATCGGATCTTGGAATTTAAAAGGGGAAGGAGGAGCTAAAATGAGACTAAGCAAGAGAGATAGTCCACCACTTGCCTCAAATCTTCCAATTTTCAGCCTTCTAAGAACTTCACATCATGGATCGACCCAAAAAAAGCCACGACAACAAAATCTGGAAGGATTTGGACGAAAATGAAAGTTATGGCTACTCACCCAAATGCCAAAAATCCAGGAAACTGAAAATACTCACACCACTAGCGTAGATCTCGGCAAGGGCTTTCCAGATCTATACTCCGACGAAGATTTCGCACATTAAAGATCCCGCGGCGGCCGTCAGAAATCTCCTAGAAAGACGTTTCTCCTTCTCCCTCGTATGTTGTGGTTCGGCGGAACAGGAAAAGAAAACGGGAACCTAATTTCCAGGCTGGGTGGGTTTTTTTATATAGAAATTATATGTATATAATATGATATATATAAATCACTTAACATTTTATTTGATGATTTGGACTAAAACAAAATTGGTTTTCGACGAAATTTGCACCAAAAGTAAATATCGGTGCTACAAATCCAACGACGAAGTCGAAATCAAAGTTCACCCAGCCGATATCGTGTTACGATTTAATTCTATAGTTCACGACAACGATAAATTCTTTCAATTTTTGAAAATTCACCGGACTTCCAATATAGCTCGGATCGCAACGAAACTTGACAATCACGATTAAAATTAATTACTTTAATTTTCTAAAGTCAAAAAAATCTACACTCCGGTAATTTTGAAATTCAGTCGACTTGACCAAACGGACACGGAAACGCACTAACGACGACACACCGTTAACTTCGCGTTAACGTAATGCCCTTACGTCATTATTACACCAAAAAAAATGAAAATTAATTATCAAAAATTAAGGGGCATTACAAAGAGCATCTGCAACATCTCCAATTCACTTTTGCCACATTGCGACGTCAACAATTGTTTCGCAAGAGATCCAAGTGCGACTTCGGAATGCAACAAGTTCACTACTTGGGTCACCTCATCTCCATGTGGGGAGTGGAAACGACCCCATGAAGATCAGGGCCATGTTGGAGTGGTCGCGACTTGCAACGGGGCTTCCCCGGCCTAATCGGTTATTATCGACACTTCATCCAACACTTTTGCACCCTTGCCCGCCCACTTATAGAGCTACTACAAAACAAGGGATTCAAGTGGAACCAAGCAGCCGAACAAGCCTTCATTCAGCTAAAGGAGGCCGTGTCCCGTCCTCCGGTTCTATGTGTGCCAGATTTTTACAAACCTTTCATCTTGGAATCCGACGCTTTGGAGGCCGGAGTTGGGCGATTCTAATGCAAAAAGGGAGGCTGATTGCATATTTTAGTCGGTCACTTGGGAAGAAGAATGCGGCCATGTCCGTGCATGAAAAGGGGCTCCTCACTATCGTGATGGCGGTGCAATAATGACGACATTATTTATTGGGGAATTCATTTGTGATCGAGACGGACCAACGTTACTTGAAATATTTACTTGACCAAAAGCTAGCAACACTCGTGCAACAAAAGTACCTAGCCAAACTCCTAGGCTATGATTACACAATCCAATACAAACAGGGCAAGGAGAACTTGTGTGTGGACGTGCTTTCGAAAAAAGACGAAGCGGACAGGGGAGAACTCAATATGTTGGTTATTATCTGGTCTAATGTCATACAACAGTTGCGGGAGTCATGGGCAAAAGATGTGGACCTACAACATGTCATGACTCAAAAGGGGGAAGACCACTCTAGCTTCCTGAAGTATGAACGGGCAAATGGCCTGTTGAAGTGCATGGGGAGATTGGTAGTGGGAAGAGACCCGACGATGAAGGAGATGTTGATGAAGCTATTTCATGATGGGGCGGTTGGAGGGCACTCGAGCATTAATTAAACTTACAGGATGCTCAAAACATCTTTTATTGTAAGCGGATGAAACCGAAGATGTACGCGTACATCCAACAATGTGTGGTGTGCCAACCAAGCAAAGCGGATACGTAAAATCCGACGGGGATGTTGCAGCCACAACCGATTCCCTCTCAAATTTGGCAGGACATATCATTGGAATTTATAGAGGGGTTGTCCAAAAGCAAGGGGATGACTACGATACTCGTGGTGGTCGATGTCTAAGTAAACAAGCCCATTTTAGTGCTCTTTCTCATCCGTAGACTGTACAAGGAGTAGCCCAGCTCTTCTAGGACTCGATCGTGAGGCTCCATGGACTACCATCTTCCATAGTGAGTGACCGGGAAATGACTTTTCTAAGCCGATTTTGGCAAGAACTATTCAGCATCCTTGGAGTGCACTTGAAATTTTCCACGGCCTACCATCCGCGAACGGACGGACAAACGGAAGTTGTCAACCGTTGTCTTGAGGGGTATTTGAGATGCATGTGCTTTGAACAACCGCGTAGTTGGGTGATGTGGTTACCGCTAGCAGAGTGGTGGTATAACACTGCTTATCATAGCGCCATTAAAATGACTCCTTATGAAGTGGTATACGGATAAGAGCGAGTGATTCGTGTTCCATACATATTCGGTGAAGCTCTAACGGAAGAAGCGGATCGTTCCCTCGAAATGCGGGATAAGGTGATATCATTATTGAAGAACAACTTAGCACAAGCAAAAAATAGAATGTGGGTTATGGCGGATAAGAAGCGGAGGGAGAGGACCTTGGAAGTGGGCTCATGGGCATATGTTCGCCTCCAACTGTACAAACAAACAAGTCTCTGAACACATGGATTTCACAAACTGTCCCCAAGGTTTTTTGGTCCCTTCTGGGTGTTGGAGCGCATCGGGACCGTGACATATAAATTGGAGTTTCCGGCCAATGCTAAAATACATCACACCTTTCACATTTCCCAACTCCGGGGAACATCTCATGGACAGCCCCTTCCAACCAATTCCGCTGCCAAACGTCACCAACTCGGAGGGCAATTTGATGGTGGAACCACAAAGCATTCTGAATCCTATGAAGCACGGGTACTCCAAAAAATGTCCCGTACCCGAACACGGTATGTTTGCGGGTACTGGTACGGCCCGGTACGACAAAAAAGTACCCGATACGTTTATTGTTTTTTGGTACGGGCCGGTACTGCCGGGTACTTCCCGATATTATTATTAGCGCGGATCCTTATTCACGTTAGGGCTAACTTCTTCGACAAACCCACCACAGATCTCCCGCGAGCGACCTCGACGGCGGCAGATCTCCTGCGAGCGTCCTCGACGGCGACATCCCTTCCGCGAGCGACCTCGATGACGGCAGATCTCCTGCGAGCGACCTCGACGGCGACATCCTCCTGCGAACCCTATCGACAAACCCACGACTCCAGGTCTCCACTATTTCGACGCCATCGATTCCTGCGAGCCCTGTCGACCTCAACGGAACTCCAGAGCTCCGTCGTTCTCTATATCAGAAGCTCGGTCGGCGCTACACCGACTGTTCCAGCTGCGCGACTGCAAGGCTGCAAGCTCAGTCGGCGCTACACCTCCCTTCATTGCCTTCTCACCCCTAATCTACGAGGTCTGGTTTACCCCCAATTTTAATTTCAAGGTTCTTCTCGATCTTTCATGGATCAAAAATATTTTTTGGCGGTCCCTGTTTTCAATCATAGCTGATACAATGCAAACAAAATTCATTACAAAGAGATGATTCACTTCTTTCCTACCACCCTCTTCCCTCATGAATCATCGGATCCCTCCGCGGGTGCCCACATCAACCCTGTCCTCACATCTCTCCCCTGCCGCCTCGGGCTGGACTTCTTCAATCCGCACCGGATCTTGCGCTTGTTGAGGCTGATGAGGGTGTGGTGTCGACGCTCTTGTCCTTCTCAACTCCAGGAATTCGGGGCAAGTAGCTGTCACATGACCTTCCTCCTGGTGGAACCCACAGTAGGGTAACTCTACTCTGACTCTTCTCCTTCCCGGGCGGTTCCTCCTCTCCCTTCGACCAATTTCCATTGCTTGCTGCGGTGGAGGTAGGAGCTCCATAAGTAGTCTCTTTGGAAATATCCATTAAAATTATAAATAATGGTATACAAACCTAGAAATCATTCCCATTTGGTGTATGATATCACTTTGGTCAATTAGGTACTCCAAATTTTCACTGATATCACTTTGATTTTAGCATGCATTGAATTTTTTTTTCAAGTAATTGTATATTTTTAGGATTTCTAACATCCAAAAAAACGGTCGGCGTGGGCGACAATCACCCACGACAAATGTCCTTAAATAAAATAAGCAGTCCATAATAACAATCTCATAGTTATTTAGGAGTTAATTAGCAATCTATTGGAGTTTGCATTCAGCGTGAGTTAGTAGATTTAAGGACATTTGATTTAAGGACATTTAATTTAATAATCTTAAGTAGTCTATTTGGAGTTTGCATTCAACATGAGTAATTTTTATGAGTTTGCTTTGCACCATTGTTTTCTATGTTGGTTAATGGTTATCATTTATCAAATGTTCTTTGTACATCATTTTGTATCAATTTTCCTTTTATACATAACTTGGGTTAAGTATTTGTTATAGGATTGCATTTGATTAGCATGTCCCATTGCAATCTAGATTCTTGCTCTTTGTTTGCACTTATAATGATGTACAATATTTATGCTATGAAATATTTTTTTAAAATATTTTCCTATAATATTTTTATCACTCATTCAGGTTTTTTTAATTCAAAATGAGTTTTTCTACATCAAGTTCAATGAGTTCAACTAATCTTGAAGAAGATGACTTGTTTCTGCTTTGGAAGTACGTTACATTGACTCTAAAAAAGGGGGGAAGAGAAGGAAATGCAAAATGGAAATGCAATTATTGCAACATGGATTTTCAAGGGTCATACGTAAGAGTCAAAACTCATTTGTTGCTAATAAAGAATGAGGATATAAGAGTTTGTTCTGTTGTTAGTAGCAAAGTTGGAAAATGAGGAGTCTATTTTCTATGATACGATACATCAGATTTTAGTTGAGAGGTGGACAAAAAGCACCACACCCCTTCATTGTCTTGCACATGCATTAAATCCAAGGTACTATTTTTTGTTTTTAAGATATTTTGTTTTCTTAAATTGTATTGCTTATCAATAATATATTACTTTTTTCCTATTAATCTATTATATAGGTACTATAGTGAGGAATGACTTGTAGCAAATCATATTCCTCCTCATATGGATGAAGAAATTTCTGCTATGCGAATAAAGTGCTTTAAGAAGTATTTTCCAAATCAAGATGAAAGGAGACTAGTTAATACTGAGTATGCTAAATTTTCTGGCTGTCTAGAACATTTTGGGGATGCCGATTCATTGATTGATAGAGGTGCAATGGAGCCAATAGTTTGGTGGTTAGCTCATGGTGCTTCAACACCTATGCTACAATCATTAGCCATAAAACTGCTTAGTCAACCGTGTTCATCTTAATGTTGTGAAAGGAATTGGAGTACTTACTCTTTCATTCATTCCATGAGGAGAAATAAGATGACACCACAACGATGTGAAGATTTGGTCTTTGTGTATTCTAATATTCGTCTTCTTTCAAGGAGGACGCCACTTTATACTAAAGGAGACAGCAAACTATGAGACATTAGTGGAGATGCATTTGATTCTATGGAGGGTGCTGGTATTCTTGAAGTTGCTAACCTATTGCTTGATGAGGCAGAGATGGAAGCAATATTATTTAACGATGAAGAAAACGATGACCTTGAAAATCAAGAACTTTAGTCATTATAAGATTTTTATTTATTTTGTTGAACTATGTATGCCCTATATGACTATATCATCATTGGATTTCTTTTGTGTTTGGTGAACTATAATCCTATATCTTCTTTTAGATGGATTTCTTTTACTGTGTTTTTCTTTTCCTAGAGGATATTTTTAGTATGATTCTCACTTTCATCATTCCTTAGAATAGTCTAATTTCTTTATTTATGTGGACAATCTTAACATCTTGTGCATGTATGGTGATAACTGATAACATTTCATTGAATATATTCTTGCTATAAATTAACTTGTTATATGTGTTTTTTAATTTTTTTTCACATACCCAAACGTACCCGTACCGTGCTATTTTATAATTTTGCCGTACCACGTATCGGTACCCGTACCACGTACCGGTACCCGTGCTTCATAGTCTGAATCGTTGCATCGCGCCGAACAGCGGCCGCGTGATGACTCAAGTTCTCGTGCAATGGGTGAACGACACCAAGGAATAAGCAACCTGAGAGAAGCTGGAATCTTTCAAGCCACGATATCCGCACTTTATTAGTCCTTGAGGACAAGGAATATGTGGGGGGAATGTATTGTTATGATCTTTTTGTAGCTCTTATTTAGTGAATGATATTTTTGTAATTAGCTGGGCTACATGTCATGTAAGTAGCAGGCTTAGTTAGGGTTTTGTTTTCATTGATGAACTTGATGGTTGTATGTGTAGGCGGCTGATTTGGGAGTCCCTTCTCCTCACCCTGAGAACACCTCTCAGGGCACTGCTCTCAGGTGGGACCCCCTTTTATTTCCCGTGCAGTGACTGTCCAGTGTGTGTTGGTTTATGCTAGCTGTTGTTACTGTTGTATTGGAGAAAATCTGATGTTGTAAAGGAATCTGTTAGCTGTTATCATCTCCAAGTTTGAACTTAACACATATCTTGCTGAAATCTTTGGTGGCAGAAACGGTTAACCACTTTATGCAAACGTTAAATTATGCAATTTAACTTGTTTTTTTTTTCAAGCATTGAAAATTCATTTTCCAGAAAAACTAGTGATCTCTCTGGATAGCTACATATTCACCAATAAAATTCAGAACAAACATAGGCTCCGAGAAAGATGAGAAAAATAAGAAAGAAGAGTCTGACAAGTCAAGAAGACTTAGCAGTGACAAGAAGAGATTTAGAAAGGTGATAAATATAGGGGATTGTTCTCCGCAGACCGAAAATGGCTATTCACAGATTATTACTATTCGCAGACTCAAAGATACTTAAAATTGTTATTCACAGAAATTATTGTTATTCGCAGACCAACATTAAAAGTAAAAAAAATATCAAGAAGTGCACCAGCACCACAAGTACAAGCAAAGACATAACTCATTATCATAAAAATTGAAGCCTAGATCAAAATATATATAACCTGCATCCAAAAAATATGAAGCAGAATAACACGGGGGCGTGGTCTACCATCCAATTTATTAGAACTCTGTATGGTGACAACAAAACTAAGTGTTATGCCAACATTTCGTACCCACGCAATTAACTCATCTCATGACGTCAGCGAGCATGCGACGTCGGCGGGCGGGCGGGCGACGTCGGCGGGCGGGCGGGGGACGTCGGAGGGCGGGCGGGCGACGTCAGCGAGCGGGCGACGTCGGCGGGCGGGCGACACCAGCGAGAGCGAGAGAGGGGAAAATGCGAAATGCGGGATCAGGCAGACGACTGAGAAGGGGAAAAAGATATAGGATTTTGGTTTGTGAATAAAGAATTTGAAATAATAAGAGAAATATTTAATCATTTTAAAAAGTGATATTTTTGGTCTGCGAATAGCCATTTTCGATCTGCGGTTAACAATCCCCTAAATATATTTATTATAACTGCAAAGCTTTTCTTTCTCTTAACTACGAAATATTTTTGGGAACGGGTCTCGTTCCCAAAAGTAGGAACGGGTGTACATAAATCCAACTGTATTCCAGTTGTATAGATTAAATTAATACAGTTGGATAATACAATTGTATATTTCAGGTAGATATACAACTGAAATACAGTTGGATTTATGTACACCCGTTACTACTTTTGGGAACGAGACCCGTTCCCAAAAATTGTTCCTTAACTACAGAGGATGAATTTTTATATTTATCCTCATGTTTTTGCAGCGTGGATATGATACTGATTCCGACAGTGAAAACCAGCACACGTGGTATAAGAAAGATAAAGACAGATCCCATAGAAATGATGCATATGAGGAGCTTGAAGACGAGAAGCTTGTAGAGGTGGGTGAAATCTCAATATATTTGATCATCACAATATATTTATTTATTTTGTGTTACATGTAACGAAAGAATTATATAATATTTTTTATTATAGATTTTTTTCATATTGAGTTTAATAGAGTTAAACACTCTATTGGTCTTGATGGGGGTCTCTATGAAATTCCCGAGTAAAACCAAGAGGATCTCGGACTGATGACGCGTGGGAAGAGCCAACCCGATTGGACAAATCGTGTACAACGTGCCGCACTCCCCCGAGGCCCAGAAGCTCCAAGCAGAAAGTAGAACCCGCCGCGCACACACACGAGCAGCACCCTCGTGCGTGCATGACCAGCCCACGGGGGCACGCGCAACCTGCGGGCGGGAGCGGCCCGTGCAGCCTGCGTGCGCGCACGGCCCGCGCGTGCGGCCGCACACGGCCAGCCCGCGAAGCCGTGCCACGCACGCGCGGCTGCAGACCACGTGCGTGCGTGACCACACTACGCGCGCGCCCCTTTCGCGCCACCGGCAGCCCCATCGCATACAACCGCCACCTCCGACCACCGCTAGCTGCCGTCGCCTCCGGGCACCTCGCCCGGGTTGCCCGAATTGCCCGGGGCACTTTCGTTATTTCACTAAATTTGGTTATCCATGTGACCAAAACGAAGCAGCGCCATTCACCAGCACAAATTCATCCCCTACGTCATTACCAACATAACCCTCCAGAAAACTAAAAGTAGGCCCCTATGCCTTCATTTGAGGACAAACAACTCTAGAGGTTAGAAAGAGGTTTGAGGTTTTCCGGCGAGATCGTGGACTTAGGCCGATTCTCTGCTCAAAAATTTGCTCTGCTCCTCTTCTAGCGCAAAGGCTTCAACAGGCTTCAAGATGCGCCGCTCTTCCCCGCAAAAGCGCTTTCATCAAGATCCCGTTGACTTAGCCAAAGTTTCAGGACGGAATGCTTCCAACGAGGTCCTGTGGACTTAGCCATATTTCTAGACCTGAGCACTTCCATCGAGGCTCTCAGGTCCTAGTTATTTTTTATCATTGTACTTTACATATATAATAGAGAGGTGACATGTCACCCTCCGAGAGATCGTGGAAAACTCTTGTAAATCCCAAGGAAATAGTGAATTTTGGCTCGGCACAGATCCAACCACGTTGAGCGAGAATCCATATGCCATAGTTATTAGATTATGAGGACTTTGCGGAGCATGGTAACCGAAAGAACTATCAAAGGAGGAAGATCAAAAATCTTTGAAAGTAAAAAAAGGAAAAAAATAGAGAACCAATCAACAAATATGAGAGGTACCGTATTTGAAAAGATGAGGGCTGCAGAATGGCCCTTCATCCTCTCATTCCTCTCGTTCTAGCCGGTGATCGACGGGGATGCGAAGGAGGGGAAGCTCCTGGTGCAGCACGGGGAAGCCACATGAGACAAAGTAGCGCATATTCCAGAGGAGGCCACATAATGGTTACACAGGAGGGAGATCTCGTTAGTGCCAAGAAGATTGGGCCGGGATCTTGGAACACATCCATCGTCTTCTCCATCGAAGGCATGATGCATACAAAATGAAACAACTCCAAGATAACAGAGATAGAAGCATTCAAACAGTGATTCACCACAATCAGATTGAATAATATCCAGCAACAATTGATACAAGCAGAATAGCTTAACCAGAAATGAGATAATGGTAGAAAACAAATAAGGGATTCCACCTAAGGGCCAGGCCATGAACAGGGGAATATGCGAGAGCAAGAGCAGGCCTCCGACTTTTCAACACAATAAAAGACACATAGCATAAACCAGAAAACCCATACCATCATAACCATATATAGAGTGGTTATGAGATTACAAAAGTACCCTTCCCCAAAATTTAAACAAAAACATAAAAAAGAACCCTCCAACCATTCAACACGCAACAATGCCTCCCCCATCACTTGTTCCTTGTCCTCAAGGAACGGAATTTGGAAATCACTGTCGTAGGGACCAAAGATCTTCCTATGTTGCCTCTTGGACACTTTCATTCAACCATTGGATCAACAGTTGAGTCACCACCCTCCTATTTCTCTGAACGATACGCCGATCCAGAATAGCCATCGGTTCCACCAAAACATTTCCCTCCGCGTTCACCGTCGTCGGAATTTGGATGCACTCCACCGGAGGTTTGCCTTTGTGCTCTTTAGGTTGTGAAATATGGAAGGTAGGGTGTATCTTTGCTTCGTGTGGTAACATCAACTTGTATGCCACCTCTACCACCCTCTCAATTACCTTGAAGGATCCAAAGAATTTGGGAGATAGTTTGTGAATCCTGTGCGGCCGCAAACTTGTTAGTTTATAGGGCTAGATCTTCACATAAGCCCATACTCCCACTTCCAAAATCCGTTCTTGACGCTTTCTATCTGCCAAAAGTTTCATCCGATTTTGTGCTTGCAACAAATTATGTTTGAGAATGGATATCAAATTCTCTCTTGCCGCTAGCGACCGGTCCACACCGTCGACCTGCGTATCCCCCCGGAATATACAGTATATGTAGTATCGGTTCTTGGCCAAAGACTACCTCATAGGGTGTCATGCAGATGGTGCTCTGAAAGGTCGTATTGTACCACCACTCCGCCAACGGTAGCCACTCCGACCAACTCCGGGGCCGTTCATGACACATGCAACGCAAATAACCTTCAATGCATCGATTAACCACCTCCGTTTTGGGGCGGTACGCCGTCGATAACTTCAGTTGTACTTGCAAAATCCGGAAGAGCTCTTGCCAGAATTAGCTCACAAAAATAGCATCTCGTCACTGAAAACGAAGATCGGAAGACCGTGTAGACGAAACACCTCTTCAAGGAAAATTTGAGCAACTGATTCCGCAGTATATGGGTGAGTAATGGCTATAAAATGAGTCTGTTAACTCAATCTGTCCACCACCACGAAGATCGTTGACTTGCCCTTACTCTTTGGTAAGCCTTCAATGAAATCTAGAGATATGTCTTGCCATACACTTTTCAGAATCGGTAAGGGTTGTAGCAGCCCATATGGTAGTTGGTTGTCCATCTTGCATCTTTGCCACACCTGACAAGACTGAATGTAATCATAAATGTCCGGCTTCATGCCTTTCTAATAGAACATTTTTTCATTCTTTGATAGGTAGCCGTTATTCCGGAGTGTCCATGTAACAACCCAAATTCCAAGATTGAGCTAAGGCTGGGCGACACGGCCTGGGACACGGGCGTGTCCCATGCCGTGTCCTGCTCTGTATGGGTCAGCAGCCTGTCGAGTGCTCGACGAAATGCACTCGACGAGTTCTCGAGAGGGAATACGGCCTGCGACACGGGCGTGTCCGAGGTCGTGTCCTCCTCTGGTTCAACGAACTCCACTCGAGTAAATGCACTCGACGATCCTCAAGTAGGGAACACGGCCTGTGACACGGGCGTGTCAACTGTGACACGGGCGTGTCACATGGTCGTGTCCTTCTCTGGATTTGGCCAAGGCAATGAGACTTGGTGAACACGGGCGGGACACGGGCGTGTCCAAAGCCGTGTCATGGCACACGGCCTGTGACACGGGCGTGTCACATGGCTGTGTCCTGTTCGGGTTAAGTCGGTTGTGTGCCGCTTAAGGTACACGGCCTATGACACGGGCGTGTCACAGGTCGTGTCAGCCCAAAAATAGCCATGTTCATGGAAATTTGTAGCAGTTCATTTCCTTCATCTGGGATCTAATGGCCCAGGCTTCTCCCTGCTGGTTAATAGCCAGGATTTGAGAAGAGAATTCTCATTTAGCTTGGGCTATCCTCTTTCTAAAAGAGTAGAGAGAAGGGAGAGCAAGGAGGAGGAGGAGATAGGGATCCGGCCGCCGGTGGAGCTTCCGAGTTCCGAATCGAGATCCGAGGCCAGGTTTGTGGAGGCAAGGCCGCTGCGGTGCTTTCCAACTGGCGAGATTTCCATGGCTCCAAAGAGGTCGTCAAGGGTAACGATCTTTCTTCCTTGGACATGTGAAACCCTTGATTTGGCATATGCATATATTCCCCCCCCACCAAAAGGTGGCTTATTAAGGAATTTCCTTGGGTTGATTTTGGAGATCCCCAAGATGTCTTGCATGTAGATCCGGAACGTGAAGTACGGAATAGGCATACTGTGTGAAGCCCATCTGGATAGATTGGTCTGGATTGGTGATGTTCTATGTTGCACACCGGAGAAGACTCAGTGTATAAATGGATATGCTTGTGAATTCAGTCGGTTGTACATGTGATGGATAGTAGCAGGAAGTACTGGAGTGAAAGTCCAGGAAAATACCCACTCAGTTCTTGTGCTGTATGCTACGAACGATAAGGTTAGGGCTAGGGATGAAAAGTGAGTTCTGTCGCTAACGCCGCATGATAGTGAGTGTCGCTAGCAATGACTCCTAGTTAACCTGTGATTGTGCAGCCAGTCATTCGGGGACAGTATGACTATTTGTGAGCTTGATGAGCTCTTCAAAAGGCCTCGTGCCGAACGGAAAAGGGGATGCCGACGCGCGTTAGTGTTAGCATTGAACTAACAATTTGAGCAATGGACAAAGGCTGAACTGTATCTGCGTTATGACTGTCCTCCATGAGTGCCTGGGCTATTGACATTCGGCAGAACCCATAGCGAGAGTCTTAGGCCTGCGCGCCATTAAGACTAAAGTCTCCGGCTGAAAGCCATGAATCAAAATGCTCAAGTTTGCCGTTGGGCTTTGGGCCTTGAATGGCGGTTGGCGATTGGTATATCCGGTACACCAATAATGTGCCCTGAGTGCACGGAACGTCGGGCCGCGTGGGCGACGTTTGTGATATGTGGATTGTGCGTGAGTGCACATTGTATGATATATCTGCTTGTGAAATGCTATGCCTGCAGGGAAGGAATACCACTGCCCCAGGTAAGGGGTAGGGTCGTTATAAATGGGTCAGCTGAACGCTGACCGTTGCTTTGTTTGCCACCGTTGCGGTGGACTGTCCGTGCAGGTGCAGAAGAGACGAGCGGGAAATAGGGGGCTGAAGCCCTTGTTGATGTTGCTGCTATACAGGCCCTTGAAGGCCAAAGAAGTTTATAGGATATATTGTTCATGTGTGGCTGACCTGCGCGCCGATGTATGGAAGCTATATGTACTAAGCTTAACTGTAAGGCCATAAGACCAGACTTGTTGTGTATTTGTATAACATTCCTTCGTGGTGTGATATATATAAATGTTGGTTTATATATTATGGACATTCTAATGAGCTGAGTTCAATAAACTTAAAAACTTCCGCTATAATGCTATGTGTTAGGATGCGCAACTCTGATATTAAGCCGTAACTTCGCCGCCTGTGTGTTGCATATGGTGTGGGGCCCCGACGGAACCTTCTATTATATGTCATGTAACGGATGAAGGTGTTATATTTTTGGTATCAGTGCTTGTCTCGGTCTTTCCCTTTCGAATTCGTGGTCGAATTCTTTTGTGGGGTGGCGAGCATGTGCAAGTGCAACCCACTAGAACCTTAATGAACTCAAGAATGTCCACTAAGGAATGCAAATACACCTGTTTGGGGAACCTGTGCGTTCCTAGTATTGCTTTTGGCAATATGTTTGTTGCTGAATTATATTGCTTTTTGAAATATGTTTGTTGCTGAATTGTGTGTTTCACGACTGTAGGAGACTAGCGCGCATGCGGGGCAGCATGAACCCCAGTATTCGATAGGAATGATGACACCAACTGTGGTACCAACACAGATGTCCTCGGTTTGGTAGAGACGGGGATCCGGTTGATTACATGCTGATGTGTAGCATCTTCGCTCAAACATGATCATCTATAGACTTCATCCACCCTCTAGATGTCCAGGGCCATGCTTGTAGTAATCTTTGAACCAGCTCGACTATTTGCCGGTGGCCCCTGCGTCATCTTCATGCATCGGAATCGCTGTGGATACTCTGAGACTTTAGCAAAGCATTGGTTCAAGGGAATGAAGAGCATACAATCATATAATAAGATCAGTTTACCATCTCGAAGGTGCGTTGAATATAGTCAGACTGCCTGAACCAAGGAGTACTGTACAACACAATGTATTAAACGGTACCTGGATTGAGGCTGTCTCTTTGCCATTTCTTTATACTTGTTGGTATTGGTAAACATGCATTTGTTGCGCACTGAGACAAAATCCAGTGCATAGGACTGTTCAATTTGTGTTTGAAACCTGCAAGAGGAGCTACTAAAATCAAGAACTACGGCAGGTTTTATGGATGGGCTCGACTCTTCTCAAAACTCTCACAAATGTCCAGGCTCGAACTCTACGTTTTCTGCAGCCTTGATGGGGCAACTAAAAATGTCTTGGATATACATGCATCATTGAAGTTACTATTACTAGGGATTCCAAACATTTCCGGCAGTGGAGTCGGCAGCCACCAGTAACAACCCACAAGGCAGCCACCATGCTAGATTGCGGATTGGAGATGGACTTAGACAAGAGCTAGAGAGAACTAGGGAGAAGAAAGAGCACCAGCGAGCTAGAGAGAACCAGAGAACCAGAGAACCAGAGCACCAAAGAGCTAAATGCCTGCGATAGAGAGCACCAGAGAACCAGAGAACCAGAGAACAGGGAAATGAGTAGAGTCTCCACGGGTTGGAGAGCTAGCCTGCTCGGGGTGTTAAAACAGCACCCGACCCGCTCCACAGGAGGTGGACAACACGAAACCGCCACATCCAGATTCTGTGCCCCAATCCTTCGTGTCGGACATGTCGGCCGATATCTTACCAACACATCCTCCTTCGTAGAGACGGTATCGCTGATAATGATCTTGGGTACAACCCTGGCAACTTGAGTAGACGGCAAGGGGAAGAGCATCAGCTTCGTCGTTGAATATGTGCCTGAACCAAGGAGTGTACACGGTTGAGGAATACTTTCACGCTGAGACTCCAGAGTTTGCCGAGGAGACTAAAATCCGAGAGGGCTACGTCAGGAACTACGTTTTCTGTTGATTGGTTACTGGGATCGTGATCTAGATTATTGGAGATGGACTTGACAAGAGCCTATCAAATGCCTGCGATCAGAAGCTCCACGGGTTGGAAAGCACCACAGGAGGTGGAAACACGAGATTCGTGCTTGTTATACTACACCTTGTGCGTGACTACACGTGCTACTCATGTGGCAAAGAAGGACATAAAGCCCGAGATTGCCGAGGTGACCCTTAGATGACAATAAACAAGAAGAGAATTTCGAATTTATGTACATAAATAACCGGGCTCCTGTACTGTGCATGTTTTGTGTGTACAAACATGTCGTTAGTCTTTGAATGGAAGCTTCAAATGTGCCTTTTGTGCTTATATTGGTACAATACATATACGATTGGAATAAACGTGTTGACACGGTAGTCGTGAATATGAATAGAAAATTGATGTTATAATACATGGGGAAAGCGGGGCATTTTCGCCCGTAACTGTCAGGTTGGTCAACCAAAGGTTGAAAAGAAGATATGAGCGTCATATGATGACAAGGGAAAGGCAGTGGTGGAGTCCACTGTCGCCCAAGCGCAACCCCGAGTATATAATCTTGGCCAGCAGGAGACCATAACACAAAGTGACGTTGTCATAGGCATGCAATATCATATTTGATTGCTGCTTTTGCTAATTCATACCTTGTTTGTAGCTTGTGTATGATGTGTTTGTATTCGGCTTTGTCCTGATTCGAGACTGTCCGACGAGAGCACTGTTTGATACTGGTGCTTCTCATTCATTTCTATCTGTGGAACTCGTGTCACGGATCAGTGTACCGATTCAGTTAATGACAGGTAGTGTGAAGGTGTTATTACCAAATGGAGGTGTACTGCATGCAGATAGGTCTTGTTTTGTGGAGGTACAAATAGGAAGTCTGGAGTTCAGATTGGAAGCATTGGTGTTGCCGATATCGGAGTTGGATGCGATCTTTGATATGGACTGGCTCTCGGAGCAGTGTGCCAGGTGTAAAACCTGTGGCCCGCTCGCCATATCGAGTAGCGCCAAAGGAGATGACCGAACTAAAAGTGCAACTGCAAGAGTTGTTGGAACAGGGATATATACGCCCAAGTATGTCACCTTGGAGCGCGCCTGTTCTTTTGTGAAAAAGAAGGACGGTAGCCTGCGATTGTGTATTGATTATCGTGAATTGAATAAGTTGACGAAGAAAAAGAAATATCCGATTCCACAGGTAGATGATTTGTTGGCTCAATTGGCGGGATCGAAAGTGTACTCAAAGTTGGATTTGAACTCGGGCTACTACCAGTTGAGAATTCGGGAATGTGACATTCCCAAGACAGCGTTTGGCACACGCTACGGTCATTACGAGTTTACTGGTCATTACGAGTTTACTGTAATGCCGTTTGGGCTATGTAATGCGCAATCGGTGTTTATGGATCGAATGCACCGAACGTTCCGAGAGTACTTAGACCTGTTTGTGATTGTTTTCATTGATGATATCTTGGTGTACTCTCACTCAGAAGATCATGCGAACCATTTATGATTGGTGTTGCATACCCTGAGGAGAAACAAGCTCTACGCCGAGTTCTCAACGTGTGAGTTTTGGCTCTCGTCAGTGGTGAGTGGCGAGGGCATTGCGGTGGATCCGTCAAAGATAAGAGCCATCCAAGAGTGGCCAGTGTTGTATTCGGTGGCCGAAGTCAGGAGTTTCCTGGGACTGGCAGGCTACTACAGACGTTATGTAGAAAATTTCTCACAGATCTCTTTGCCTCTTACCACATTAACGAGGAAGGATCAGAAGTTCGTTTGGAAGCCGGAGTGCGCGCGAGCTTTTGAAGAGCTAAAAAGTCATTTGACCACGACGCCCGTTTTGACGTCGCCATGTGGAACAGACGGCTGCGTTCTTCGTCAATTTGGAAGGGTGATCGCTTATGGCTCACGTCTGTTGAAAGTGCATGAGCGGAGATATCCCGTACACGATTTGGAGTTGGCGGCAGTGATTTTTACACTTAAACCGTGACGACATTATTTATATGGCGGGAAAGTGGATATCTTCACGGACCATAAGAGCCTAAAGTACTTATTGGAGCAAAAAGATCGCAATATGCGACAACAAAGGTGGATGGAGTTCCTCGGGGACTATACACTTGAGATTCATTACATTCCCGGGAAGGGAAGCGTGGTCGCAGATTTCTTGAGGCGTAGGACTCCGGCAAGGGCAAATTGGTTACAGATGCATGATGAATGTCTGATACAGGAGTTGGAAGCTTTAGAGATTTCTTGTGTAGACAAGAATTCCACAACACATGCATGTTTGCGTTGGACGGAGGTACAGTGCGACCTTGCAGATAGAGTTTGGCAAGCAACGGAATGACAAATCCTCCTGGAATGACGGCCTTTTGCGGAAAGATGGTTGTTTGTACGTTCCAAATATGGGTAAGCTAAGCGAGGTGTTGATGTATGAGGCTCATTTGACAAAATACTCACTTCACCCAAGAAGCACAAAGATGTACAAAGACATGAAAAAGCTGTTCTGTGACTCATTGTGTAACTAGATGTCACACTTGTGCTTTGGTGAAAGCGGAATGCCAGAAACCCGGAGGTTTCTTGAAATCGTTATCTATTCCAGACTGTAAGTTTGATGATATTTCAATGGAGGATTGTAGACCGGTTGACTAAAGTGGCTCACTTCCTTCCGAACAAGCGGGACGATTCAGTGGAAAGTTTGGCAAAACTCTTTGTGGAGCAGATTGTACATTTGCACGGTGTTCCCCGTAGCATCGTGAGTGACCGTGATGGGCTGTTCACATCGAATGATTGGAAACTAATCCATCAGTTGTTGGGAACAAAGTTAACATTCAGTATGGCCTGTCATCCCCAAAAGGCTGGCCAGACTGAGAGGACCAACAGAACAATGGGGGATATGCTCCGAATCCAAACACCGTTAGCTTGGGTAGAAGCAGGCGAATCCAAACTATATAAGCGTAAAAAAGTCGAAAAAGCTAACTCGACGATACACTCTATTCGGAAGAGGCTACTGATAGCCCAGGATCGTCAAGCAAAGTACTACAACGCCAAGCACCGGAACGTGGAGTTCGCGGTGGGCGATTGGGTATATTTGAAGATTAAACCCTTCAAAGGCGTGTTCAGGATTCATCGTCTGAAAAAGTTAAGTCCGAGATCTCTTGGTCTGTTTGAAGTGGTGGAGCGAGTTGGAGAAGCTGCCTATCGGCTAGCTCTTTCGGCAGAATTGAGTGTATTACATGATGTGTTCCACATATTTGTGCTTCGGAAAGCCGTCAAAGGTCCAGCTCAAGTGATTGAGAACGATCGTGTGCCGGTTGAGTATGGGCTAACGACGAAGTTTAGGCCCATTCAGATCAAGGATAGAGCCAATAAACAATTGCGGAACAAGACAATCGGGATGGTCAAGGTCCGATGGGACAACTGTGGCCGTGAGGAGCTAACATGGGAGCGAGAGCAGACCATGCGAGCTGAATTTCCCGAGCTGTTTGTTTAAACTGTTGTGCAGTGCGTGTCAAGATGTATCAAACTTTTGTGTAGTTATAACATCTTGCTTTTTGTTTCCTTACTGTGTGCAAATTTCGGGACGAAATTTCTTGTAAGGAGGGGAGGGTTGTAACACCCCAAATCCTAAGATTGAGCTAAGGTTGGGCGACACGGCCTGGGACACGGGCATGTCCCAAGCCGTGCCCTGCTCTGTATGGGTGAGCAGCCTGTCGAGTGCTCGACGAAATGCACTCGACGAGTTCTCGAGAGGGAACACGACCTGCGACACAGGCGTGTCTGAGGCCATGTCCTCCTCTGCTTCGACGAACTCCACTCGAGTAAATGCACTCGACGATCCTCGAGTGGGGAACACGGCCTATGACACGGGCGTGACAACTGTGACACGAGCGTGTCACATGGCCGTGTCCTTCTCTGGATTTGGCCAAGGCAATGAGGCTTGGTGAACACGGGCGGGACACGAGCGTGTCCAAAGCCGTGTCATGGCACACGGCCTGTGACACGGGCGTGTCACATGGCCGTGTCCTGTTCGGGTTAAGTCGGTTGTGTGCCGCTAAAGGTACACAGGCCTATGACATGGGCGTGTCACAGGCCGTGTCAGACCAAAAAAAACCATGTTCAGGGAAATTTGTAGCTGTTCATTTCCTTCATCTGGGATCTAATGGCCCAGGCTTCTCCCTGCTGGTTAATAGCCAGGAGTTGAGAAGAGAATTCTCATTTAGCTTGGGCTATCCTCTTTCTAAAAGAGTAGAGAGAAGGGGGAGCAAAGAGGAGGAGGAGATAGGGATCCGACCGCCGGTGGAGCTTCCGAGTTCCGAATCGAGATCCAAGGCCAGATTTGTGGAGGCAAGGCCGCTGCGGTGCTTTCCAACCAGCTAGATTTCCATAGCTCCAAAGAGATCGTCAAGGGTAACGATCTTTCTTCTTTGGACATGTGAAGTCCTTGATTTGGCATATGTATATATTCCCCCCACCAAAAGGGGGCTTATTAAGGGATTTCCTTGGGTTGATTCTGGAGATCCCCAAGATGTCTTGCATGTAGATCCGGAACGTGAAGTACATAATAGGCATACTGTGTGAAGCCCATCTGGACAGGTTGGTCTGGATTGATGATGTTATATGTTGCACACCAGAGAAGACTCCATGTATAAATGGATATGCTTGTGAGTTCAGTGGATTGTTCTTGTGAATGATAGTAGCATGAAGTATTGGAGTGAAAGTCCGGGAAAATAACCACTGAGTGCTTGTGCTGTATGCTATGAACAATAATGTTAGGGCTAGGGATGGAAAGTGAGTTCTGTCGCTAACGCCGCGCGATAGTGAGTGTCGCTGGCAATGACTCCTAGTTAACCTGTGATTGTGCAGCCAGTCCTTCAGGGACAGTATGACTATTTGTGAGCTTGATGAGCTCTTCAAAAGGCCTCGTGCCGAACGGAAAAGGGGATGCCGACCTGCGTTAGTCTTAGCATTGAACTAACGATTTGAGCAACGGGCAAAGGTTGAACTGTATCCGCGTTATGGCTGTCCTCCATGAGTGCCTGGGCTATTGGCATTCGACAGAACCCATAGCGAGAGTCTTAGGCCTACGCGCCATTAAGACTAAAGTCTCCGGCTGAAAGCCATGGAGCAAAATGCTCACGTTTGCCATTGGACGTCGGGCCTTAAATGACGGTGGGCGACTGGTATATCTGGTACACCAATAATGTGCCCTGAGTGCATGAAACGTCGGGCCGCGTGGGCGACGTTTGTGATATGTGGATTGTGCGTGAGTGCACATTGTGTGATATATCTGCTTGTGAAATGCTATGCCTGCAAGGAAGGAATACCACTGCCCCGGGTAAGGGGCAGAGTCGTTATAAATGGGTGAGCTGAACGCTGACTGTTGCTTTGTTTGCCACCGTTGCGGTGGACTGTCCGCGCAGGTGCATGAGAGACGAGCGGGAAATAGGGGGCTGAAGCCCTTGATGATGATGCTGCTGCTATGTTGGCCCTTGAAGGCCAAAGAAGTTTATAGGATATATTGTTCATGTGTGGCCGGCCTGTGCGTAAATGTATGGAACCTATATGTACTAAGCTTAACTGTAAGGCCATAAGACCATGCTTGTTGTGTATTTGTATAACATTCCTTCATGGTGTGATATATATAAATGTTGGTTTATATATTGTGGACATTCTAATGAGCTGAGTTCAATCAACTTAAAAGCTTCCGTTAGAATGCTCTGTGTTAGGATGCGCAACTCTGATATTAACCCGTAACTTCGCCGCCTATTTGTGGCATATGGTGTGGGGCCCCGACCGGACCTTCTATTATATGCCATGTAACGGATGGAGGTGTTACAGTCCACCCACCACCCCATCATGGTACATTTGTATTAATCGTCGCCGGAGGGCTGCATCCTTCCCTATTACCAGTGACCCTTTTTCTTTAGTAGGCCGTGATCCTAAGTGTAGTGGGGTTTTGACCGCTATTTCCCGCTCAGCTCAGCTGTACCTGTACGAAATCATTCCAACCCAATGGTGGCAAACAAAGTAACGGTCAACATTAGCTGACCAAATTATAATGACCCCACCCCTCACTCGGGGTGGCAGCGCTCCTTTCTTGCAAGCATTTAGCATAGATATATAATGTCATTGGAACATGCAATTTAAGCACCGTTCACCACATACGTTGGCGCACAGGGTCACACGTCTGGTGCACTCAGGGAACATTGTCGGTGTATTGGACATAACCAGGGTCCCACCTCCGTTCTCAATGACGGACAACATCGTTTGAGCATTAAACATTCTTTCCGGCTCGAAGCCTAAGACTCGCTCCTATGGCAATGACAAAGTCAAGGCGATCCCCAAGATTCACTTATGACTCACTCCATGTCGAACGACATGAGGCTGGGTACGGCTCAGTTCTTTCCCGATGCTCACAATTTTTTCATCCTCCCCCCATGCTTCTTTAATTTGTTGGATCACATCAGAGGTTATAGTGACCATCTCACATAGCTCTATTGTGTTTACTTCATATTTGTGGGATAGCGCGTCCACACAAACATTGTCTTTCCCCTTCTTGTATTGGATCATGTAGTCATATCCAATTAACTTGTGGAGGTATCGTTGTTGGGTTGGGGTCGCTATATTTTGATTCATCAAGAACCACAAACTTTGATGATCCGTTCTAATTATAAACCGGATTCCCACGAGATAGTGCCTCCAATGTTGCACGACCGCTACGATGGCTAACAATTCCATATCATAGATAAATAGAAATGTGTTCTTCCTTCCCAAAGCTTTACTAAAAAAGGCAATCTGCCTGGATGTTGGTTCTACCATGGTGATTTGGAAGTGATCAAGCATGTAGCCTCACTGCCAACGCAGTATGAGCTTATGGGGTCGCATATAAGAGTTTTGGAGAAGTCGGATAGGTTTGTGTTAACCTTGCTCATATGTGATATGAGTTAAGGATGAAGCATATGACGATGTGGACCTGGTGAAATTTCATTTCGGGACCTGCATTGTGAATATGGGTCTCCCGGTATGTAATCGGCAGAAGCTAAGGAAAATTCGTCGAGTATGGATAAGTGGTTTCGACGAATGGGCTAAATTCGACGTGTATCATCGTAACCATTCAACGATTCATCGAGTATTAAGGTAATACTCGCCGATTCGTCGAGTATCGTCGTGTACTCTTACCGATTCGTCGAGTATCATTGTGAGCTATCGCCGATTCGTCGAGTGTCATCATGGCTCCTTCACGATTCGTCGTGTATCACTATGGTCACTCGCCGATTCGTCGATGATCAAGTTGAGGTAGAACTGTTCATTCGACCTAATCCCGCGACGACGTAGTTCTCCCGCGACGGAACTGTTCCGCTCCCGCGATCTACGCCGACACCGCTGTTGCCGCCGACTGCGCATCACATCGTGACGGAACTGTTCCGCTCCCGCGATCTACACGGACTGCCGACCGCTGCTTGTTGCCGCTGTTGCATCCGACCTCCACTTGACGCCGTCAACAATCCACTGTCCATCATCGCTGCCGGAAAGCGTTCCCTAGGCGTTGTCTTCATCGTTGCCACCTCTCCTTGGACGGATCTAACAATCCGTGGGGGCGTTGAGTGCAAGCCTCTTTCCGACCTAGATCTTGTGAGACAAGAGTCTTGGGTTCTCCGTGCTCATGTGCATACTCGTAGAGGCGTAGACACTATTCTACGCTTGGAACTCCGGCCGTTGCCGTTCGTTGGAATCAATCGGAGCACCTAGGTTGAGTATCGACTCAATCCCGCAAAGTTATAAATTTATTTATTGCATATTACTTCTTGATTAATGATCATCGCAAGATCTACAACTTGCTTTTGAGTTTTCCTTATTTCTCTTTATTCCGCTGCGCATAACTGTTATGTTGATTAGCAAAACCCAACAATGGTATCAGAGGAAGGTTGTGCGATGATCATTGTTTCAGAAGTTGCCTCTATGCTTTGTAAGATTGTATTTTCAGCAGTAGGACCTGGGATCTCAGGGATAGGAGTGATGGGAAGATCCTCGCTAGATGACTCATCTATCAAAGATAGACGAGCTTTCGAAGTTGTACCAAGGTCTTCAGCAGCAGTTAGAGTTGGAGTATGCTCCTCTGCCTCTCCCTCTCCCTCCTCATCGGAGATATCCACAACCTCCTCTTAAGCATCAGTAGGTGCATCTGACATCTTGCTTATCCTTTTCTTAGGTTGCGCATAAGCCTAACAACCTCAGTAGCAACTGATATTGAGGTTCTAGTCATCTCCCCCTCAGAAGATGAAGCATGAACATTTTCTAGGAGAGGGACAATTAGGTTCTCTGTTGAAACTAGCTCAGAACCAACATTTACATTATCAACAGCTTTGGTATCATTAGCAATCATCAGTACCTCACCGGTATCTATCTCATAGTCGTCCACATGCAAATCATCTTCAGCAGCAACATCATACTGAACATCATCAGCTGCATCCTCATCATCCAAGTCATCCTCAACATTAGCACCATCATCCAGGCAGGCAGCAGCCTCTTGCTCAGATGGAGTTGGAGCCTCTTCCACAACAGACTCTTCCCTATCAGCAGCAGGCACAAGCTCTGAGATAGCTGCAAGGCCTATGGAAGCCACCTCAGAGAGCAGAACCACTATCGCTACCTCTATAACTGGAGCATCTAGAACTATCACTGACTCTGGAACTGGAATAACTGTATCTGGAGCTTCAGACACTGACTCTGAAATTGCACTCAAGGGCACTATGCTAGTGGCCATTTGTGCTACGACTGTCTCCCCCTCAATTCCTCCACTCGAGCTTTCAGGAATTTCACTGGGGTGTGGAGTAGGAATTCTGTCCTCAGGAATTTGTTCTGCCTCCTCCACATGCAACACTTGGGCTCCCCTAGCCTCAATATCCTTCTATCCCACCTGGAAAATATAGAAGAGTCTATTTTATTCAAGTGATAGGCATGCCCTTGGACATATCAAACTTGTCCCGGTCCATCTGATTCAGATATAGACTGAGAATCCATCCAAAGTTAGGTGTGCAAAGACTATCTTTGATCTTCTCAAACAGCAGAGCACGCCAGTCCATTCTCTTCCGACAAATGATCGCCACAAGAATTTTGAACATCTCAGTTGAAAGGTAGTCATGAGAGCCAGTTTTGCACAACAACACTTTACCAATGATGTTGGATAGAAGCTTTCCTTCTTCGTTCATCCCTTTACACTTTACAGCCTTTGTGCCTCGGGGCAGTCCACAGAATAGTAATGCTCTAGTGAAATCAACCTCGTCGAGCTAATCGGCCTCTTCACAAACACGAAGATGCAAGTACCTAGTGAGTAGTGAAGCTTTGACTCTGACCTTAGTCTGCAGAACTCTGCTCTTGATGACGGTGCCCTCACGTTGTAGCTTGGCATGTTGAAATAATTCAAGAACTTCCTTGTCCAGAACCTTGCATGGGTGTTCAAGGACAAAGGAAAGTCTTGCAGTCTCCAACATGAGGATAATATTGCGGAATTCATCTGAGGCAGAGGCAAACCCCATTCAGACTAATTCTCCACCTCCCAAAAAACCACTAGTGCTTCGAGGGGCCATGGAGATTCAAAGAGCAAACTGGAAATGGCTGGACTGCTGTAGGTTGAAGGAAGTACCGTCACTGCATTGTCGAAACTGCTGTAACACTGTGTTGTGATTACACTCTGTCGGAAGAACAATCGCGAGAAACTGGTTTACGGTTTAGGTCTGATGGAAACTTGGGATCACGCTGTGGATTTCTTTCACTGACCTAGTGACAACGATCGAGAGCAAAAACCACAGGAGGAAGAAGACGCAGTGTCGCGGGAGCCGAACCGCCGGGAGGGAGTTTGTGACAAATCAGATTGAGTTCGACGAGTTTACTTATGCGGTTTCCCCCTATTACCAGTATTATATATATATAATATTTGATTTTAAATCGACCTAGAAGGCAGGTACCTGACATATGCGACATCTGGGATCCAATACAGAAAAATATGAAATTTTGCCTAGTGAAATTTGGCTAGTTTCGCCGGAACCGAGTCAGATTCAGCAAGTATCCCGTGATATCCGACGAATCAGCAAGTGTGCTGCCCGATATTCGATGAATTTCCCTTGGGATATTTTTCAGCCTTGATGCATTTCCTGAGAGCTTCCTGTCTTCTTTACCCTCTTCACGAATCCTTGTTCAGCATACCTAGTTTTATTTTAAAAACGAGAACTTGGCCTCGTCGAGCGGCTTTGTGAAAATGTCTGCGACCTATTTATCCATCGGGACATAGCTGAGGGCTATGTCCTTATTCTCCCCATGCTCCCAAATGAAGTGATATCGCACCTCGATGTGCTTTGTCCGACTATGAGAGACTGTATTATTTGCAATAGCTATTGCGCTGGATGAGTCACAATATATTGGAATCTCTTTAAACTTCAAGTTGTAGTCTTCAAGCTGATTCAGGATCCATAGAAGGATCCATAGAAGCTGTGCGCAACAACTACCTGCATAGATATACTCTGATTCGGCCGTAGAAGTTGCCACACAATTCTGCTTCTTACTACTCCATGATATAAGCCATCTTCCGAGGAATTGACACGTCCCAGAAGTGCTTTTCCTGTCATCCCTGCTTCCTGCAAAATCGCCACCTGAAAAAACAATTTGCTCGACATCATTATTTCTCGTGTACCATAAGCCAAGATTGAGTATACCCTTAAGATATCTTAAAATTCGCTTTGCAGCGATGTAATGAGATTCCTTTGAGTTCACCTGAAATCTAGCACAAACGCATGTTGAAAATATTATATCCGGTCTACTGACAGTGAGGCAGAACAAGGATCCAATTATGCTTCTATACTTGGTTTAATCAAAAGGTTTCCCTTTCTCATCCTTGTTCAGAGACACAGTTGAACCTATTGGAGTCCTCAAAGAGGTTGCATTCTCCATTCCGAATTTCTTAAGAATCTCCTTGGTGAACTTTGTCCGAGAGATGAAAATTCCATCTTCATATTCCTTCACCTGAAGTCCTAAGAAATACTTCAACTCTTCCATACTACTCATTTCAAACTTCCCTTGCATAAGTTTGAAAAACTTCTTGCAAAGGTTGTCTTCTGTAGAGCCAAATATGATGTCGTCGACATAAATTTGCACTACCAGAATCTTGCCTTTTACTTCCCTAAGAAATAATGTCTTGTCTATCTGTTCTCTTGTGAACTTGTTCTCTAGAAGAAAGCTAGACAACGTCTTATACCAAGCTCGGGGAGCTTGTTTTAAGCCGTATAAAGCTTTATTTGAAAAATAAACATAATCAGGGAAATTGGAATTAACAAAACCTGGGGGTTGCGCTATGTATACTTGCTCTTTCAGATTCCCATTTAGGAATGCCGACTTTACGTCCATTTGGTAGACGATGAAGCCTTTGAGGGAAGCATACACAAGAAACAACCTGATCACCTCGAGCCTACCCATTGGAGTAAAGGTCTGGTCGAATTCGATCCCTTCTTCTTGTATGTATCCTTGAGCTACAAGCCTGACTTTATTCTTGATAATAACTCCATTTTTCGTCCAGCTTGTTTTTGAAAACCCACTTGGTGTAATCACATTCTGTCCCTTGGGTCTGGGCACCAACTCCCAGACTTTGCAACATTCAAACTGGTTGAGCTCCTCTTGCATTGCCATAATCCAAGAAGCATCCTTGTTTGCTTCTTCGAACTTCTTCGGCTCAACCTGAGACAGAAAACTAAGATGCAATAACTCATTAGCTCTACCACTTCTGGTTCTAACTCTGTCGCCTGGCTCTCCAATGATTTGATCAGCTGGGTGATCTTTTAGGTTTCTGAACACTAGATTTCTTCCTCTTCCGCCAGCAGGTTCTGTAACATCCTGTGCATCCTCTGGGGTTAGTTCATCTTGTTGTTCTTCATCCACCAAGCCTGGATCGACGACCTTGACTGAGCTTGGAGCATCTTCCATGACTGCTTCATCCAACCTTAGTTCCTTGAACCTGGTACCTGCATCTGCACCAATCACACTAGACGAGCTGCTTTGGAGCATGCTTGTCTTATCAAATACAACATTAATAAACTCTTCTACCACTCGGGTTTTCTTGTTAAAAATCCTATATGTCTTACTATGGCTACTATAGCTTATGAAAATGCCTTCAAAATATTTTTCACTAAACTTTGCGTGGTAATACTTCCCATTATGATGTACGAAGCATTTACTTCCAAAGATTGTAAAATAGGACACAGTCGATTTTCTGCCCTTCAATAACTCATAGGGGGTCTTACGATAGCTTTTGTTGATAAGTGTTATATTTTGTACGTGACAAGCTGTGTTGACTGCTTCAGCCCTGAAAGTATCTAACGTCTACCTAAATTACCTAGATGGGGGTGAATAGGTGATGTTTGCGTCTTTTTGCGGAATAAAAATTATCTAAAAGACAAGTACACAAACACAGAGATTTTTATAGTGGTTCGCCGTATTGGGTACGTCCACTGTCCCGCCTCTCCTATCTACCACAAAGGGTATGATTCGGCTACTTCACCTTTCTCAGATTATCACAATCTTACATCTCAGAGCAATGCTCTTACACGTCGATCCACAACCAGATCTACAAACTCGATCCACAAACTGGTTCTACACCTCGATCCACTAGCAGATCTACAAACTCGAAGATAAAACTCCTACAAACTCGGAGACAAAACTCCTACAAATGTGAAAACAATAATACAAATGTTTTACTCTTCCAGATCTGAAATCTTCAACAATCTTCCTTCTTGAAACTTGAAAAACTTGATGAAGATGTTGAGGAAGAAAACCGAGAAAACGTAGATCTGAAAACTTTGGATATGACAGGATCGAATAGATGTTGAAGAATCTTGAATCTTGGATCTGTCGAATCTTGTCTTGCTTTGAATTGCTGTATCGAGAGATTAGCGGTAGAGAAGAATAGCGATGAAGATTTGCGGCTTCTCCCGATTTTGGAAGGTGCGAATTGCGATTGCTGTAATGATTCTTCTTGTAATTATTCTTATTAGGGTTAGCGATTTGTCTGAAAAGACTATTTATAGATCACATCTAACGGTCATGAGTGATTAAGGAAAGATCAATCATCATTAACTTGGGTTAATTTGAAATCCCGTCAGATGATTTAGAAAGAAAAATTCGCAACAACATTTCTCGAAAAGAAGTATATTTCGCGAGAAACAGTTGCTTTCTCGAGAAAAGACTTACCTTAAGTCTTTTCTCGAGAAAAGACCTGATGAAATTTCTGTGGAGAAAATTACTGTTTTCTCGAGAAGAATATTATTTCTCGAGAAAGTGACTTAGTGCATTTTTAGAACTGGAGCCAGATTTCTCGAGAAGAATATGATTTCTCGAGAAATGAATTGCTTTCTCGAGAAATGGTCTGACCTTCTCGAGAAATTCACATAGCGAAAATTCTGAGAACTGAAGATTTGATTTCTCGAGAAGAATTGATTTCTCGAGAAGAGTACTTAGTTTCTCGAGAAATGGACTTGACTTCTCGATAACTATTTTCCTTTCTCGAAACATGAAATGGGTTTCTCGACAAATTTTCAGGACCTTTCTCAAGAAAAAAGACTTAGACATATTGTGAGAATTTTTCGAGAAGACTTAATGTTTCCTGAGAACATCTATGCTTTCTCGAGAAATAGATTTAGTCTTCTCGAGAAACATATTCCTTTTCTCGAGGAATGGACATGAGTTAATTTTTGAAAAATTCTTTTCTTATACATTGGAAATCAGCAACCCTTCCCTTCTTCCATTTCTTTAGTATTTGAAAATGAAGTGCATCCCAATAGAGAGGTTACACATGAGTCAACACCATGGATCACACAATGAGAGATTACATTGCATGGTCCTGTGTTTAGTGACTCATTGTAAACTAACATTGGTCTACACTTAGCAATATTGACATGCATGCACTCAACTAAAAAGCAAAATCAAATATAGACTTAATTCATCTTAGTTCAAGGGTGACTTCATACAAATCTAGGTCATTGTGGATACAATACCCAACAATCTCCCCCTATTTGTAGTAGTCAGAACCCTCTATGCTAAGGTGAATTATATCAAGATAATCAAATAATTATCAAACAAGTAAAACTATATAAGCAATGAGAAATGAGAACTAATAAGATCAACAAAATTCAGAATTTTATATATAAATAGATTTTGTCCATTGATACATCCAGATCCACAAGATTCTACACTATATCTAATCTCCAATCATTTGAATTGCTGATGATGCTGTCTTTCTGTAACGACCCGGTTTTATAAAAAAAAACCTATTTCATTATTTATAAAAAAAACCTAACCTAATTCCTACCTACCCGAGCCCCCCCCACCCCGGTTCTTTTAATCCCGCAAGCCCGCACACGCAGATCCCGTCTCCTGCTGAAGCCGCAACCCGCTCCCGCATCCCGCTGCTCCCGCTTCTCCCGCTTGGTCTAGGGCTACCCCGATCTCGACTCCACCGCAAGCCACAGCTCCCGCAAGTCCCGTCTCTTGCTCCAGGCGCCGACTACTCCTCCGGCTCCTCCCTCCCTTGCGCTCCTTTCTCTGGCCGTCATCTCTCCTGCCTCCTCTCCAGGCGCCGACTTCGCCTCTTCTTCCTGTCATAGCCGACAGGGGCTCTGCCTCCTCCAGCAGCCGCTGCATTCAGTTCTTCTCGCCTCCTCTGCCTCCGACAGCAGCTCCCGCTACTATTTGGCCGAGATTGGTGGCAAAGAACAGTTAGGGTTTCCTTCCCTCTCTTCCTTGGGCTCAGATTTGGTTCATATTGGTAAGAGTTTTCTCTTTCCCGTCTTTTTTCTTCTTTCCTTGAATTTATTTTGGAACTTGCGTGCTCCAATTTTGTTCAACTTGTGATTCATGAGTTTCCCCTGCCGTTTTTTTCCTAACCGTATTGTGTTTTGATTTCCGGCATAGCTCCGCTACACAAGTGGTGGAATTTCTCCTAAGTCCTCTCCAAATTAGGGTTTCCCCTAACTCAAGCATCGCCAAGTCTCCGTTTCCGCGTTGTATCTCTCGTCCCCTCACTCATGAGGGAGGTAAATTTCTTAGCCCTCTCTTGATCTAGTTATATATCGATTCACGCCTATGTTAGTGTGATGTTGATTTGCTTTGTCTCTGTCATCGTTCTTGTACAGGTTTTAAGTAGGGTTCCTGTTTTTGCTACCGTCGGTTAGCCGTCTCCGTCAGATTCAGCCTCTTTCAGGCAAGTAGAGATCACTTCTCTCTTGCAAATATTGAACTTAATTGTTTTGTCTGACCTTATATTTATATGAATTAATCTTTGATAGCTGGTTTTGTCAGTTAAATTTTGGAATTGAATTATTTATTAGACTTGTTCCTAGTTTGAGGTTCACGCGATAGAATTAGCACGAGTCGTGAATATAAATAATGATATTTGAGTAATTGAGAGACGAGTTAGTGAATGATAGTTAATTGGATATTCAATTTGAGGATTTGTATTTTTATTTGATGAATAAAATGAGGACAGTAAGCTTGAGTACGAGCATTAATAGATTTGAATGATCATTGTTAAGGCTCCTGGTTAGGGATTTAAAGATGGTTGAGTTATGTCACACTCGTACCGTACACACTTTTGAATTGAAAAATCACATTTGTAACGGATTACGGATAACAAATATATGCTTGGTGATTCGATATCATGCTCGGTAGTGAACGCATGTTTTTCTTGGAAGATAACTGTGCCCTAGAAATTGTTAACCTAGACAAATTTTTGACATCTCCGATCCAATACACTTCAACTTACCTCTGTTTTTTACTCAAAAATTATCCGGTTTCTGATGTATGTTTGGTTTCTGATGTATGTCTAGTTTCTGATGTCTGTCTGCTTTCTAATGCCTGTCTGATTGTAAGACCCAAGTAAAACTTATTTCCAATCTTTCGTGTTGACATGAATTAGTTTCACGATCTGATGTTTCCCTCATAATGTTGTCCTAAAATAATATGATAAATAATCTCGTATGAAACATGAAAACAAATCCGTGGTTGTAAGCGAATCCTTGAACTGTAGCGTCTAACTGGGCATCTGTCTGTTGGCATGGTCACGGCAAGCAGGATTACTTTTCCAATAAGACTTGCACTCAGATCTGATCGTGAGCCATGTGCATCCGCTATAGCACCTACACCCTTCATTGATCACAGCTTACAACCTATTACATGAATAATTTTAGGCTATTCTCCGAAGTAGTCTAATTAACTAACTTTATCTGTTTAGCTTTTTGTTTGTTTGTCCCGGATAGTTTTGCTTCATGAGTATCTGGTACTCATACTTTTCTGCTTCTATTACTGTTCTGTAATTTACTTTGCTCATTCTGTTTACTTCAATGTTCTGAGGCTTTTCCTTTGTGTTTTGGAATTGCCTTAGCTTTCATGTCAGCGCCTCCAGGTCCTCGAGCCCGGTCTGCTTCAAGTTTCAGGTTTTATGTTTACCTTTCTTTTACTGTCAATTAATTCTTTTATGTAATAATTGCAATCAGCCATTTTCTCTGGTATCATGGACAACTGCTAGACTATATAAATATTTATGTACTAGAATCTGAAATTAACGCATGTGCACCCTCTGGTGAATCATAACTGCATGAGACCTATTGTAGTAGTCTGTAAAAAAATGAATTTTACAAAATACATATGCATTTAAAACTTTGAAAGCTTCTGCATAATAAAAAAAACATGTTTTCCCCAAAAATAACTACTTTAAAACTATTTTCAGTGTTCTCTGCATCCGCCTTAGCAGACATGGCTTTCTTTCCACCCATGCCTGTGGCATCACGGCTCGTCTCATAGCGCACTCTGACTTCTGTCGAGACGGGTCGTGACAGTTGGTATCAGAGCGAGGTTTGTTTTAAAAGATAAAGTATTTTGTAATTATCAAATATTTTGAACTTTATTATAAATAAATAAATAAATATATATAAACATACATCATTGCTTCACTCAGCTTGTCATTATTTATTGTTCGCGGCTGAAACACGCACACACTCACTCATAAGCATGAGTAGTATGCACACGAATGTTAAGGGGTTATGGGCAAACTTAACATTTTTGTGCATATGAATTTCCACTATGATATACACCGCTTGCGAATATTAAATTGTATGAGCGGTTTAATATTTTCAAGTGCGCTGACATTAGAGTTCTAATATGCATGACATGTTAAGTGATATGAGCCTTAACATGACATGTGTATCCATTCATTTGCATGCATATCATGTTCTCATTGATGCACTTGTATGAAAATTACCTAGAGTTGTCCAATGAAAATGCTGTAATTATTACATAATTTATGTACTTGACAGTAGGAAATGCGTTAGAATTTCTAATTTCTAGCCTCTGATATTTGTATTTTGGTTCTTTCTGTTTCGCATGTCTGTAAATTTTATCTGGTCATCCTGTATGTTCTTCTAGATAGTTTCTCAGTTTCAGCAAGAAATGAAATTTTTCTTGTTAATTGCTCTGCTGAATTGCTTCAGCGTTTTCTGGTGATTCTCCAACTTCAGTTTGACTCGGTCCTGTCGATACTAAATCATCCTCCAACTTCTTTTCCCCGTTGACGTTCTATATTTGCTCCTTGTAAGATCTTTTGCTCCCGGATTCTCGCATTCTGCCGCTCAATTTTGGGCTAATCGAAGACAATTCATGTGCTCCCTGAAGTCAATCTTTTGTATATGTCTGAACCGCTAAGCCTAAAGAGTTCTCCTATGAAGTTGAATCTGACCTGCGTTGCAAGTATCCGCAACTTTTCTCTTGATCATAGTAAGTCTTCATGCTTGTTCTTTTATCTGTATTCATAGTTAACTTCTATGCCTTGTGGATTCCGGCTGTACCACCGTGGCGCCATGGGTCCTCCATGGGCTGTTGGTGGGCCGGGCGGCGCTAGGGGTCCTCCCTAGGTCGTTACAATAAAGTGTCTTGATCTGCAAACCTTGTTGGAATGAATATCGTCTGAATCTTCGTTGTTTTTGACCCCATTCCGAGTTTCTCAGGGAAGTTTCGGGACGAAACTTGCTAAGTAGGGGAGAATGTAAAGACCCGGTTTTATAAAAAAAAGCCTATTTCATTATTTATAAAAAAAATCCTAACCTAATTCCTACCTACCCGAGCCCCCCCCCCCCAGTTCTTTTAATCCCGCAAGCCCGCACACGCAGATCCTGTCTCCTGCTGAAGCCGCAACCCGCTCCCGCATCCCGCTGCTCCCGCTTCTCCCGCTTGGTCTAGGGCTACCCCGATCTCGACTCCACCGCAAGCCACAGCTCCCGCAAGTCCCGTCTCCTACTCCAGGCGCCGACTACTCCTCCGGCTCCTCCCTCCTGTGCGCTCCTTTCTCTGGCCGTCATCTCTCCTGCCTCCTCTCCAGGCGCCGACTTCGCCTCTTCTTCCTGTCATAGCCGACAGGGGCTCTGCCTCCTCCAGCAGCCGCTGCATTCAGTTCTTCTCGCCTCCTCTGCCTCCGGCAGCAGCTCCCGCTACTATTTGGCCGAGATTGGTGACAAAGAACAGTTAGGGTTTCCTTCCCTCTCTTCCTTGGGCTCGGATTTGGTTCATATTGGTAAGACTTTTCTCTTTCCCGTCTTTTTCTTCTTTCCTTGAATTTATTTTGGAACTTGCGTGCTCCAATTTTGTTCAACTTGTGATTCATGAGTTTCCCCTACTGTTTTTTTCCTAACCGTGTTGTGTTTTGATTTCCGGCATAGCTCCGCTACACAAGTGGTGGAATTTCTCCTAAGTCCTCTCCAAATTAGGGTTTACCCTAACTCAAGCATCGCCAAGTCTCCGTTTCCGCGTGGTGTCTCTTGTCCCCTCACTCATGAGGGAGGTAAATTTCTTAGCCCTCTCTTGATCTAGTTATATATCGATTCATGCCTATGTTAGTGTGATGTTGATTTGCTTTGTCTCTGTCATCGTTCTTGTACAGGTTTTAAGTAGGGTTCCTGTTTTTGCTACCGTCGGTTAGCCGTCTCCGTCAGATTCAGCATCTTTCAGGCAAGTAGAGATCACTTCTCTCTTGCAAATATTGAACTTAATTGTTTTGTCTGACCTTATATTTATATGAATTAATCTTTGATAGTTGGTTTTGTCAGTTAAATTTTGACATTGAATTATTTATTAGACTTGTTCCTAATTTGAGGTTCACGCGATAGAATTAACACGAGTCGTGAATATAAATAATGATATTTGAGTAATTGGGAGACGAGTTAGTGCATGATAGTTAATTGGATATTCAATTTGAGGATTTGTATTTTTATTTGATGAATAAAATGAGGACAGTAAGCTTGAGTACGAACATTAATAGATTTGAATGATCATTGTTAAGGCTCCTGGTTAGGGATTTAAAGATGGTTGAGTTATGTCACGCTCGTACCGTACACACTTTTGAATTGGAAAATCACATTTGTAACGGATTACAGATAACAAATATATGCTTGGTGATTCGATATCATGCTCGGTAGTGAACGCATGTTTTTCTTGGAAGATAACTGTGCCCTAGAAATTGTTAACCTAGGCGAATTTTTGACATCTCCGATCCAATACACTTCAACTTACCTCTGCTTTTTACTCGAAAATTATCCGGTTTCTGATGTATGTTTGGTTTCTGATGTATGTCTAGTTTCTGATGTATGTCTAGTTTCTGATGCCTGTCTGATTGTAAGACCCAAGTAAAACTTATTTCCAATCTTTCGTGTTGACGTGAATCAGTTTCACGATCTGAAATTTCCCCCATAATGTTGTCCTAAAATAATATGATAAATAATCTCGTATGAAACATGAAAACAAATCCGTGGTTGTAAGCGAATCCTTGAACTGTAGCGTCTAACTGGGTATCTGTCTGTTGGCATGGTCACGGCAAGCAGGATTACTTTTCTAATAAGACTTGCACTCATATCTGATCGTGAGCCATGTGCGTCCGCTATATCACCTACACCCTTCATCGATCACAGCTTACAACCTATTACATGAATAATTTTAGGCTATTCTCCGAAGTAGTCTAATTAACTAACTTGATCTGTTTAGCTTTTTGTTTGTTTGTCCCGGATAGTTTTGCTTCATGAGAATCTGGTACTCATACTTTTCTGCTTCTATTACTGTTCTGTAATTTACTTTGCTCATTCTGTTTACTTCAATGTTCTGAGACTTTTCCTTTATGTTTTGGAATTGCCTTAGCTTTCGTGTCAGCGCCTCCAGGTCCTCAAGCCCGGTCTGCTTCAAGTTTCAGGTTCTATGTTTACCTTTCTTTTACTGTCAATTAATTCTTTTATGTAATAATTGCAATCAGTCATTTTCTCTGGTATCATGGACAACTGCTAGGCTATATAAATATTTATGTACTAGAATCTGAAATTAACGCATGTGCACCATCTGTTGAATCATAACTGCATGAGACCTATTGTACTAGTCTGTAAAAAATGAATTTTACCAAATACATATGCATTTAAAACTTTGAAAGCTTCCGCATAATAAAAAAAACATGTTTTTCTCAAAAATAACTACTTTAAAACTATTTTCAGTGTTCTCTGCATCCGCCTTAGCAGACATGGCTTTCTTTCCGCCCATGCCTGTGGCATCACGGCTCGTCTCATAGCGCACTCTGACTTTTGTCGAGACTGGTCGTGACACTTTCTTTCTTTTCTTGCTGTCTCTTCTGATAGTTGTAAGGTTTGGGGTAGTACTTTGGAGGTCAAGGAGGAGCATTTGGATTGTTTCTGCCATATTCTCTATCATAGATCCTCCTCTTAGTCAAAGATTTTTCATATAACTTCCACTCCTGGGAACTGTAATGATCATTTCTATCTTCATTAAAATCTACAACCATTTGTAGAGTATCAAGAATAAGTGACTTTGAAGTAGGACTTCACACTTCAACAAATTCTTTTTCAATCCTTTTAGCAGCACCTTGACTGGGAATGGATCTGCTTGCAGAAGCACCTTCATCATATTTTCTTTTCTTTTGCACATGTACTTCAGGACGTATTTATTATGGAATCTCTGGTTGTTCATGAGTCCAGACTTGAGAGTAAGTTTCAGGAGGAAGTTCATGCTGTTCAGGTCTAGGAGAGAAGGTAGGCTTGAAAACATTTGGGTCAAGATGTGGAGGTGGAGCTTCTTTAGGATCAACCTGAAATTCTTGAAATATCTGATTGTGCATCCAGATAGCCGTCTCTAGGTTTTTATCAGGGTCAAAGTCAGTCAACAACCTAGATTGTTTGGTTCTCACCTTCAGAAGAATTAGAGATAAAAGACCTACAGAGAAAAGCAGTTTTCTAAGAGACAAAAGTCATTCGAAGATTAGCTGAACAGAGCTCGACGATCGTCAATCTCAGATCGACGAACTCAGGTTTCTTCTCTGATTTGAGTTCGATGAAAGTCTAGCTGAGATCGACGAACTCCGATCTCACCTTAGTAGTTTCAGCTCGACGAAAGAGTATCTCTGTTTGACGAACTTGGAGCTCAGATTGACAAGTTATATTATCTGTTCGACGATCTTAGAGCTCAGCTCGACGAAAGAGAGGTTTCAGTTCGACAAACTTGGATCTCAGGTCGACAAAAAATTGCTATGTCCGACGAATTTCTCTCAGGTCTCAGTTCGACTAAGGCAGAAGAATTTCAAATTATATTATTATATGCTTGTAATGCTCTGATAATTAATGCAAAATATTCTTGAGAATATAGCAGTTTCATGACAACATTAATTATATTATTCACAGAGTTATTACTTGACTTATTTTACTGGGACAGTTAGGGAAACTCATTAAAGACAAATCCCATCCGTTCAACTCCTAGAATTTCGGCAGTCAGTCATGAAAAGGAATTCAAATTTCAAAGGATGAAATCTACAAGGAATATATAAGGATTATTTTTCAAGACAGAGAATAACAATAACAGAAGAAAGAAAGATTGGCTGTGACAAAAAGAACAATCTACAGAAAGTTGAAAGAAGAACATCTCATATACTACTCAAGTTCTTCATCAGATTTTGCTTCAGGGCTTTCAAGAGACAATCCATCAACATCTGTCTAACAGCTTCCTGAAGATCTACAAGCAATCTGAAGGCCTACATCCTGAGCAAAGCTTCTATTTTCCTGAACCATTCTACATCTCAGGGGGAGATTTGACAACGACAACAATCCACCAGTCTTCTCAGAACTTTGAGAAAGAGAAGACAATATCAATTTCTTTTTACCTCACTGTAAAAGGGTTTCTAACTCTCTTCAGAAGTTAATCCCTTGGTTGTTAAGTCTCATGATCAAAAAACTTAGTTTGGTTTTTGGGCACCTGATCAAAAACTCAAAGGGTTGCTAGATCTCCCTTGAAATTAGATCTTACAGTGACAGGACACATGAGCAAAAACCTGTGGTGGCAGGGCACCTGATCAAAAACCAGTAGTGGATTCCTACCAAGGTGGTAGAAGGGTGGATGTACCCAGATTTTGGGGAACCACTATAAATTTCCTTGTGTCGTTTGGTTTGCCTTTATTTCTTTATTTTGCTGTGCTGTGTTATATATATTTTCTCTTTATACTTATATTTATATCACCTACTTTACTCCGTAATAAAATAATTTAACAATTTTTTTTAATACTCTATTCACCCCCGCTCTAGAGTAAAGATAAGATCTATCCAGTTGGTATTAGAACATTTCTGATATCACTTTCAATTGGTATCAGAGGGTAAGGTTAATTCATTGTACAAGCTAATACCTGAACCAAAAGATCCTTGATAGGTCCCATTTACTCTAGTGTCTTTTTATATTATGGCACACAATAAAGAGTACTCAAGCACCAGACCTCCAGTATGTAATCTAAATAAGTTTGCACTTTGGAAGGCAAGGATTAGGCTATATATGAATTCAATTGATGAAGATATCTATAATTCTATCTTGACAGGTCCCCCTACACCAACTGCAACAACAAACACAAGTGCAGTTCCACCACCTGAGTGGACTGATGCTCAGAAGAAGCTAAAAATTGCAGTTGCCAAAACCATGAACATTTTGGCTCAAACAATGTCTGATGATATATTCCAGAAAGTTGCTGAATGTTCTTCAGCCAAGGATATCTGGGATTCCTTAAATGCTATGGTTGCTGATTCAACAGATGAAAGAAAGGATAGAAGGTCCCACTTGATTTCTCAATATGAGAATTTCAAGAAGAATGAATCTGCATCAGTTGCTGAAATGTACAACAGACTCAGCCTCATCATCAATGAGCTGAACACTCTTGACATGGACATCTCTTTAACAGAGATCAATGACAAGATCCTTATATGCTTCCCTAGCACATGAGACTCTACGATCTGGCCAATCAAGGAGGCCAGAAGCCTAAATGAGATTTCTACTGAGTCATTGTTAGACAAGCTCAAGTCTTATGAGAAGCTTATCAAAACAGAGAGGTAGCTGAACAAAAGACTTCTACCTCATGAAGGAAGGAGCAAAGTATTGCCTTCAAGGCATCTGAGGAATCAGAAGCACTACCAAATAATGAAGACCTACTGAGTCTGCTGGCAAAAAGATTCTACAAAATGGCTAAGAAGGATTTCCGGAGAAGGTCAACCAGAAATGAAGACAAGCCAAGGTATGACAATACTCATACTAAGGAAATTGTTTGTTATGGATGCAAGAAGCCAGGACACATTCTTCCAGAATGTCCAGAGGCTCAAAAGAAGGATAAGAGAAATTATAAAGAATCTAATAAGCACTCTAGCAAGCCCTCCTCCAACAAATATAAGAAGAAGAAGGAAAAAGGATTTGTGGCTGAGACCTGGAGTGACTCAGTAGAAGAAACTTCATCCAGTTCTAGTAAGGATGAAGAAGAGGCAAAAGCCAGAGAGATCTGCTTGATGACAATCAATGCCTCTTGCAGCAACTCAGAAGCTGCTGATTCAGAAGTAGAAAACTCAGAATCTGAATCAGAAGAGGACCAGATAATAACATCTTTTGATTTTACTTCTGACCATTTGAAAACTGAATTCAAACTTCTATGCAATGATTTAATTAAATCTGAGAAGGAAATCAAACTTCTCAGAGAAAAATAAATTGAATATGACAATCTATTTTCTGAAAACATCAAACTGAAAGATGAATTAGTCTTAGCTTCTGAACAAATTATTTCATTAAAAACCAAATTAAACAAGAGTAAAGAATTTGAAGAATCCCTTACTGGGAGAAACATCAAATTGATAAATATCACTAGTATAGTCAATGTCAGGCTTAATGGCAAACTGGGCTTGGGAGCTTCATCAAGTCAGCCCCCTCTTCTTAATAAAAACATTCTTTCTACCCTCATTAAATTTGTTTCTGCCAAAGGCAAAAAAAGTAGAAGTTAATAATAAAGAAACAAAAATTTTACAGAAAAATCAACCCAAGAAAAAGAAAAAGAAATTTTTTAATAAAAACCATGTTCAACATTTTTCTTCAAACCAAAATTGACGCAATGTATATGGTTCGTCGAACTCAGACCGACGAACTATGAACGCAGAATTTAGATATAATTATTCATCTAACTGCGATCAACGAAATCAATATGGTTCGTCGAACCGCGGTCGATGAAATTGGGGTGCAGAAAATGAATACTTTCATTCTCTGAGCGGAGTTCGACGAACTCATCCCTATTCGTCGAACGCAGATCGACGAACTTACTGCAATTCGTCGAACCCAATTTACTATAATAGAAACTTAAATTCTTTTCAGAATTTCAAGAAACCTAAAACCTTTAATAATCCTTTTACTCAATGGATAATTCCACCTAGAAGATTTCACCCCTTAGGATATAAAGACCAACCAGAATTTTTTTTTCATTTCCAGTTGTAAATTTGAGAAGAATCAAGGACCCAAGGTTACCTGGGTCAAGAACACCTAATTTATTTTCATGCAGGTGATGGACTATCCTACCACAGAGCAACAGTGGTACTTGGATAGTGGGTGCTCAAAACATATGACAGACAGCAAGAGAAATCTAACTGATTACATGTCAAAGCTTGGACAAATGTGATCTTTGGAGACTCCAATTATGGTCAAATAAAAAGATATGAGAATGTCAAAGTTGGAGCTGTCACCTTCAGGAAAGTAGCCTATGTGAGTGGTCTCAAGCATAACCTGATATCCATAAGCCAATTATGTGATGAAGGTTATCAAGTATCATTTAATCAATCTTGTTGTACTATTACTTCTGATAACAACAAAATTGTTTTAAAACGAATTAAACAAGATAATATTTATGTTGTAAATTTTAAGTTCGCCATTTCAGAAATTTGTTAATTTAATCAGATTAGTAATACTAATGACTTATGACATAAAATACTAGGACATGTAAACTTAAGAAATATTGCTAAACTATCCAGGGACAACCTTGTTAGATGATTGCCTTCTGGCCCCTACAAGAAGGAAAGTCTCTGCAGGTCTTGTCAATTATACAAGCAAACTAAAAATAGTTTTAAATTAATTAATAAGAGTGATTCACTCAGAATTTTGTATTTGTTACACATGGATCTTTTTGGACTCATTGCTGTACAAAATTTGGGAGGGAAATCTTACACTCTAGTTATTGTAGATGACTTCTCTATATTTACTTAGGTGTTCTTTCTGAGAAACAAGTCAGATAACTTTAAACTTCTTACAAACTTTCTTAGGAGCATAAATATTGAGTATTCTACTCCAGTTGCATTGATCAAAAGTGATCATGATACTGAGTTTGAATCTCTTCTTATGCAAGAATTCTATGAGATGGAAGATATCAGACATTACTTCTCTGCTCCTAGAACTCCACAACAGAATGAGATAGCAGAAAGGAAAAATAGAACCCTTATTGAAGCTGCAGGGACATTGCTTGCAGTTGCTTACTTGCCCCTATCCTTTTGGGCAGAGGCTGTAAGCACAAAAAATTATGTTCTGAATAGAAGTTTAATACATAAACTTAAGAGTAAGACTTCTTATGAATTACTTAAAGGGAAGCAACATAAAATAAATTATTTTACAGTATTTGGTTGTAGATGTTATATTCACAATAATAACAAGAAACATCTTAAAAAGTTTGAAGCAAAAACTGCAGAGGAAATTTTTCTTGGATATTCCCAAGTTAGCAAACCTTGTAGGGTATTTAACAAATCAACTTTAAAAATGGAAGTCCGTACATGTAACTTTTGATGAAGCTAACATGTGTTACAAGGAGAAAGATTCTTCTACCAGAGATACATTGCAGGTACCCTATCTGTGTGAGAAATTGGATGAGTTAAACCTCACCCAAGAGGTTACATTGCATCCCTCTTCTCAGACTGATGAAGAGAGTGAAGAAGAAATTATTGGAATAGTTGAACCAACAACAACTAACATAATTCCATAAGAGTAATTAATTTCCCAAGCTGTTGATCAATCAACTCCTCCTACTGATCTTGTCACACTTAGGGATCATCCCTTATCTCAAGTGATTGGAGACATATCAGTTGGTGTGCAAACAAGGCATCAACTCAACCAAGATTTGATGCATGCTTTCTTCATATCTCAGATTGAACCTCAATCCATATAAGATGCACAACAAGATCCCCACTGGATTATTGTAATGCAAGAGGAGCTCAATCAATTTGAGAGATACAGAGTTTGAGATTTAGTTACAAGACCCAAAGACTACCCAGTCATTGTAACTAAATGAGTTTTCAGGAACAAGTTGGAAGCTCAAAGATCAATTGTGAGGAACAAATCAAGATTGGTAGCTCAAGTCTATTAATAGGAGGAAGGAATTGATTATGACCAGACCTTTGCCCCTATTGCAAGGCTGGATGCTATCAGAATATTTTTTTCATATGCAACATACAAGAAATTTAAAGTCTACCAAATAGATGTCAAAAGTGCTTTTCTTAGTGGTGAACTCAAAGAGAAACTCTATGTGGAGCAACAACCAAGTTTTATATCTCCAACTCATCCCTCTTTTTTTTAAGTTGCATAAAGCTCTCTATGGTTTAAAGTAAACTCCAAGAGCTTGGTGTGAGACACTAGCTAGCTTTCTTTTAGAACGTAAGTTCACTAGGGACATTATAGATAAGACAAGGTTTACTAGGCATCATAAAAATAAAATTTTGATAGTACAAATATATGTAGATGACATCATTTTTGTCTCTACTGATTCCAAACTATGCAAAATGTTTTCTGACCTGATGCATTCCAAGTTTGAAATGAGTAGCATGAGTGAGCTTTCCTACTTCCTTGGTCTTCAAGTGAAGCAATCCCCTGATGACATTTTCATCTCCCAATCTAAATATGCTAAGGAGCTAATTTAGAGATTTGGGATGTCTGATGTCTCAACTATGAAAACACCCATGGCTTCCAATACTGTGATTGATTCTGATGAACAGGGAAACCCAGTTGATCAAAAAACATATAGGGCTATTGTTGGGTACTTGTTTCTCACAGCTAGCAGGCAAGATATTATATTTGTTACATGTCTTTGTGCTAGGTTTCAAATGAAACATAATGAATCTCATCTTATTTTACTTAAAAGTATTTTGAGATATATAAAGAGTTTTCCAAATCTAGGACTCTGGTATCCAACTGATTCAGAATTTGAATTAACTGGATTCTCAGATGCCGACTTTGTTGGATATAGAGTTGATAGGAAGAGCATATCAGGAACATGCCAGTTCCTCGGTGATAGTCTTGTGTCTTGGTTTTGTAAGAAACAGACATCTGTGTCAACTTCAACTGCTGAAGTTGAATATATATCAGCTGACAGTTGTTGTTTACAAATTTTGTGGATTCAAAATCAACTCCTGGATTTTGGTTTAAATCTAAATAATTCAATTATATTTTGTGATAGTACCAGTGCAATTTCCATTGCACAAAATCCAGTGCATCATAGTAGGACCAAACATATATAAATTAGACATCATTTCATTAGAGATTGTGTGGACAAAAATAAAATTAAACTTGTCTTTATCTCTACTGATTTACAAAGAACAGACATCTTCACTAAGCCTTTAGATGAGAAGAAACATCTATTTTTCCTAAGTCAGCTAGACATGATAAATAAGGAAGGCTTAATTTAATTTTTGTTCTGAGTTCAACGATTAGAACACAGTTCGTCGAACGGAGATCGACGATCTGTGAACTCTTTGTGAAGAGTTCGTCGAATGGAGATCGATGAATTTTTCTTTGTGAAACTGTTCGTCGAATGGAGATCGACGATTTTATTTCAGAAAATATTTCGTCGAACAGAGTTCGACGATATGTTTTCTCTTCTTCCGGCTTAGATTGACGATCTTATTTTCTATTTTGAGAATTTCGTCGAACTGAGCTCAGAGTTTGTTTTCTCGCTGGACGGAGTTCGACTTTCCGTCTTCTAAAAACTTATATCTAAGTTTTCATCGAACTCAATCACGTGCTTTCTTGTTCCCTCGCACTTGATCTTTCTCTCGTTTTTGCAGGAAAACAATGGCGATTTCTGCGATGGTGCTCTCAAACATGAAGTTCGATGCCAGATTTAATATAGACATAGATTCATTCGCTCACTCCGATCAGATCTTTACTGATATTCTGAAACTATTTGAGCTGCAGCAGTTAAGGAAGTTTATGACAACTCGCATCAAGCTTCCAGTGACAGAAATTAAGGAATGAGTTTATACATCGTCTTCACCAGATGCAACAACCCTGATCAGCACAATATCTGGAGAATAGGTTCCCCTGACACATGTAATTTTATCTGAAATTTTTGATCTTGTTAATGGTACTGATGAAATAGAGATGGATAGTTCTGAATATAATGATATGTTGATTAAAATGGGTCACTCGGAAGGAAAACCTAGCAAGCTGTTGAAGAGAAACTTGTCGGTGGAGTACAAGTTTTTGGCCGACATTCTTGGGAAAGTAATCCTGGGAAAACACACTGCCCACGATTACATCACAAGACATTAGTTTCTATTGATGAGTGCCTTGGTGAATAAAAAGTCAGTGAATTGGGGCTGTATATTATTTGATTCCATCAAGAAGAAGAACACTAAGAAGGATTTGTGTTATGGGAGGATTCTGGGCTTATTTCTGCAAGCTAGATGCTCACAGATATTGGTCTCTCAGACCATCTTCATTAATGCTTCCAAGAGGCTGACCTCAGCCCTCTTTGGCAAGTGGGAGATAGTAATCTCAAAGCCCTCCAGGGCCTCTTCATCTAGAGTTTCAGAGGACACAAGGACAAGTAATGTCACTCCTCCAAACCCTGAAGAAGCTCTTACTTCTCCTCCACAACCATCTTCTAGACAACCCTCACCTCCTCCATCTCCACATCATCCAATATTTCCTTCATCAACTCCCCTTGATGATGTTACCACACCTCAACAACCCCCCACTTCCATCCCTTATGCCTCACCATCCAAACCACCCTCACCAATCCACACTTTTTAGGAAACACCACCTCCTCCATCTCCTCTACCACACCACCTGGAGACTATCCCATCCACCTCTATAATTCCAACACAAACATCTCCAACATTCAGTTTGACATCATCTCCATCTCCATCTCCAAACCTATCTCCACATCATTCCCCCATCCAAGAAGAAATTCCTACTGAAATACCACCAGTCAATCCACCAACTTTCCCATCATTCCATCATACAGACTTACCTCAAGCATTCTCAGTCTGTTCCAACTATGGACACCAATCTCCTTATACCCCATCTACTCCCGAACCCCTGTATCTAAAATTTTCTGACATTGCAACTGATCTTCTCGAATTCATCACTCCCTCTCTGAACAAGCTACTAGAGGAAGCACTTGCCCCTCTTGTTTCTGCTATTGCTGATCTTTCTTCCAGAATTATCTCTCCCTCTTCTGTCCCTTCTTCTAGGGGCCTGGGTTCAGGACTCTCTGAAACCAGGCAGGGGGGGATGTCCAATGAATAAGCTCCTCCAGCAGCAGTAACTCCAACAGCAACAACAACAGTAGCAATTCCAACAGCAGAAATAATTGAAATAATTGACGATGACACTGATATGCCAGATCTTGAAGAAGATTCTTTTGATGCAGTAATAAACACTGTTGGTGATTTCATCATCATTCCCATAGTGAATATTCATTCTTTACTTCATTCTTTCAATATAGTTTACAGCAGTCTTCCAGATTTCTCCACTTGCTCTAAAGCTATAGTTTTCTATACAGCTCCTATATGTCCTGAAGTATTGGAACAAATAAGGACAAGTTTTGTAGTTACAGAAGATATTATAGAGCATATAATAATTCTAGAGCCAACTCCAGAGCCAAAGGCTTTTTCACCTCCTACTTTTTGCTGGGCTGAGTCCCCCATGCCAGATCTTGATGATATTATGTTTCAAGACATGGAAGAAGAAAATGATATTATTCAGGCTCAAGAAATTACAGAAATTGCATTAAAAGAACCATAAATTCTAGCACAGCCCCAGGCTGAAGAAGTACATATAGCTGAACAACCACAGGCTCATCCAATAATGTCTGATGCATTGCTTAAACAAATTCATGCTTTATATGATAATCCTGTTGATGATTCTGATGATGATAATGATGAGTCTGATGACTCTGAAGATTCAAATTCTAAAAAGAGAAAATTCAAGAAGAAGTACCACCAAAGGCTGCACCAAAATCAAACCCTACTGCTGACACTCCTTATTACATTCTGTATAACATCACTCTCACTCCAGATACTCCTAACTAGATGAGATATTCTAAAAATGAAATGAAAGTTAGGAAGAAGAGCAGGAGATACTCTCCTCCTCCACAGCATAGGAGAGGTCCTCCTCCTCTTACAGCTGGATCAGCTGGCAGCATTGCTCAAGGACAAAGATCTACATCATCTTCTCAATCTTCCAGACCAACTTACAACAGCATCAAACAACAGTAAAGTTCTTAAAGTAGCTGTAAACAATACAAGAAACAGAGTAGTCAACAACAGAAATCTGAAGATAATCAAAAAGAAGTTTCCAGTCCAGAAAGGCCACTCTCTCTAACATATGATCCTGAAATGGATCTAAATTCTAGAATAGCCAGATTTAATGAGCTGATAGCTCTTTCTCAGATCAGAAAAGCCAAAGAAGAAGGCAAAGATACATCTCAATATTCCACAATGTCTTCTTACAGGAAAAAAGAACTAGATAAGTATCAGGTACAAAAACTTTTTAATGTTGATTCTTATATGTCTTTACATCCTGAAGCAGTTGTGTCAAGAGCTGCTTCTGTGAAAATTCTTGGAGCAGCAGACATGAAGATGACTGTAAGAGAAATAATCTTTACTAAACCATCTGCTGAAACTTCACAGGATGCTACTAAGAAAGCTTGACAGTTTTTCAATTCTTTTGAACTGAATTATTATTTGTTGTAAACATTTCACAAGGCACCTTATTTTTATATCTGCTGAAACTTTATAATTCTGCTAGATATTATTTTATGCTGTGTTTTTTATTTTATGCTGTTCATAGTGACCTCACCCAAATAGGGGGAGATTGTTGGAACCCCACCAATGTTTAGAGTTGATTTGGGCTAGATTCACTATTAGGATTGTTAGATGACCCAACATGTATAGTCTAGGGTCATAGGTTTTTATCAGGGTCAAGGTCAGTCAACAACCTAGATTGTTTGGTTCTCACCTTCAGAAGACTTAGAGACAGAAGACCTCCAGAGAAAAGCAGTTTTCTAAGAGACAGAAAGTCATTCGAAGATTAGCTGAACAAAGCTCGATGATCTCAGATCGACGAACTCATGTTTCTTCTCTGAGTTGAGTTCGACGAAAGTCTAGCTGAGATCGACGAACTCCGATCTCACCTCAGTAGTTTCAGCTCGACGAAAGACTATCTCTGTTCGACGAACTTGGAGCTTAGATTGGCAAGTTATATTCTCTGTTCGACGACCTTGGAGCTCAGCTCAACGAATGAGAGGTTTCAGTTCAACGAACTTGGATCTCAGGTCGAGGAAAATTTGCTGTGTCCGACGAATTTCTCCCAGGTCTCAGTTCGACTATTTCTTTGATTGATTTCGGTTCGACTAAGGCAGAAAAATTTCAAATTATATTATTATATGCCTGCAATGCTCTAATAATTAATGCACAATATTCTTGAGATATAGCCATTCCATGATAGCATTAATTATAGTATTCACAGAGTTATTACTTGGCTTATTTTATTGGGACTGTTAAGGAAACTCATTAAAGACAAATTCCAACCGTTCAACTCCCAGAATTTTTGCAGTCAGTCATGGAAAGGAATTCAAATTTCAAAGGCTGAAATCTACAAGGAATATATAAGGATTATTTTTCAAGACAGAGAATAGCAATAACAGAAGAAAGAAAGATTGGCTGTGACAAAAAGAACAATCTACAGAAAGATGAAAGAAGAACATCTCATTGACTACTAAAGTTCTTCATCAGATTTTGCTTTAGGGATTTCAAATGACAACCCATCAACATCTGTCTAAAAGCTTCATGAAGATCTACAAGCAATCTGAATGCCTACACCCGGAGTAAAGCTTCCATTTTCCCGAACCATTCTACATCTCAGGGGAGCTTTGACAACAACAACAATCCACTAGTATTCTCAGAACTTTGAGAAAGAGAAGACAATATCAATTTTTTTACCTCACTGTAAAAGAGTTTCTAACTCCCTTCAAAAGTTAATCCGTTGGTCGGTAAGTCTCCTGATCAAAAGACTTAGTTTGGTTTTTGGGAACCTGATCAAAAGCTCAAAGGGTTGCTAAATCTCCCTTGAAAATAGAACTTGCGGTGACAGGGCACCTGAGCAAAAACATGTGGTGGCAGGGCACCTGATCAAAAATCTGTAGTGGATTCCTACCAGGGTGGTAGAAGAGTGGATGTACCCAGATTTTGGGAAACCACTATAAATTTCCTTGTGTCGTCTGGTTTGCCTTTATTTCTTTATTTTGCCGTGCTGTGATATATATATATTCTCTTTATACTTATATTTATATCACCTACTTTAATCCACAATAAAATAATTCAACAATTTTTTTAATACTCTATTCACCCCCCTTTAGAGTAAAGATAAGATCTATCCAGTTGGTATCAGAACATATCTGATATCACTTTCAATTGGTAAAGAATGAATATCCACTGTGGGAATCTCTGGTTGCTCATGAGTCCAGACTTGAGAGTAAGTTTCAGGAGGAAGTTCATGCTGTTCAGGTCTAGGAGAGAAAGTAGGCTTGAAAGCATTTGGGTCAAGATGTGGAGGTGGAGCATCATTAGGATCAACCTAAAATTCTTGAAATATCTGATTGTGCATCCAGACAGCAGTCTCATAAGTATATAAGTTTATTCCTTTAATCTGCTTCTCTACACCAGTATTGATCTCCTTAAGTTAATTACCCCACTGATTTTTCATGTCTTGAACTTTCTTTTCTAGATTTTCCTTCACTTTATCCTCCCCCTTTCTGACTTCTACAGATAGAGTTGCAATGACGTCTTCCTTAAACTTGCCAACCTCTTCACAAGTTTTGAAATTCTATTAATTAGTTTTCTTCTCCAATTTGATCTGATTGTTTGCTAGAGTGACTGATTGTTCCATTACTTCACCAATACTAGTGATGGTGTAGTCTAAGGCTTTTCCACCAAGATTCAGCAGTCTTTTGAATTCATCTGTGTTATGTTGAATCTCAGCAAAACCTCTGCTCACCTCTTTTTCAAGAGCAGTGACTCTATCAGTTACCTCTTGGAGAGACTTGCCAAAGTACTCTCTTTATTTTGTCAGCATAGATTCTATCTTACCCAATAGGGTCTCATCAGGGATTATTTCAGCTTGAGGAGGTGGAGGAGGTAGAGCTGGAACTGCCCAGATTAGAATTTCTTCAATCACCACTGTGCTTTTGCCTCTTTGGAATGAAATCATCTCACCCCCTTCCTCACCTAGGATAGTCGGGATAGAGAAATCTAGACTCCTCATAGGAGGTTCTGCAGGCTCTGGGATAATTTCAATTTCAGCATTAGAAAGCATATTAGCATTCTCCACCTCAACTTGAGCCTGGGGCTGAGAATATTCTGGGGTTTCTTCAGTGATTTCGTCAGGGATCTCTGCAGCAGACTTTTCAGTAGTATTACCAGGAGAGATGAACATGGGGTCATCTGATGTTAGACTTTCAATCATCCTGTTAATGTCCTCTGTAGTAGTATCCGGTAGAGTGTCTTGGTCAAAGGAGGATTGAACATTCATACCTGAGCCATCATCACCCAAAGAGGTGCACTGCTCATCATCAGACCGAGCTTGACCTTCTTCTACCACTGCCACATCATCATCAACAACTTTCTATAGAATCTGGTTTGTAAGAACATCTGTTTGAACCACTATCTCTGGTACTTCATGAACTGAAGGAGCAGGCTTCCACTCAACAGCTGCACCAGATGTGCTAGCTGTATCAGTGTGAGGAGGAGATGAGATCCTGTCCTCCTCATCAATTATAATTCTTTGAACTGGTGGATCTTGACTTGGCCTCTGAATCCTGATCTCCCATCGGCTGATGGTAGAGATAGTGACCTTCTTTAGGTGGTGGATTGCCACACCTTTGGTTATGTCAAAGTTTGGTGCTTTCAGACTATCCTTGATCTTATCAAATAATAGGTATCCCCACTGTGCTTGATTTAGATACAAAGAAATTATTCTTTCAAAGTTTGGTGCTTTCAGACTATCCTTGATCTTATCAAATAATAGGTATCCCCACTGAAACTTCTTTCTGCACACAACTACAATTGTCATATCAAAGAAATCTGAAGAAATGTATCCGATGGAGCCCGTTTTGCAGAGAAGCGTCTTTCCTAGAATATCAGCCAGAAGTTTGCTCTCATCTGACATGTTCTGTCTTTTAACGGTAATGGTTGATTCAGGTAATCCGCAATAGGAGTAGGCTCTTAAGTAATCATCTGCTTCCAGATAGTCTTCCACATCAACTGATGGTAATTTGAGAAACTGTGTTAAGGAAGATGGCTTGACTTTGATCATGATGTCTCTGACTGAGCTCTTCAATAATTTCCCGCTTCTTCTAAGCTTCACATTTTTGAATAACTCTTCTACATCTTTTATCAGTACCTTGCAAGGATGTTAAAGAATGAAGGAGAGGCCGGCGAATTCCAGAAGTAGCAGAACATTCTTGAAGTCGTCTGAAATTTCCTCTATGCCTGCGCGAACGAATTCACTGCCCACACTGATCTTGGAAGATTGAGCCATCGATTGCAGATAATGAGAAACTATTGATTTGCTGGAGAAGAAGCGATAGCTTTTGCGAGAAGAACGATTGAACGCTCTAGCGGAACTGAAGCATTTTTCTCAGGAGAGGCTATTCGAATTTGTGGATTTGGATTTCTATGGACTTATCTATTCATATAAAATTGAAAATTTCAAAGAAATAAGAGAAGCGTACCTGGAACAGCGGTTCAGATTCTTCAGAAATTTGTCCTATCAAATTAGGGCATTTCTCGGGAAAAATGATGCCTCTCGAGAAATCCCGAAGCCATTTCTCGAGAAATAGAAATAATTCCGAGAAGTCCAGAAAACGTTTCTCGCGAAATGTAGAAGCTTTCGAGAAATTATATCCGTTTTCTCGAGAAATCAAATATTTCTCGAGAAATAAAGGACCTTTTTCCGAGAAATCAAACTTGTTTTCAAGAAATCCACACACAAGTTTCCGAGAAATACAAGATCTTCTTTGAATTTGTCCTCGACTTCAGATATGATCACTTCAGGATTCCATGTTGAGCATGCCCAGTTCTGTCTTGAAAAAGGAGAACTTCGTCCCGTCTAGCGGCTTTGTGAAAATATCTGCCACCTGCTTGTCCGTCGGGACATAGCTGAGGGCTATGTCCTTATTCTCCACATGCTTCCGGATGAAATGGTAGCGTACTTCGATGTGCTTGGTCCGACTGTGGGAGACTGAGTTGTTGGCGATAGATATTGCGCTGGAAGAGTCGCAATACATTGGAATTTCACTGAACTTCAGATAATAGTCTTTGAGTTGATTTCTGATCCATAGAAGCTATGCCCAATAACTACCCGCAGAGATATACTCTGTCTCGACAGTATATGTTGCCACACAATTCTGCTTCTTACTGCTCCACAAAATAAGCAGTCTTCTGAGGAATTGACACGTCCTGAAAGTGCTTTTCCTATCGTCCCTGCTTGCTGCAAAATCAGCATCTGAAAAACCAATTAGCTCGACGTCCTTACTTCTTGGGTACCATAAGCCAAGATTAGGTGTACCCTCAAAGTATCTTAAAATTCACTTTGCAACAACGTAATGAGATTCCTTAGTGTTCACCTAATATCTAGTGCAGACACATGTTGAAAATATTATATCTGGTCTACTGACAGTCAGGTAGAGCAAGGATCCAATTATGCTTCTGTACTTAGTTTCATCAAATGGTTTCCCTTTCTTATCCTTGTCTAGAGACATAGTTGAACCCATTGGAGTTCTCATAGAGGATGCACTCGACATTCTGAATTTCTTAAGAAGCACCTTGGTGAACTTCGTCTGAGAGATGAAAATTCCATCTTCATATTGATTCACTTGAAGTCCTAAGAAATACTCCAGCTCACCCATACTGCTAATCTCAAACTTCCCTTGCATATGTTTAGAAAAATTTTTGCAAAGGCTGTCTTCCGTAGAGCCAAGTATGATGTCATCGACATAGATTTACACTAACAAAATCTTTCCTTTAACTTTCCTAAGAAATAATGTCTTGTCTATCTTTCCCCTTGTGAACTTGTTCTCAAGAAGAAAGCTAGACAACGTCTCGTACCAAGCTCGGGGAGCTTGCTTTAAACCATATAATGCTTTATTTAAGAAATAAACATAATCAGGGAATTGAGAATTGACAAAACCCGGGGGTTACGCTGCGTATACTTACTCTTTCAGATTCTCGTTGAGGAATGTTGATTTCACGTCTATTTGGTAGACAGTGAAGCCTTTAAGGGCAGCATACACAAGAAACAACCTGATCGTCTCGAGTCGAGCCACTGGAGCAAATGTCTGGTCGAAGTCGATCCCCTCTTCTTGTTTGTATCCTTGTGCTACAAGCATGGCTTTGTTCTTGATAATTACTCTGTGTTCGTCCAACTTGTTTCTGAATATCCACTTGGTGCCGATCACGTTCTGTCCCTTTGGCCTGGGCACTAGCTCCCAGACTTTGCATCGTTCAAACTGGCTGAGCTCATCTTGCATTGCCATGATCCAAGAGGCATCTTTGTTCGCTTGCTCAAACTTCTTCGGTTTAACCTGAGAGAGAAAACTGAGATGCAAAATCTCATTAGCTGTACCTCGTCTGGTTATAACACTATCGCCCGCTCTCCAATTATCTGATCAGCTGGATGATCTCTTAGGTGTCTGAACCCTAGATTCCTTGCTCTCCCTCCAGCTGGCTCCGCAACATCCGGTGCCGCCTCTATAGGTTGAAGTAACTCCTTCCTCTATGGGTTCTTCATTCACCAGGCCTTGATCGACAAGCTTGACTGAGCTTGGAGCTTCTTCCTTGACAGCTTCTTCCAAGCTAAGTTCCTTGAACCTGGTACCTGCACCTGCACCAATAACACTAGACGAGCTACTATGAAGCAGGCTAGTCTCATCAAATACAACGTTTATCAACTCTTCTACCACCAGAGTTTTCTTGTTGAAAATCCTATATGCCTTACTATGACTACTATATCCTATAAAAATACCTTCGAAACACTTTTCACTAAACTTAGTTCGGTAGTGCTTCCCATTATTAAGTACGAAGCATTTGCTTCCAAAGATTCTAAAATAGGACACAGTCGGTTTTCTGCCCTTCAATAGCTCATAGGGGGTTTTACGATGGCTTTTGTTGATGAGTGCTCTGTTTTGCACATGACAAGCCGTGTTGACTTCTTCAGCCCAAAAGTACTCCAGAAGTGAAGCGTCGTTCACATGGTTGTACATGCTTCAATTATGGTTCTATTCCTTCTCTCAACAACTCCAATTTGCTATGGAGTGCGCTGGGAGGAAAGCTCATGAAAGATACCTTGATTTTCACTAAACTTTATCATGACACCAGACTCGAACACTGTTTCATGGTCACTTCTGATTTTGACCACCGAGCAGTCTAATTCGTTCTGAATTTGCCGGAGAAAATTAGTGAAGGAATTGAAGATGTCTGACTTGTGTTTCAGAAAGAACACACAAGTAAAACGCGAGTAGTCATCGACAATTACTAATGTATAGACCTTACCTCCTAAGCTGTGAATAGGAATAGGATCGAATAAGTCCATATAAAACAAGTATAAGCTTCGAGAAGAATCTTTCTCAGCAATACTCTTGAAGGTAGCCCGTGTCTGCTTACCCATTTGACATGAGTGACATGGACTCTCTTTAAGTCACTTAATGCCGGGGGCATCACACACTAAGTTTTGATAAAAAACATATTTAAGGTTTTAAAATTTATATGTGCTAGTCTCTTGTATCATTGGTCACAAAAAGACGCACTATCTTTTCCAATAAAACACACTAGGGTAGAATTGTCTAAACAAATAAAATTTAAACAGAAAATATTTCTGCTCCGAGTGCCTGTTAAGACTGTCTCCAAATTTGCAAACGATTTTATCAAACACTTGTCCTTGCAGAACTCAATGATGTAGCCTTTGTCACATAATTGACTTATGCTTATGAGATTATGGTATAATCCTTCAACATAAGCAATGTTTGTAAAAGAGACTACGCCATTGGAAATCATACCATAACCTTTTGTTGTTCCCCTGTCTGACCCTCAAAAAATGACTTTTGGTCCGTCTTTGACTGGGGTGTAATCACGCAAAAGGCTTCTTGTCCCGGTCATGTGCCGAGAGCATCCACTGTCCAAATACCAGATTGGCGTTCTATTGGCCTTTGGACATACCTGCAAAAATAGATCATGTTACCTTAGGAACCCAAATGTATTTGGGTCCTTGGTTCCTGGTCAGCTTACTACCACTAGGAATATTAACTTTATGAGTTGTCTGTCTCGCATAGCTAACCCGTGGGGTTACAACGTTAGCGGGGTTGTACCATCAATCGATGCCAAAGTGACCAACTTTGCGGTAGCACCAACAGTCAAATCTGTTGTATCTCCTCTTGTACTCCTGATTTACCCTTTGAATATGAGGTCTAGCATGGGTAGCATTCTTAGAGGTGGAAGCCTCATTATTGCAGCATACACAAGGTTTCTCCATCTCCTTTTCCTTAGGCACAATAGATTTAGCTTTCGATGCCTTCTTATTGTTATGGACATGTACGTACAGACCATAACTCTTCATTTGAATCTCCTCATAAGGTGCTTTGAACACGCTGGCACCAAAGTCATGGGGACGGGTCCATCTCTGGTATCTGGTCTTGGGCTCTATATGAGTAGGCCTTACATGATGACCATAGGATGACTCAAGGTCAAACTTGTCCGTTGGAAAGATTACTTTCCTGAACGAAGGTTGACTCATGGGGGTTTCCCCTTTTCTTTGTCGCCAGACTTCTTAGCAGCCTTACCCTTTCCACTGACGTGGCCAAGACCACTACCCTTCTTCTGAGCTGAGAACTCATCGATGAGAGGGAGAACAGTGTTCAGCCTGGAGTAACTCTCAACGAGTTTTTTCTCGACCTCGAGATTTTCTTCCAGCTCATCAAGATACTTTTCTTTCAGCTTTAATGTCTCGGTAGAGTCCTTGAGTTCCTCTTTTAAGGAGTGGAATTCATCTCTGAGAGGAAGTAATTGTGCAATCTATTCATTCAGATTTGCTTCCACTGCCTTGATGGAGGCAATCTCTTTTACTTTCTTTCGGGCTACCTTACGACATTTGTTGGAAGCCTTTAACAAGTGCTCGTGCTGAGGCATCAACTCTGATCGTTCTCATCTGAGGAGAAGTCTTCATGACCATTGGAGGACGTTTCAGATTCTGAGAGAATGGTGTGCGAGTTTACCTTCCCATGGTATTCAGAGTCGACCACATCCTCGTCAGATTGAGCCATAAGCCCAAAGTAAGCTTCTTTATTTTCAGAGCTGGACTCACTCGAGTCACTGTCGCTGAGAGTCTTCGACTTTTTGACGACAAAGCTCTTTTCTGCTTTCTTCTTCCCTTTGAAGGATCTTTTCTCATCCTTCTAGGAGCTATCCTTCTTCTTGTAAGGACACTACATAATCATTTGACCTGATTTCTCGCAGCAATAACAAACAACGTTAGAAGAAAACTGTTTGTTCGGTTTGGATTTATACCTGTCTTCCTTGTTGTTACTTTTCTTGTTACGATCACCGTCACGATGTGATCTCTTGGAGTCTGAAGAGAAAGACTTATTTTTCATCTTTTTCCTCTTGCTTAGCAGCTTCTTGAACTGCTTGGAGAGGAGGGAAAATTCTCCATCCGATAGCTCAAAGACAAACGTGTTAGGCTCAGAGTCTTCAGGAGTGTCAGGAGCTCGTGTCCTTACAGGTGACGCAGCTTTAGATTTTCTTGAACCTGCCGCCTTCTGGGCCACAAACTTTTCTCTGCTGGAAGTTCTGTTATTATGCTCCTCCTTCTTACATGTATTCATTTGTAGCTCATAGGAGAGCAGCTTTCCAAACAGATTTTGAGGGTCTATCTCCGACAACTTCCTGAAATCTCTAATGACAACAACTTTTGTGTCCCAGTCCTTTGTTAAGGATCTAAGTAACTTGTCGTTTAGTTCACCATAAGTGAAGACACGACCGTAGTTCCTGAGACCGTTCACTATCTTGAAGAACTTCTCAAAACTGTCAGCTATGGAGACATCGACACCTTGATTGAAAGCTTCGTACTCCTGGTTCAACAATGATCTACGATCGTCTCTCACTTCTTCAGTACCTTCCATCAGGACAACAAGACAGTCCCATATATCTTTGGCAGACTTGCAGTGAAATAAGTTCTGGAGTATAAAATCGTCCACTGCACTTGTCATGATGTTCTTAGCCTTCTTGTCAAGGGAGACTAAGACAATCTCATCCTTAGTAAGATCCATCATTTTCTTAGGAATCATAATTGCTGGATTTATCGTAGATGACTGTGTAGGGTTATGAGGTCCTTCTTTCACTATCTGGAAAATCCTCGAATTAGCAGCTTCCATGTAGAACTGTACTCGTTCTTTCTATATGAGAAAGTTTTCCTTTGTGCATACCGGTAGCTTCATGGATGACATGTCTTTGCTTCTTTACATGGTGAATGTGTGAAATCTCTGAATGCTAGATCAGGGATCTTGATCAAGGTGTTAGCCTTATCGACCAACCTCCCTCTGATAACAACTGAAAGTATCTAGCGTGTACATAAATCACCTAGAGAGGGGTGAATAAGTGATATTTGCGTCTTTTTGCGGAATAAAAATTATCTAAAAGACAAGTACACAAACACAAAGATTTTTATAGTGGTTCCCCGTATTGGGTACGTCCACTGTCCCGCCTCACCTATCTACCACAAAGGGTACGATTCAGCTACTTCACCTTTCTCAGATTATCACAATCTTACACCTCGGAGCAACGCTCCTACATCTCGATCCACAACCGGATCTATAAACTCGATCCACAAACCGGATCTACACCCCGATCCACTAACAAATCTACAAATATGGAGATAAAATCCTACAAACTCGGAGACAAAGCTCTTACAAATGTGAAAACAATTTACAATAATAATTAAAATATTTTACTCTTCCAGATCTGAAATCTTCAGGAATCTTCCTTCTTGAAATTTGAAAAACTTGATGAAGATGTTGAGGAAGAAAACCGAGAAAACATAGACCTGAAAACTTTGGATCTGACAGGATCAAATAGATGTTGAAGAATCTTGAATCTTGGATCTGTCAAATCTTGTCTTGCTTTGAATCACTGAATCGAGAGCTTAGTGGTAGAGAAGAATATCGATGAAGACGTGCGACTTCTCCCGATTTTGGAAGGTGCGAATTGCGATTGCTGTAATGATTATTCTTGTAATTATTCTTATTAAGGTTAGCGATTTGTCTGAAAAGACTATTTATAGATCACGTCTAACGGTCATGAGTGATTGAGGAAAGATCCACGTGATTAAGGAATGATCAATCTTCATTAACTTGGGTTAATATGAAATCCCGTCAGATGATTTAGAAAGAAAAGTTCGCAACGACATTTCTCGAAAAGAAGTATATTTCTCGAGAAACAGTTGCTTTCTCGAGAAAAGACTTGACTTTCTCGAGAAAAGACCTGATGAAATTTCTGTGGAGAAAATTACTGTTTTCTCGAGAAGAATATTATTTCTGAAGAATGTGACTTAGCGCATTTTTAGAACTGGAGCCATATTTCTCGAGAAATGAATTGCTTTCTTGAGAAATGGTCTGATCTTCTCGAGAAATCCACATAGCGAAAATTCTGAGAACTAAAGATTTGATTTCTCGAGAAGAGTACTTTGCTTCTCGAGAAATGAACTTGACTTCTCGAGAACTATTTTCCTTTCTCGAAACATGAACTGGGTTTCTTGAGAAATTTTCTGGACCTTTCTCGAGAAAAAGGACTTAGACAAATTTTGAGAATTTTTCGAGAAGACTTAATGCTTCCCGAGAACATCTATGCTTTCTCGAGAAATAGACTTAGTCTTCTCGAAAACATATTTCTTTTCTCGAGAAATGAACTTGTGTTAATTTTTGAAAATTCTTTTCTTCTACATTGGAAATCAGCAACCCTTCCCTTCTTCCATTTCTTTTGTACTTGAAAATGAAGTGCATCCCAATAGAGAGGTTACACATGAGTCAACACCACAGATCACATAATGAGAGATTATATTGTATGGTCCTGTGTTTAATGACTCATTATAAACTGATATTAGTATACACTTAGCAATATTGAACTGCAAGCACTCAACTAAAATACAACATCAAATATAAACTTAATTCATCTTAGTTCAAGTGTGACTTCATACAAATCTTGGTCATTGTTGATACAATACCCAACAAGCCCAGAAGTACTCCGAAAGTGAAGCGTCGTTCAACATAGTTGTACATGCTTCAATTAGGATTCTATTCCTTATCTCAGTAACACCATTTTTTTTGGAGTGCGCGGGAAGAAAAACTCATGAAAGATACCATGGCTTTCACAGAATTTTGTCATAGCACTAGACTCAAACTCTTTTCCGCGGTCACTTCTGATTTTGACCACTGAGCAGTTCAATTTGTTCTGAATTTGCTGAACAAAATTAGTGAAAGAGTCAAAGGTGTCTGACTTGTGTTTCAGAAAGAACACCCAAGTAAAACGCGAGTAGTCATCAATAATTACTAACTTGTAGATCTTAACTCCTAAACTGTGAATAGGCATATGACCGAATAAGTCCATATGAAGTAAGTATAAACTTCTTGAAGAGACTTTTTCAGCAAAACCCTTGAAGGTAGCCCTTATCTGCTTACCCATTTTACATGAGTGACATGAACTCTCTTTAAGACACTTAATGCTGCGGGCATCACGCACTAAGTTGTGAAAATAACATATTTATTGTTTTGAAATTAATATGTGCTAATCTCTTGTGTCATTGGTTACAAAGAGACGCACTACTTTTAGCCAAAAAGCATACTGGGGTAGAATTGTCTAAACATGAGAAATTTAAACAAAATATATTTCTACTCCGAGTGCCTGTTAAGATCATCTCCAAATTTGAAGATGACTTTATCAGACACTTGTCCTTGTATAACTCAATGATATAGCCTTTGTCACATAGTTGACTTACGCTTATCAGATTATGATGTAATCCCTCAACATAAGCTACGTCTGTGAAAGAGACTATGCCGTTGGAAATCATTCCGTAGCCTTTAGTTATTCCCATGTCTGACCCTCTAAAGATGAATTTTGGTCCGTATTTAACTGGAGTATAGTCAAGCAATATGCTTCGTGTCCCGATCATATGTCGAGAGCATCCACTGTATAAATACCAAAAAAGAGTTTTGTTGGCCTTTGGACATACGTGCAAACATAAATCACTTTACCTTAGGAACCTAAGTTGATTTGGGTCCTTGGTTCCTGGACAGCTTAACACCACTAGGAATATTAACTGTGCAAGTGGCCGGTCTCGTATGGTTAACTCATGGAGTTACAAAGTTAGCAGGGTTATACCAGCAATCTACGCCAAAATGACCAATTTTGCCGCAACACCAATAGTCAAATATATTTTATCTTCTCTTATGCTCATGCTTTACCATTTGAACTTGAGGTCTAGCCGGAGCAACATACTTGGACGTGGAAGCCTCATGATTATAGCATACACAGGGCTTCTCCATCTCCTTTGCCTTAGGTACAATAGTTTTGGCTTTCGGTGCCCTCTTATTATTATGTCCATGAACATAAGGACCATAATTCTTGAGTTCAATCTCTTCGTAAGGTGTTTTGAAGACACTGACACCATAGTCTCGGGGATGGGTCCATCCCTGGTATCGATTCTTGGGCTCTATATAAGTAGGCCTAGCCAGATGACCGTAGGATGACTCAAGGTCGAACTTGTTTGTCGGGAAGATTACCTTCCTAAACGAGGGTTGACTTAGAGGTGCCTTCCCCTTTTCTTTGGCGCTGGCTTTCGTGGCAACCTTACCTTTACCAGCTTTGTGGCCAAGACCACTACCTTTCTTCGGAGTTTAAAACTCATCGATGAGAGGAAGAATAGTATTCGACTTGGAGTAACTCTCAACAAGTTCTTTCCACCGAGTGCTTTTCTTCTAACTCATCAAGATATTTCTTTTTTAGACTTAATATTTCAGCTGAGCTTTCGAGTTCCTCTTTCAATAAGTGGACTTCCTCTCTGAGAGGAAGTAATTTTGCAATTTCCTCCTTCAGACAGGTTTCCACTGCCTTGAGGGAGACAATCTCTTTCAACTGCATTTTGACTACCTTGCAACATTTGTCAAATGCTTTCAACAAGTTCTCGTGCCGAATCATTAATGCAGAATCCTCTTCCTCAGAAGAATAGCCTTCATGACCATTTGAGGAGGTTTTCGATTCCGAGAGTATCGTGTGCGAGTTTACCTTCCCGCGATACTCAGAGTCACCAACTTCTTCGTATGATTGAGCCATGAGCCCGAAGTAGGCTTCCTCATTCTCTGAGCTGGACTCACTTGAGTCGCTCTCACTAAGTGTCTTGGACTTCTTGGCGACAAAGCTCTTTTCTTCTTTTCTCTTGCCATTGAAGGATCTTTTCTCCTCTTTCTTGGATCCCTCCTTCTTATATAGGCATTCAACAATCATGTGACTTGTCTTGTTGCAGCAGTATCACACAACATCAGAGGAAGAATGTTTGTTCTATTTAGATTTGTATCTGTCCTCTCGATCGTAGCTTTTTCTGGAACGGTCACCATCATGATGAGATTTCCTGAAGTCAGATGAGGATCATTGATTCTTCATCTATCTCCTCTTGCTGAGCAGTTTCTTGAACTGCTTAGATATTAGCGAGAACTCTCCATCTGATAGCTCAGAGCCAGATGAGCTAGGATCAGAGTCTTCTAGGGTGTCAGGAGCACGAGTCCTTAATGATGAAACAACTTTGGACTTTCTTGACCCTTTCGCCTTTAGGGCCACCGACTTTTCTTTGCTCGAAGTCTGGCTGCTTTGCTCCTCCTTCTTTCTGGTGTTCATTTGCAGTTCATAGGAGAGCAATTTCCCAAAGAGGTTATGGGGGTCAAATTCAAGCATTTTTCCAAATTCTCTAATGACTACGACTTTGGTCTCCCAGTCCTTAGTGAGGGATCTCAGAAATTTGTCGTTGAGCTCGCCATTAGTGAAATTACGACCATAGTTCCTGAGGCCGTTTATAATTTTAAAGAATTTTTCAAAGCTGTCAGCATTACCATCACCTGATCCTTTCTTGAATGCTTCGTATTCCTGATTCAGCAACGATCTGCGGTCGTCTCTGACTTCCTCTATCCCTTCCATCAACACAACTAGACAGTCCCACATTTCTTTGGCACATTTATAGTGGAATAGATTCTGAAGCATTGAGTCATCCACTACACTTGCAATGATGTTCTTTGCCTTCTTATCAAGAGAGACTAAGGCAATTTTATCCTTTGTCAAGTCCATCATCTTTTTGGAGATCATGACTGCAGAATTCATAGCTGATGGTTGAGTCAGTATGTGGGGTCCTTCCACGATTTGGAATATTCTGGGATCAGCAGCTTCCATGAAGAATCTTACTTGTTCTTTCCACATGGGAAAGTTTTCTTTTGTGCATACCGGTAGCTTCATAGAAGACATGTCATTACTTCTATCCATGGTTACTATATAGAATCTCTTAACGCTAGAACAGGGATCTTGTTCACGGTTTTAAACTTATATAGAACAAACCTACCACTGATACAAATTGAAAGTGTTTAGCGTCTACCTAAATCACATAGAGGGGGGTGAGTATGTGATGTTTGTGTCTTTTCGCGGAATAAAAATCACTTAAAAAAATTAAGCACAAAAACACTGAGATTTATAGTGTTTCCCCGAGTTGGGTACGTCCACTTTCCCGCCTCGCCTATCTACCACGAAGGGCTAGATTCGGCTACTTCACCAATACTCAGATTTCTTCAAATCTTACACCTCGGAAACGCAGCTCCTATAACTCAGAGATGACGCTCCTACCACTCAATCCACAACCAGATCTATGACTCGATCCATAAACAGATCTACCACTCGATCCACATACAGATATACGGCTCGAAGAAAAATCTTCTACACAAGTAAATGAATATTACACAAGAATATTACAACCAAACTTAGACAAGATTTGAGATCTTTAATCCGTCGTTCTTCGAGGATAGTAGATCTTAAAATTGCTTGGAGAACATGGAATATGTAGACTTGGAAGATCTTGAATCTTTGATCAACTTGATTTGGAGGAGTATAGATCTGTAGAGAGAGAGAGAGAGCAATACAGTCGCGTATGTCGAAGAAGATGAATCATGCACTGTACATCGGCGACCGATCCGAAAAATCGCTAATGCACTGTAGTAGGCGGCGGACGGACGGTTTTTCGATATTGTAAGGTTTTGCGATTTCAAATTGAGAGCAATAGCATGATTAGATGGAAAGGAAATATCTCCTAGGTACTTATAGAGATCTCCTTGCCAACGGTATAAAGAAACCTTCCAAAAAAGAAACCTAGAAAGTACAGTGCATGGCCGACCGAAACCCGAACCAGAGATTTGAAAAATTCGGAAAAATGACCTAAGTCAAATTCGTCGAGTATCGCCGAGAATCATAAGTATACTCGCTGAATGTTCTATGATATACGACGAATAAGACTTAGAAAAATCAGCTCAGGCCAACAAATCACTCAACAACAGGGCGGAGACCATACTCGACGAATTCGACGAGTATCAGTTGGTATACTCGATGAATTCATCGAGTATCGGCTATCTCACTCGACACACTCAACACCTGGCCAAGTGATATACGATGAATGAGGCTTTGAAAATCAAGAGTAGTGTCGAATGTACTCGACGAATTCGGTGTGTATCGTCTAGTATATTCGACGAATTCGGCGTGTATCTTTAGATACATTCGACGAATTCGACTAGTATACACGATGATACTCGGCGAATTTTACTTGGCAGATTTTCCAATTCTAAGAGAATTTGCCTTAAGTAAAAATGATGAATTCGACAAGTGTTGGAAAGGATATACGACGAATTCGACGTGTATTAACGAGTATACTCGACAAATTCGACGTGTATTCCTAACCATACTCGACGAATTGTACTTAGACAAATTCCTGTCCTTCTGATTCCAAGCCTTGATCCTTCCTTGATCCTTCTCTTGTACTTCAGATAGAAGTACACCCCAATAGAGAGATTACATGTGAGTCACCATATTGGCCTACATAATGAGGGATTACATTATATAGTCCTATGTTTACTGACCCACTGTAACCTGACATTGGTGTATACATAGTACTGTAAACCTGCAAGTACATAACTAAAATAACAACATCAAATACAGTCACAATTTATCTTAGCTTAACTGGACCCTTCTTTAAATCGGGGTTATTGTGGATACAATACAGAATAGGGATATTCAGGTCCAAGAAGGTAAAAGTGGGTGAGTGGAGTCATCAAGATCAACACTCGCCCCAGGGGAGCGAAAAGGTTCTCGTCCATAACAAGCGGGGAGGCTCCCGCCCATAACAGGCGTGAAGGCTCTCGCCCATGCAGGCGAGTTGCTTTTTGATTCCACATCCACCTTTTTTGGGGAGCCACAGAGGTGAGTGTCTGGCTTACTCAGCACTCACCCTTTTAGGCGAGTGGTGCCTTCATAGACCACTCGCCCAATGGGGTCCAAAGATAGAATTACCTGGATGCCCTTGAAGGGCTATAAATAACCTTCTTGGACAGCGGAGCTACGCTGTTAGAAAATCCAATTGGGTTGCATATAGCAATTCTAAATAATGGAGTTGAGCTGTTGGCAGACCATTTTTGAAAATATATAAATAGACCTAAGAGGGTACCTCAGAAGGAAGGCTTTTCTAGATTTCTCATTCTCTGATCTCCTAGTGCTTTCTGAGGTGCCCTTAGCTCAGCACTAATTAAGGAGGGGAAGCGCTGTAAGATCTTATAGGTGTGTAGTGGGATCTCCGTGTTGGAGCCCTGGATCAGTCTCAAGTCCTAAGTTCTCATTCAAGCAAGCTTACTAGGAGAAGTAAGTGCTCGGTCACCCCATTTTAAGGGTCCGAACTCCACAGATGCTAGGTTCCGATTTTAACAAGCCAAGTGGCCAACTTTGCCAAAATGTGAACAAAGAAACTTAGAGTAACCATGACCACCAGTACAGCCATTCCGTCCACCAGAGGTATCATGATGAGCTAGATGAGCAATGATATCAGGAGATGGAGAGGGAAGAAAGGGATGTTGAAGAAGAGTAGTAATAGCGGAAATGCGAGCAGTAGTAGCATCCAGAGTCTAAGTATCTGCCTCTCCAAGAATTTGTTGCTGAATCATGTCATAAGAGTCAGGTAGAAATAAGTAGCAAACAACAAGAAGCTCCTGAAAGTGTTTGCATTGCCCAGCGAGATCAGCAGAAAAAGGTCTATGCTGAAGAAGTCAGCACCAAGAGTTTGAACCTCCTGATAGGCAGCAACAAAAGACATAACTGGTCGAGCAAAAATATCCGCATATAAAATATAAATGCGCGAAGTTTGTGCTCCCTTGCAGTACAAAGCACCTAGATGATTGCAGACAGCCTTGACCGTCGGATAATGTCAAATGACAGGAAGAAATTCATCAGGCGAACTGTTGACTAACCAAGTACGAACCAAAGCATCAGTAGCACCCCAATCATCAAAAGAAATAGAGTTAGAAGGAGGGGATCATTAGTCAAATGATGATACTTACGCTGAGAGCGCAACAGAAAAATAAAGGACACACTCCAGTCAAGGTAATTTGGACTAGTAAGTTTAGAAGCAGTACCCAAATTACCAAAAGCAGAACTAGAAGACGCGGAAAGAGAGAGGAGCGGATAAAGTGGAAGAAGAAGAACGAGATGGAGTCCATAGAAAATAACAGAAAACTATACAGTTTAACAGAACAAACCGCATGAACAAATAATAACGAACAAAAGACCAAGAATAGGAAGAGACTGTACGAGTAGAGAGAATAACCCGTGCGCACATAACAACCCGCAAGAGAACAAGAGGAGAAAGAAGTAGTCGCAAGAGAGGCGACAAGACAAGGGGGCGGGGGGGGGGGGGGGGGAGGGAAACCACACGCGGTTAGAAAAAGAGACTGCGAGAAAAATAGGGCAAATGACCGATTAGCTCTGATACCATGCAAAAAAGAACTAAATAAAGGCCAACTTTTATTGCTCCAAAAGATAAATAATACAAAAGTATGCCCCCTTGTTTGGGCCATTGATCCCAATGTCCTAGATTTGTAACAAGTCAAACAAGTCAATGACATACACATAAGTTGTATTTGATGTGTGTTTAAGCATTCATGCATGCAGGTTAGTCCTCATTATATTGATTGGATAGGTTGACACCAAGTAGGCTGCTGGTCAGACAGAAATTCTATTAAGTCCAAAGGCGTTGAGTGGAGCAAGCTCACTCAATGTCAGAAGTCAAGGGAAGATGTTGGCAAGCAAGGAATTCTGCTAAGTCCACAGGCATTGAGTGAAGCTAGTTCACTCAACGCCATATGCCAAATAAAAGCGCTGAGTCAGGTGAGGACAGTCAAAGGCTACGCATCAACAAACAGAAAAATGTGGCCAAGTCCACAAGTTTTGAGTGATGTCTACTCACTCAACGCCATATAGCTTATTTGTCGAGTAGATCTCATTATGTCAAAGCCACTGAGACTCTGTCAAAGAAAAAGATTCTAAGTTGAGAAGCATTGAGTGAAGCCAGTTCACTCAATGCCATGCTGATTCTGTCAAAGCCCAAGAAGATAGACAAAAAATCTATCCAAGTATAAAAGCATTGAGTGAAGCTAGTTCACTCAACGCCAAATGACAGAAGCGTTGAGTCATGCCGCAGTAGTCAAAGCCTAAAAACAAAGAAGGCAGAGAAGTGGCCAAGTGCACAGACGTTGAGTGATGTCAACTCACTCAATGCCAGACAATAAATAGCGCTGAGTCCAGCTGTTGCAGTCAAAGCCTAAGAAGAAAGAAGACAAAAAAGGCTAAGTATAAAAGCATTGAGTGATGAAGCTTCACTCAACGCTCTCAACGCCTAAAATGCAGAATGTATCTGGCTGTTGACTAAGGGCTTTGGCGTTGAGTGAGGCTATTCACTCAACGCTCTTAACACCTGAGTTGATTCTGAGAAATTGGTTAAGTCCAGAAAGGGTGACGTCAGCATGAGTTAGCAAAGGTCAACAACGTCAACGCATTTCAAATTATTTACGGGATAGATGCAGTATGCCTTTAACGGCGTCGGGGGCCAGCTGTTCTATCTTCTATGAAAAGGTAAGGTGATATATCAGTTATTGACCCCGAAATCGGCGATACTCCCCAATGCAGCCAGCTCGCTAGTCGCGGCCTGCTCCGGGTTCCTCTTGGCGGTCGCGACGTCTTAGGATGGGCGGACAGAATTTTCTATCCGCTCAGGCCGCGCGGCTTGGGCAGTCTCAGCGGTCTGACCGGCCAGGCCGCGCGTTGTTCCTTTGGTCGGCAGGGGCCGCAGATTGATTCTGCAGTCCGCCCTTGCTGGCCGCGCCCCTTGTCAGCTAAACCGCAAGCTTGTCTCAACAGGTGCCCCTTTGCCGGGCTCGGATGTCTATCCACCCAGACCATCACAACGTCAAGCGGCCTGCCTCTAGGCCGCACACCTTCACCAACGTCGACAACCCTCCAGCTCGCCGCATAGCCGGATTGGCGACATGACCCCAGGACGTCAGCCAGCTACTCCAGTTTCCACCTCGCCAACACGCGCGGCTTGCCTCGTCAGTCCGACAGGTCGCGAATCCCTTGTCACCCAGCAGATGCGGCAAGTTCCATTCAATAAAGTGGCGGACTCCAGCAGCATAGGCAACCTGCTTCTTCAGTCCGCCTGAGGAGTGCGGACGCTCCAGCTTTCCGGCTACCCACAAAGATCAGCGGGCATGTCCAGTTCATCGCGAGCTGGGCGGACTCAAGGTGCAGTCAAACCTTCCAGTGCGCCTACGTTGATGAACCCCAGCAGTTTCAGCAGCCAGCCGCCTCGTTCAACAGCATATGCGGACTCAGCTTGTCAGCAGGCGCGGACTCCGCGGACTCAGCGAATTTGCTATGCAGCCCGCCATTCCTCAGCCTCCAGCACCCGCCTCCGCAGCAGGCGGGCAACCTCCTCAGCTCGCACCCTTCACGCGGGCTCGCTCAGCATAGCAGACACAGACTCTTCCCAGTCCTCCAGATAGGACCTCCTCAAGACAGTCCCAGATTACCCAGCCTCGTGCAGACTCGGCGGACTCAACAAACATCCTTAATCTCGCACCCTTTGCACGTGCTCAGTTCAGCAGCGGCGGACTGCGCGGATTCTCCTCGCAGTCCGCCACTCAGCTTCCAGCTCCTGCTTCCCAGCAGCGGGCGGATACTTTCTCAGCCCGCATAGTCTTGGCGTGGGCTCGATCAGCTTAGTTTGGGCGGACTCCTCTCAGTCCTCCAGCAGTAGGCGCAGACTCTTCCCAGTCCGCCGTCAGCAGGACCAGTTCCAGAAGCAAGCCCCAGTCCGCGCGGCCTGTCGCGGACTCGGCGGACTCCATCTTCTTCTCGCTCAAGTTACCGTCTCACCGGGGGTAACATCACCAGAAGCCGTTACCTCCTCGGGCCTATAAATAGACCCCCATACCTCTCATTGAAGGACATCGCCAAGGTGCTCACGCTTGAAGGTAGCCCACAACAAGCTCAAGCCAGCAACCTCCTGCAGACTCATTTTTCCAGTCCGCACCTTCTCTTCTCTTAGCCGTGCGCGGCCTGCCGACTTTAGTTGCCAGACCGCGCGGCCTCCTTTTCTCCCTTAGTCGCGCGGCCTGCCGACCTGGCTCTTCAGTCCGCGTGGCCTCTTCTGGCACTCCTTCCTTAGCCGCCAGCTTCCCCTTTGTACCCCTTTATCTGCTTTCTTGTAAAGGTGTATAGCAAGCTGTAATAACTTAATATTAATCAAAGGAAAGCCCGTCGCAAGAGTGGCATTTAAGCCGCGGCGGGCGAAGTCTGCTGTTGTCGCTATTAGCGGCCCCTCTTTCTTCTTCTCCGCTCAGCTTAGCTCCCTCGGCGTCAACCTGCAAGCACAACCGTCAAAGTAACCGTCTGCTCGACAGCTCCTGATCAACCTCCTCCGCTGGTCATCAGCCTTCCCGGCTGCTCTCAGCAAACCTCTCCTCAACCCCGCAACCCTTGGACAAGCATTTACTCCACTCTCGAGCACTCAAAAGCTTCCTCTCCATCCCCGCAACCTTCATCCTCTTCTTCAACTTGCCCGTGAGATCGAACACTCCTCCGTGTTAACTAGGCGGTGCCGTTTTCGCGCATCAACAGTTAACACACGACCTTCAGATCCGAACAGACGGTGAACAACGACAGTTAGCCATGTCAGATCTTCGTTCAGCCGAGAACCTTGCTCAATCAAGTCCTAGAGATGATCCTCTCTGGGAGGTCTTCGAGCAATCGCGCCGTGAAAATGCTCAGCAGTTTCAAGCGATCAACCAAATTCTTGCTACAATCACCCACCAGTTATAGATGCAACCTGCAGCAGCTCCAGTTGTTCCAGCTGCTCCCGTCAATCTAACCCCAACATTGTAGAATTAACAAGCTTATCCTCCAGCTTATCCACCGGTCTATCCTCCTTAAACAACAACCTTTCCGCAAGGGCCTGCATCCCCTTTGCGACCTCAAGATGAAGAGTTTGCAGCTCGTCAAAACTTCTTCCGGGAAGCAGCCCGGGGAAGTCCTGCAAGATTTCTCAACTTTCAGGGAAGTCAGCCTTACCCTTCAGCTCCTGCCTTTGCTCATGCAACAACTTTTCCCTTTTATCCTCCTGCTTCTTTTGCAGCTGCAGCTTATGCTCCCTTTTATCCTTATGCTGTCGGAGAACAGGAAGAGCATTCGCCATTTACAGAGAATGTTCGTCATGAACCTACTTCAGCTAATTTCAGAGAGCCCCGGTTACCAATCTACACTAGAGAGATTGATCCAATAAAGCATCTTCAAGCTTTCGAATCAGCCGTAGCTCTCAAGACTCTTTCAGATGCAACCAAGTGCAAGCTCCTTGTCACAACCTTTGATGGACAAGTGAGGGATTGGTTCTATGGTCTTCTCCCTCTCTCCATCACTTCCTTTGCTGATCTGCGAAGGGGGTTCTTGCTCAGATTTTCTACTTCCACCAAGAGAAAGGGCGGTCCAGAAGTCCTCTTTGAGATCAAGCAACGTGAGAACGAGATTTGGTCTCAGTTTGTTGATCGATTCCAGAGAGAAATCTTGGACATCGAGATTGTTGGTCAAGAAATGTACCGAGTGGCTCTTATCCACGGTTTTCGTGAAGGGCCGTTCAAGTTTGAAGCCAATGTACAAGTGCCAAAAACGTACCAAGAGTTGATTGCCTTAGCCAACTCCTACATCCGAGGCGAAAAGAGAAACCCAAGCTTCATATCCAGGCTCATATCAGAGAAAGATCCTTCTCACAAGCAGCCTCCGAGGTCTTCTCACAAAGATTTCCCAACTCACTCAAGGAGGGAAAGAAGATTTCAACGCCATCGATATCCTTTTCCGAGTCGTGATAGTGCTCAAGATCAATTGCTACTACCACCAGCTCCATCTTCCCAAACAGCTGCGGTCCATCAACAACAAGACGATGACTTGCATGAGTCTGAACTAGATGAAGTCATACTGCAAGTAAGCCAAGTCATGAAGGATAGGGCAAACTACAAGAGGCCTTATCGACCAGCAGATCAAAGATCTAGAGACTCAGAACCATATTGTGAATTCCATAAAGAGCCAGACCACCTAACTGAGAACTGCCGAGCACTCCGCCAACTAGTGCAAAAGATGCTCCGGCAGGGTAAGATGCATGACCTGCTTCCCAAAGATGATCGCCCTAATCCAACAACCTCAAAGGGCAAAGAAGTTACAGACATTCCTTGCAGCTTAAGAGGAGTGAGACTAGTCGAAGAACACCCTCTCCTTGTTGTTAACAATCCTATTGAATGCTTCGATGTCGATGACGAGGGCGCGCTTGGAAGACTATTCTAAGCCGACAAAGGACTTCACAGTTCTTCAAATTTTTTCACAACCATGATGGGTTATCTCTACTCTTTCTCTTTCAAACATTTTCTCTTTCAAAACACTTCTAAGTGTTCATTCTTGCTTTTCAATAGAGTTTTCATCAGGGATCCCGTACTGACACAATTCTCTTTTTGTAATGCTTCTTCCTCATTCTCTTTGCCAAAGAGATCACTGAACCACTGAGATATCGCCGAGTCTTGCTATAGGCCCCCTCGAGATTGGATTCCGGCGTAAGGCCACAATGACCGCATATCGCGGGGAGTTTTCGCATATGTGTAGTGGGGGCTATCCAACTCTCATGTGGAGGAATACGAGACTTCGGATCCTAGCCAGTATCTGACACAAAGTGTGCGTCGAGAAGGCCCATGTGTTAGCTCTGCTGTGCTCCGTTAGGGATACAGTACAATTACGATGATCTTTGCTTGACAAGCAATGACGACCAAGCGTAGCCTTGTCTCTTCGATCATCTCATTACTGTGATGGCCGAACACTCTATGGTACTCTCAATCCGTGCTTTCGTGGGGCCCATAAATCCACTGATCTTTCCACAGACAACCAATGCTTTAGGCCACTTGGCGCAACTAGTCTCATTGATCAGGGATGTTGTAACCCGAAGCATGAGAGCAGTGTATCTAGCGATCCTTCTCAGGATTTTCTGTGCTTTTCTCTTTTGTGCCCTTCTAAAGGATGCGCGGCTAGCCCTCTCTTAGTAGGACTATACTCGTGATGACCTTTCTCAGGAAAGCGATGCATAAGGCCCACGGGTGATCTCCTGTGGCAGCATCCAGTCCTTCTTGGTCGTCTCCGAATATAGACTTCTTTTTTATCAACTGCCTCTTTCACAGGTGAACCGGTTAAATCCGACCTACCAAAAGGATTTGCAATGATCATTTCGTTTACTCTCATCTTTTATTCACTACTTGCTTAAGCTCTATCAGATGATGATTCACAAAGTTATTCGTTACTCTTATCAAGTGCTAATGACATCAATCATTGATTAAGGAATCTAACTCTCCTTGATCATTAAGCCATGCTATTGGAATCTAGTTAAGATTGGCAGAATTCGTCAAGCTTCTTCTCTGCTAGTCTGATCATATCCATCCTATTATGTCAACAGTCAATACTCGACTTATTGATCTGGACTTCATGTTAAAGATATCATCTCTAATATAGCAAGAAGATCATTACTCTGGTTTGATCTTCATTCAATTATCGGCAGAGTTCATCAGACATTTCCTCTGCTATTTGATCATATCCATCTTATCTCATCAACAGTTAACATTCGCAAGTTCCGTCCAGGTACTTGCAGCTTAGCTCATTATTTTATGTCTGCTGCTCACTCTTCTCTTTGCAGTGATTAGCAGACACCCGCAAGCCTTACCCAGGTACTTGCAGCTTAGTCTTTTCATCATGTCTGCTCCTAACTCTTCTTTTGCAAAGATCAGCAGATGCTTGCAAGTTTCTTCAGGTACTTACAAGCTACTTTTATATATTATGTTTGCTGCTCACTCTTCTCTTTGCAGTGATTAGAAAGCACCTGCAAGCCTTACCCAGGTACTTGCAGCTTAGTCTTTTCATCATATACGCTTCTAAGTCTTCTTTTGCAGAGATCAGCAGATGCTTGCAAGTTTCTTCACAGGTACTTGCAAGCTACTCCCATATATTATGTTTGCTCCTAACTCTTCTTTTGCAGAGATCAGCAGATGCTTGCAAGTTTCTTCAGGTACTTGCAAGCTACTTTTATATATTATGTCTGCTTCTAACTCTTATTTTGCAGAGATCAGCAGTTGCTTGCAAGTTTCTTCACAGCTACTTGCAAGCTACTCTCATATATTGTCTGCTTCTAACTCTTCTTTTGCAGAGATTAGCAGATACATGCAAGTTGCCTTCAGGTATTTGCGGCTTTCTTTACCCCCATATTTGCTTCTAACTTATCTTTTGCAGAAACCAGCAAAGACTTGCAAGTTCCTTTCAGGTACTTGCAACTTATTTTTCTTTCTTGCATACTCCTCACTCTTCCTTTTGCAGAATATAACAGGTGTTTGCAAGCCTCCATCAGGTACTTGCAAGTTGTTATGCTTCTATGTTTTCCTCTCACATTCATTTTGCAGAACTCAGTAGAAGACACATCTTCTTCATTTTGCAAAGACAAACCCAGGTACGCGCAAGATGTACCTTCCATACATGCCTACACTAACTTTTCACTTGCAGGAAAAAGATAGGCATTGACAAACTCCTCCAAAGGAGAGACATCAAGTTCTATCTCTCCGTGCCCCCTTCCTTTCCTGTGGGGTGGATCATGATTTTTGTGGGTCTCCAACTTTTTCGAAGTTCCCTTCTGAACTTAAAAAAGTGCGGGGATTATGTTGACCCCGAAATCGGCGATCCTCCCCAAGGCAGCCAGCTTGCTAGTCGCGGACTGCTCCGGGTTCCTCTTGGAGGTCGCGACGTCTTAGGATGGGCGGACAGAATTTTCTATCCGCTCAGGTCGCGCGGCTTGGGCAGTCTCAGCGGTCTGATCGTCCAGGCCGCGCGTTGTTCCTTTGGTCTCCAAGGGCCGCAGACTGATTCTGCAGTCCGCCCCTGTAGGCTGCGCTCCTTGTCAGCTAAACTGCAAGCTTGTCTCAACAGGTGCCCCTTTGCCGGACTCAGAAGTCTATCCGCCTAGACCATCACAACGTCAAGCGGCCTGCCTCTAGGCCGCACACCTTCACCAACGTCGACAACCCTCCAGATCGCCTCCTAGCCAGATTGGCGACCTGACCCCAGGACGCCAGCCAGCTACTCCAGTTTCCACCTCGCTAACACGCGCGACCTGCCTCATCAGTCCGGCAGGTCGCGAATCCCTTGCCACCCTGCAGATGCGGCAAGTTCCATTCAACAAAGTGGTGGACTCCAGTAGCATGGGCAACCTGCTTCTTCAGTCCGCCTAAGGAGTGCGGACGCTCCAGCTTTTCGGCTACCCGCAAAGATCAGCGGACATGTCTAGTTCATCGCGAGCTGGGCGGACTCAAGGTGCAGTCAAACCTTCCAGACTGCCTACGTTGATGAACCCCATCAGTTTCAGCAGCCAACCGCCTCGTTCAACAGCATAGGCGGACTCAGCTTGTCAGCAGGCATGGACTCCGCGGACTCAGCGAATTCTCTATGCAGCCCGCCATTCCTCAGCCTCTAGCACCCGCCTCCTCTGCTGGTCATCAGCCTTCCCGGCTGCTCTCAACAAACCTCTCCTCAACCCCGCAACCCTTGGACAAGCAGACCTTCCACCTCCTCACATCACAAGAAGAAATCCTCCAAGGTGGACATGTATGGTTCTAAACCTAGTAAACTGATTTTTACTAATATTATCTGTTGTTGCTGTAGCAAGCCAGGACATGTGGTAGCCGACTGCCCAGTAAAGTGAAGAGAGGATGGTGAGAAGAAGCACCCCTATCAGCACAAGGGCAAGAAGGAAAAGTCCTTTGTGGCTAAAAAGCAGAAAAGATGGACTAGCTCTTCCTCTTCAGAGTCAGAAGTTGAAGAAGAGGAAGCCTACATAGGGTTGTTTTCTGCTGTAGAAGAAACTAATGAAGATTATCCTACCGTCAAGATGGGAATCAGGGCCTCTCTATCACAGTTAGAGGTGGGTGAAGAATAAAAAGACAGCTACTGCCATGGGCTGATGGCTAAGACTGATGAAGAATCCAGCCAGGATTAGCCTGGTCAACAAAAGGTACATTCTCTGTCTAAGTCTTCTTCTGAGTCAGGCTATGAGATCAGCCTAGATTTTGAAGCTCATTCTTCAAGAGATGAAGGAGAATCTGAATCTGAGAAAGATGTTAATTCTTTAATTGACAAATATGGTATCCTTCTGAGTGCTTTCAGGAAGAGCAAGTTGCAGGCTAAGAAGCAAGCTAAGGAAATTTCCTCCCTTCAGCTTGCTGCTTCCAAGCATGCTGAATCAGTTTCCCTGCTGGAGGTAAAGATGAAGGAAATCAGTGAACCAGAAACTATTTCCTTCATTCAGAAAGGCACCATAGAGTGCCAGGAAATCCGAATAAGGGACCTGGAAGCGTTGCTGGGGAGGGAGAAGAGGATAATGTCTAGTTATTCAAAGCTAAGTATAGTGCTGCCCCTGATAGACTCCTTCACCTCCCAAAAGGGTAAGAAGGGGCTGTGCTTCAAGGGACGCACAAGAGTTACCAATCCCAAAGGAAAGGGCAAAGCTCCAGTGCAGCCACTAGCCTCTAAGCCTCCTATTCCATTTAAGAGAGTTCTGTTACCTTCTAACAGGTCTGACTAACAGACCATCTATGGTCACTGGAAGAATGGTAGATCCACTAGTGTGAACAAATATATTCTACACTATGGTGATAAATATAGAAAGGGTACAAGTGCCTTCAAGGCATCCCATGAGGAGATTCAAATGTTCCATCATGGACCATTTGTGTTTGGTGCACCAGCCCCAACACTCAAGAGTAAGGCAGTAGTCTTTTCTCAGGATCTCCCAACCCACAATCAGAATAAGGGCAAGTCTATCAACAGACCATACTTGGGTATATCTGAGGCCATCAAGAGTATGTCTTCTGAAAAGAAGATTACTGTTGGTAGGAGTCATGATATTGCAAGTACTTCTACTGCCAAATACATCCCAAATCAGACTATGGCTCGGAGATACAAGAATAAGGCTGCTGCTATACCTTCTGGATTAAGAACTGCTGATAGTATAGCTACAAAACCATCTCTAAAAAGAAGGCACAACATTTGTGAGTGCTGGTGTTGTGGTAAGGTGAGCCACTATGCTATTGATTGCTGACACAACCCGAGTATGGCCAGAGATAGAGTAAGCTTACCTGTCAGAAGAGCTGCAGGTTGGCATGATTATTATCACACTAACATGCACCTAGGACCAAATAAGAATTGGGGTCCTAAGGTTAACTGACTTATGTCTTGCAGGTTGGTCCAAGTACCCTTACCCCTAAATGGTACTTGAACAGTGGATGTTCTAGCCACATGACTGTAACAATGAGCTTGCTGAAGGATTACTCTTCGGTAAAGAATGGACCCAAAGTCATCTTTGGTTGCTTAGATAGAGGAGTGAAAAAAAGGTTATGCTAAGATCTCTAATGACAGTCACTATCATAAAAGTAGCATATGTGGAAGGGTTGCGACACAACCTGATAAACATTAGCCAATTCTGTGATCTTGGTTATGACATAGTTTTCACAAGGATGAGTGCCATATTAAGAGGTGAAGTGACCAAGAGGTCATTTTAACAGGTGTTAGGAGTGGAAATATTTATTTCTTAAATTTCCTATGCTTAGGTAAGGACTCTCCTATATGCGTAGTTGCATTTGAGAAAATCTCGTATTGTGTACAATGACACAAGAATTTAGCTCATTTGAACTACAAGACCATTGGAAAGCTCTTTAGTGAAGAGCTAGTTAGAAATGATCCCAAGTTGAAATGCACTAAGGAGGGTATCTGCTCTGCATATCAAAAGGGCAAACAAATCAAGACCTCTATCAAGAGCATTGGGACCGAAGACTCAGTGAGGTGCTTATACCTCCTACATATGGAACTGTTTGGTCCTATGCCAGTTCATAGTCTTGGTAGGAAAGTCTACACCCTTGTGGTGGTTGATGACTATTCTAGGTTTGCTTGGGTATCCATTTTTAAGAGAAAGGATGAAACCCTTGATGTCTTCAAGACCTTTGTCAAGCAGATATAGAATGAACTAGACAGTTCTGTGGTCAAAATCAGAAGTGACCATGGGACTTAATTTCATTCTGCAAGTATGACAAGTTTCTGTGAAGTGCAAAGAATTCACCAAGAATTTTCCTCTCCTAGAACACTCCAGCAAAATGGAATTGTTGAGAGGAAAAATAGGACTCTCGTAGAAGCTGGAATGACCTTACTGAATGACACAACTCTCCCAAAATATTTCTGAGTTAAGGCAGTAAACTCTGAATTTTATGTACTTAACAAGACTTCTATCACCAAAAGCCACAAGAAGACTCACTATGAGATCTTGAAAGACATAAAACCAAACTTATCATACTTTAGGATCTTTAATAGCAAGTGATATGTGCTGAACAATGAAAAGTCCTATGTGACTAAGTTTACTGTCAAGTCGTATGAAGGGATCTTTGTTGGATACAACAACCACAGCAGAGCATATAGAATCTACAACTTGACAAGTGAAGTTGTAGAAGAGTCAGTTCGAACAACACACTGAAGTTAGATTGCCTCCAGCTATCAGGTATCTAAGGGATCATCCACTACACCAGATCATTGGTGAGGCAAGCCAAGGAGTCCAAACTAGAAGCAAGAGTATCAACACAACACTCTACTCAAGTTTTCTGTCACAAGTAAAGCCCAAGAAAGTTGAAGAGGCCAACATAGAACAATTCTAGATTGGAGCAATGAAAGAGGAACTGTTGGGGTTCAGCAATGCCCCCGGTGTTGGGAGGTACGGCGCGAGGCGCTTTGGCCCACACTAGTCGATCAGAAGGGCGCGTCCCCTGGGCCTAACTGGCAGCCCCGTAGATCATGCCTAAGGTAGCCAACTACATAAAGGAGTGGTTGCGCCGTCCTCAAACAGTCCAGGCTTTTGGGCGAGTTGGTTGCGCCATGTCCCTACAAGTGGTATTAGATGAAGTCACGAGTTCGAAACCCCGGGGTCATTTCTGGGTGGGGGGGATTGTTGGGGTTCAGCAATGCCCCGGTGTTGGGAGGTACGGCGCGAGGCGCTATGGCCCACACCAGTCGAACAGAAGGGCGTGTCCCCTGGGCCTAACTGGCCGCCCCGTGAATCCTGCCTAGGGTAGACAGCTCCATAAAGGAGTGGTTGCGCCATTCTCAAACAGTCCGAGCTTTTGGGCGAGTTGGTTGCGCCATGTCCCTACAGGAACTAAACCAGTTCAAGAGATGTAAGGTATGGAAGCTGGCTCCCAGACAAAAAGAACATAATATCATTGGAGTTAAGTGAATTTACAGGAATAAACTTAATGAAAATGACATTATAGTGAAGAACAAGGCTAGACTAGTGGCTAAAAGATACAGATAAGAAGAAGAGATCGATTTTGATCAGACATTTACCCTAGTAGCCAGATTAGAAGCTATAAAACTCTTCCTTGCATTTGCTGCCTACCAAGGATTTAAAGTATATCAGATGGATGTGAAGTCAACCTTCCTGAATGAGGACTTAAAGGAAGAGGTCTATGTTGAACAGCCTCCATGTTTTATTGATTTTAACTCTCCTGATTTTGTTTATAGACTTACGAAAGCTCTATATGGGTTGAAACAAGACCCTAGAGCATGGTATGAGACCTTGTCTAGCTTTCTCATTGAGAACAAATTCTCAAGGGGGAAGATAGTCAAGACCATATTCTTAAGGGAATCTAAGGGCAAGATCATCCTAGTCCAGATATATATTGATGACATTACCTTTGAATCTACTGATGACAACCTTTGCAAGAAGTTTGCTAAACTTATGAAAGAGAAGTTTGAGATGAGTAGTATGAGTGAGCTCAAGTTTTTCTTGGGACTCCAAGTTAGACAGACTGATGATGACTTATCCATATCTCAGTCCAAGTTCACCCGGGAGTTGATTAAAAAATATGGTATGGAGAATGCCTCCACCATGAAAACTCCCATGAGGTCATGCATGCCTATAGACAAAGATGAAGCAGGGAAACCTGTTGATGAAACTTTGTATATAGGGATAATTGGCTCCCTCCTATACCTCACTGCTAGTAGGCCTGATATCATGTATGCCACATGTGTCTGTGTTAGATATCAAGCCTGCCCTATAGAATCTCACTACACTACTGTAAAAAGGATCTTGAGATATCTTAAAGGCACACCCGATCTTGGCCTATGGTACCTTAGAAATAGGGATTTTGAACTAATAGACTATTCAGATGCAGATTTTGTAGGTTGCAAAGAGGACATGAAAAACACTTCTGGTACCTGTCAGCTCTTGGGAGGAAGACTAGTGTCTTGGTGCAACAAGAAGCAAACAAGTGTTGTCATCTCTATTTCAGAGTCAGAGTACATATCAGCAGACAATTGCTGTACTCAATTGTTGTGGATCCAGCATCAGCTCCAAGACTATAACCTCCATGAGATGGAGACCCTCGATGGTAAGGAGACCAAAGTGTCAATCAGTAAAATGATGGTAAAAGATGCTTTTGTTGAGGGGGAGCAAGCCCATCAGCTGTAGGAGCAGATTTAGCCTCATGAAAAGAGGAAGCTAGCAGTTGCACCAGTGAGATCATCTGCAATCAGATAAGGGGAGAAGGAAATCAAGACAGGCCAGCTCCTCTCTGACTATTCTACAGAAGTCAAAAAGGGGGAGAGAAGGAATTGATCAAGTGGCATCAAGTGCTTCATACCAAGAAGGAATTGATCAAGTGGCATCAAGTGACATCAGAGGCTGAACAAGTGATCAAGTGGTATCAAAGCCAAAAGGAGATGATCAAGTCATGCAGCAAATTCAGGGGGAGAAAGAATTGTTCCCATATTGCATTCAAGTGATGACACACACCTTACATCAAAACAAGGGGGAGTAGGTGATGCTCACCATACATGCAGGAAATGTGGTAACCTTCCTAGATCTGTTCTGTCATAACAGTACATTTTATTGTTGTATATGTTGTGTATGTCACTGATTAAGAAATTTGAACAAGGGTTTCGATTTTTTCAAATATGGGGAGATTGTTGGGTCCATTGATCATAATATCCCAGATTTGTAAGAAGTCAAACAAGTCAATGATATACATGTTGAAACCAAAAACTTGGTCTCTGTGGAGTTTTGGGTCCCAAAAGAGGGGTGACCTCGCACCTACTACAATCAGGAGAATGTCACGGACCAAAGGACCAAGAAACTAGAAACAGACCCTCGGCTCCAGCGCGGAGGTCCCACCTCACACCCGGAAGACCTTTGAAGTCTCTCCCTCCCTAGCCAATGCTGAACTAGGTGCCTTGGAGGAAGAGAGTAAGGGGATTTTTGTGGATCTGAATGCAATGCCCTCCAAGGCACCCTCAAGGGTCTATTTATAGATTTTCCAACCCCATGGACCAAAATGTCAACAATACCCCTACGCCAAATATGCCTCGGGCCAATAGAAAACAGCCACACCGGGGGGTAAATAGGTAATTCCACCCCGAGGGTAAAACGGTAACAACATGGCCAAAAGAGGTCCACGGGCGGGAGGAGCCATTCCCACCATCTCCCCGGGCACCCGAGACGAGCAGGTGACACCCGAAGAACTGGGGAGATGGGGGGCAGGGGCGAGACCCCGGCCTCCGGTCGGTCTCGCCCCGCCAGGCCGCAGAGCAGGAGGGGGCAGGGGCGAGACCCCGACCTCCCGGGCGGTCTCTCCCCGCCAGGACGCAGAGCAAGAGGGGGCAGGGGCGAGACCCCGGCACCTAGCCGGTCTCGCCCCGCCAGGCCGCGGAGCAGGAGGGGGCAGGGGCGAGACCCCGACCTCCCGACCAGTCTCGCCCCGCCAGGCTGCGGAGCAGGAGGGGGCAGGGGCGAGACCCCGGCCCCCGGCCGGTCTCGCCCCGCCAGGCCGCGGAGCAGGAGGGGGCAGGGGCGAGACCCCGACCCTCGGCTGGTCTCGCCTCGCTAGGCCGCGGAGCAGGAGGGGGCAGGGGCGAGACCCCGGCCCCCAGCCGGTCTCTCCCCGCTAGGCCGCAGAGCTGGACGGGGCAGGGGCGAGACCCCGGCCCCCGGCCGGTCCCGCTGCTCCCACCTCGCACTTGCCGAGGGGACCCTACTCAGCGACTACGGGGTTGTACACGATCCCCGCTCTTTTCGAGGTTGGCACAAGCTCGGAAAGAAACATCCAACCCAACGTATTCGCTGAGTGACCTTCTCAAAGCCGGGCATACTTGGCCTCCCCGAGGAGTCAACCTGTCAAGCCAGCTAATGGGAGCCTGGGTGACGAGATAGCCTCAGGGTAAAAAACACTTAGCCTCCCCGAGTGGTCAACCTGTCAAGCCAGCTAATGGGAGCCTGGGTGACGAGACGGGCTCGGGGTAAAAAACAATTGGCCTCCCCGAGGGGTCAACCTGTCACGCCAGCTAATGAGAGCCTGATTGACGAGATGACCTCAGGGTAAGAACACTTGGCCTCCCCGAGGGGTCAACCTGTCAAGCCAGCTAATGAGAGCCTGAGTGACGAGACAGCCTCGGGGTAAGAACACTTGGCCTCCCTGAGGGGTCAACCTGTCAAGCCAGCTAATGGGAGTCTGGGTGACGAGACAACCTCAGGGTAAAAAAATACTTGGCCTTCCCGAGGGGTCAACCTGTCAAGCCAGCTAATGGGAGCCTGGGTGACGAGACAGCCTCGGGGTAAAAAACACTTGGCCTCCCCGAGGGGTCAACCTGTCAAGCCAGCTAATGGGAGCCTGGGTGACGAGACGGCCTCGGGGTAAAAAACACTTGGCCTCCCCGAGGGGTCAACCTGTCAAGCCAGCTAATGGGAGCCTGGGTGATGAGACAGCCTCGTGGTAAAAAACACTTGGCCTCCCCGAGGGGTCAACCTGACAAGCCAACTAATGTGAGTCTGGGTGACGAGACGGCCTTGGGGTAAAAACACTTGGCCTCCCCAAGGGGTCAACCTGTCATGCCAGCTAATGAGAGCCTGGGTGAAGAGACGGCCTCGGGGTAAGAAACACTTGGCCTCCCCGAGGGGTCAACCTGTCAAGCCAGCTAATGGGAGCCTGGGTTACAAGATGGCCTCGGGGTAAGAACACTTGGCCTCCCCGAGGGGTCAACCTGTCATGATAACTAATGGGAGCCTGAGTGACGAGACGACCTCGGGGTAAAAAACACTTGGCCTCCCCGAGGGGTCAATCTGTCAAGCCAGCTAATGGGAGCCGGGGTGACGAGACGAACTTGGGGTAAAAAACACTTGGCCTCCCCGAGGGGTCAACCTGTCATGCCAGCTAATGAGAGCCTGGGTGACGAGACGACCTCGGGGTAAGAAACACTTGGCCTCCCCGAGGGGTCAACCTGTCAAGCCAGCTAATGAGAGCCTTGGTGACAAGACGACCTCGGGGTAAAAAACACTTGGCCTCCCCAAGGGGTCAACCTGTCAAGCCAGCTAATGGGAGACTGGGTGACGAGACGGCCTCGGGGTAAAAAACACTTGGCCTCCCCGAGGGGTCAACCTGTCAAGCCAGCTAATGAGAGACTGGGTGACGAGACGGCCCCGGGGTAAAAAACACTCGCCTCCCCGAGGGGTCAACCTGTCAGGCCGACTAATGGGAGCCTGGGTGACGAGACGGCCTCGGGGTAAAAAACACTTGTCCTCCCCGAGGGATCAACCTGTCAAGCCAGCTAATGGGGGCCTGGGTGACGAGACGGCCTCGCGGTAAAAAACACTTGGCCTCCCCGAGGGGTTAACCTGTCAAGCCAGCTAATGGGAGCCTGGGTGACGAGATGACCTCGGGGTAAAAAACACTTGGCCTCCCCGAGGGGTCAACCTGTCAAGCCAGCTAATTGGAGCCTGGGTGACGAGACGGCCTCGAGGTAAAAAAAACTTGGCCTCCCCGAGAGGTCAACCTGTTAAGCCAGCTAATGAGAACCTGGGTGACGAGACGACCCCGGGGTAAAAAACACTTGGCCTCTACGAGAGTTACCAACAACCCTGCCAACTAGTGAGAGCCTGACAGCGGGACCGTCTCGGAGCAAAGAGAATAGGGGACTCTACGAGAGGTACAACCGGCCCTGCCAGCTAGTGAGAGCCTGACAGCGGGACCGTCTCGGAGCAAAAAAGAACAGGGGCATCCACGAGAGGTACCACCGATCCTGCCAGCTAGTGAGAGCCTGACAGCGGGACCGTCTCGGAGCAAAGAGAACAGAGGCATCCACGAGAGGTACAACCGGCCCTGCCAGCTAGTGAGAGCCTGGCAGCGGGACCGTCTCGGAGCAAAAAGGACCTGGGATTCCACGAGAGGTATGCTTGCCCTGCCAGCTAGTGAGAGCCTGACAGCCGTACCGTCATCGGAGCAAAGGGACTTGAGCTTCCACGAGAGGTACGCCTGCCCTGCCAGCTAGTGAGAGCCTGACAGCGGGACCGTCATCGGAGCAAAAGGACTCAGGCTTCCACGAGAGGTACGCCTGCCCTGCCAGCTATTGGGAGCCTGACAGCGGGACCATCATCGGAGCAAAGGAACTTGGGCTTCCACGAGAGGTACGCCTGCCCTGCCAGCTAGTGAGAGCCTGACAGCGGGACCATCATCGGAGTAAAGGAACTTGGGCTTCCATGAGAGGTACGCCTGCCATGCCAGCTAGTGAGAGCCTGACAACGGGACCATCATCGGAGCAAAGGAACTTAGGCTTCCACGAGAGGTACGCCTGCCCTGCCAGCTAGTGGGAGCCTGACAGCGGGACCATCATTAGAGCAAAGGAACTTGGGCTTCCACGAGAGGTACGCCTGCCCTGCCAGCTAGTGAGAGCCTGACAGCGAGACTATCACCGGAGCAAAGGAACTTGGGCTTCCACGTGAGGTACGCCTGCCCTGCCAGCTAGTGAGAGCCGGACAGCGGGACCATCATCGGAGCAAAGGAACTTGGGCTTCCACGAGAGGTAGGCCTGCCCTGCCAGCTAGTGAGAGCCTGACAGAGGGACCATCATCGGAGCAAAGGAACTTAGGCTTGCACGAGAGGTACGCCTGCCCTGCCAGCCTGTGAGTGCCTGACAGCGGGACCATCATCGGAGCAAAGGAACTTAGGCTTCCATGAGAGGGACGCCTGCCCTGCCAGCTAGTGGGAGCCTGACAGCGGGACCATCATCGGAGCAAAGGAACTTAGGCTTCCACGAGAGGTACGCCTACCCTGCCAGCTAGTGGGAGCCTGACAGCGGGACCATCATCGGAGCAAAGGAACTTGTGCTTCCACGAGAGGTACGCCTGCCCTGCCAGCTAGTGAGAGCCTGACATCGGGACCATCATCAAAGCAAAGGAACTTGGGCTTCCACGCGAGGTACGCCTGCCCTGCCAGCTAGTGAGAGCCTGACAGCGGGACCATCATCGGAGCAAAGGAACTTGGGTTTCCACGAGAGGTACGCCTGCCCTGCCAGCTAGTAAGAGCCTGACAGCGGGACCATCATCGGAGCAAAGGAACTTGAGCTTCCACGAGAGGTACGCCTGTCCTGCCAGCTAGTGGGAGCCTGACAGCGGGACCATCATCGGAGCAAAGGAACTTGGGCTTCCACGAGAGGTACGCCTGCCCTGCTAGCTAGTGAGAGCTTGACAGAGGGACCGTCATCGGAGCAAAGGAACTTAGGCTTCCACGAGAGGTATGCCTGCCCTGCCAGCTAGTGAGTGCCTGACAGCGGGACCATCATCGGAGCAAAGGAACTTAGGCTTCCATGAGAGGTACGCCTGCCCTGCCAGCTAGTGGGAGCCTGACAGCGGGACCATCATCGGAGCAAAGGAACTTAGGCTTCCACGAGAGGTACGCCTGTCCTGCCAGCTAGTGGGAGCCTGACAGCGGGACCATCATCAGAGCAAAGGAACTTGGGCTTCCACGAGAGGTACGCCTGCCCTGCCAGCTAGTGAGAGCCTAGTCAGCGGAACCATCTCGGAGCAAAAAGTACTTGACCTCCGCGAGAGGTCAACTTGCCCTGCCAGCTAGTAGGAGCCTGATCAGCGGAACCATCTCGGAGCAAAAAGTACTTGACCTACGCGAGAGGTCAACCTGCCCTGCCAGCTAGTAGGAGCCTGGTCAGTGGAACCATCTCGGAGAAAAAAGTACTTGACCTCCACGAGAGGTCAACCTGTCCTGCCAGCTAGTGGGAGCCTGGTCAGCGGAACCATCTCGGAGCAAAAAGCACTTGACCTCCACGAGAGGTCAACTTGCCCTGCTAGCTAGTGGGAGCCTGGTCAGCGGAACCATCTCGGAGCAAAAAGTACTTGACCTCCACGAGAGGTCAACCTGCCCTGCCAGGTAGTGGGAGCCTGGTCAGCGGAACCATCTCGGAGCAAAAAGTACTTGACCTACACGAGAGGTCAACCTACCCTGCCAGCTAGTGGGAGCCTGGTCAGCGGAACCATCTCAGAGCAAAAAGTACTTGACCTCCACGAGAGGTCAACTTGCCCTGCCAGCTAGTGGGAGCCTGGTCAGCGGAACCATCTTGGAGCAAAAAGTACTTGACCTCCACGAGAGGTCAACCTGCCCTGCCAGCTAGTGGGAGCCTGGTCAACGGAACCATCTCGAAGCAAAAAGTACTTGGTAAAGAAAAAAGACATTACATACAACCTACCCTGACCTAACCTGGTAGGGGATACTCATTACAAGGAAAATACATATGGAACTCTGGGCGAGATAGGGTGAGATCTCTCCACTCACTCCCTATTCCTTGGGGCCTCGGTTCCTGCCCCCTGAGCGATTCCTCCTTCGCCTTTTTCTCCCTTGGCCGACCGCCAAAACTTGATGTGGTGGAGATAGGAGTTGCCTGGGTGCCTGCCTCCCTGGGGCACTCTCGCCTAACCACCTTGGGGTTGTCTCGCCGAGATCCCTGGAAGCTGTCTTGCCGAGATCCCTTGAAGCTGTCTCCCCGAGAAGGGGGGGCGCTAGCTCCTGGGGGGTCGGAGTGGAGCTACCACCCTGAGGAGCAATGCTTCGCAACATCTCCATGATGCCCTAGATGGAGGCCATGAAATCCTGCCTCCCCACAAAGGGTCCTGGGCTGGGGAGCTCGCCGAGATCATCACTACCTCCCTGACCTCCAGCCATGACACTCTCCCAAGATCTTCTGTGCTGGTCACTCTCCACGCTCACCGCACCAAAAGTGTTGAAACCAAAAACTTGGTCTCTGTGGAGTTCGGGCTCCCAAAATAGGGGTGATCTCGCACCTACTACACTCAGGAGAACGTCACAGACCAAAGGACCAAGAAACTAGAAACATACCCTCGGCTCCAGCACGGAGGTCCCACCTCACACCCGGAAGACCTTTGAAGTCTCCCCCTCCCTAGCCAATGCTGAGCTAGGTGCCTTGGAGGAAGAGAGTAAGGGGATTTTTGTGGCTCTGAATGCAATGCCCTCCAAGGCACCCTCAAGGGTCTATTTATAGATTTTCCAACCCCATGGACCAAAATGTCAACAATACCCCTAAGCCGAATATGTCTCGGGCCAATAGAAAACAGCCACACCGGGGGGTAAAGAGGTAATTCCACCCCGAGGGTAAAACAATAACAACATGGTCAAAAGAGGTCCACGGGCGGGAGGAGCCATTCCCACCATCTCTCCGGGCACCCGAGACGAGTAGGTGACCCCCGAAGAACTGGGGAGCTGGGGGGCAGGGGCGAGACCCCGGCCTCCGGCCGGTCTCGCCCCACCAGGCCGCGGAGCAGGAGGGGGCAGGGGCGAGACCCCGGCCTCCCGGCCGGTCTCGCCCCGCCAGGCCGCGGAGCAGGAGGGGACAAGGGGTGAGACCACGGCCGCCGGCCGGTCTCGCCCCGCCAGGTCGCGGAGCAGGAGGGGGCAGGGGCAAGACCCCGGCCCCCGGCCGGTCTCGCCGCACTAGGCCGCGGAGCAGGAGAGGGCAGGGGCGAGACCCCAGCCTCCCGGCCGGTCTCGCCCCGCCAGGCCACGGAGCAGGAGGGGGCAGTGGCGAGACCCTGGCCCCCGGCCGGTCTCGCCCCGCTAGGCCGCGGAGCAGGAGGGGGTAGGGGCGAGACCCCAGCCCTTGTCCGGTCTCGCCCCGCCAGGCCGCAGAGCAGGAGGGGGCAGGGGCGAGACCCCGGCCCCCGGCCAGTCTCGCCCCGCCAGTCCGCGGAGCTGGAGCAAGCTCACTCAAACACCTGCATGGAAGTTGATTAGTTGCAACCAAATGAAGATCGCTAACACCGATCACAGATCGATCAACGGAGAAATCTTTTTGAAGGAGATTCAATCCTAAATTATTCGTTAATCCTTTTTGAACTTTTCCTTTTTGCTTCTACATGCTTGTGGTGAGGGAAATCGACAGGTGAAGGTCGTCGGAATCTGGGGAGGATTCCATGAGAAATCATCCCGGGGAAGGGACGTCTAGATTGGGTGATCTAGTGAGACTCTAAAACACTTCCTTGAATGAAGATGAAGAGCCTGCTCAAAGACCTTTTTTGGAGGGAAAGGGAGAGAGCCAACCGGTCAGGGTAGTGGGTCGGTATAGAAAACAAAAAGATATTTGATTTTCACCGCCTCCAATCTTCGGTGTCTTGGAGATCAAGTTTTTGTAATTATAAAAACACTCCATTGATTTATTTTGAATAAAATTCATTTGCTATTTTTTCCTTGCATATAACGTTGTGGATGTTAGCCGGTGATTCTCTAAAGGGTGTGTAGATCTCCAAGGAGAAATTTGCACAGGAAAATGAGGCCTGCTACCTACCGCTGTGCGTTAGCAAGCTAAGAACTTGTGGAAGCTTCCAGAACTAGTTTTTCTGAACCAAAATATTTCGAATTTTCATTTAACGAATAAAACCTTATTCACCCCGGCCCTCGGCCGGTCTCGCCCCGCCAGGCCGCGGAGCTGGAGCAAGCTCACTCAATCACATTGATTGGACAAGTGTACAATACACATAAGTTGTATTTAATGTGTGTTTAAGTTTATGCATGCAGGTTAGTCCTCATCACATTGATTGGACAGGTGGACACCAAGTTGGCTGCTGGTCAGGCATAAATTCTACGAAGTCCACAGGCATTGAGTGGAGGAAGCTCACTCAATGCCAGAAGTTAAGGGAAGATGCTGGCAAGCAAGGAATTCTGCTAAGTACACAGGATTTGAGTGAAGCCAGTTCACTCAATGCCATATGCCAAATAAAAGCGCTAAGTTAGGTGAGGACAGTCAAATGCTAAGCATCAGCAAGCAGAAAAATGTGGCTAAGTACACAGGCATTGAGTGATGTATACTCACTCAATGCCATACATCTTATTCGACGAGTAGAGCTCATTATGTCAAAGCCACTGAGACTCTATCAAAGAAAAAGATTATAAGTCGAGAAGCGTTGAGTGAAGCTAGTTCACTCAACGCCATGCTGATTCTGTCAAAGCCCAAGAATATAGACAAAGAAATCTGTCTAAGTATAAAAGCGTTGAGTGAAACCAGTTCACTCAACGCCAGATGACAGAAGCGTTGAGTCATGCCGCAGTAGTCAAAGCCTAAAGGCAAAGTAGGCAGAGAAGTGGCCAAGTCCATATACATTGAGTGATGTCAACTCACTCAACGCCAGACAACAAATAGCACTGAGTCAAGCAGCTGCAGTCAAAGCCTAAGAAGAAAGTGTTGGGTTTTACTAGACGACACAACGTTTGTGCACGCAACAAAAATATGAGAACAAGAAAACCCAAAATAGTTCGGATCTGGCAATATTCATGAATCAAGAAGTAAAGCTTGATGTAAATAAAATTATCTTTGTGGGATTGAGACTATACTCAACCTAGATGCTCCAAAAAAATCGGCCGACAACTTAGCGGCTTGAGTTCTGAGCATAGAAAGAATATTCACGCCTCTACAGGAAATCCACACGATCGGGAAAACCCGTAACTACTTGTCGAACAAGCACTAGGTCTGGAGAGGACACTCAACGTCTCCACAGACTGCTAGATCTGTTGAAGGATAAGCATCTGTAACACCCCCTATCTGTTGCATAGCATATAAAAGTAGGTCCGGCCGGGGCCCGACGCCATATACCACAGACAGACCGGGTGGTTACTCAATGGAAACCATCACACTAATAATCAACATCCTACACAGAGTCATTCTAGCGGAAGCAATTTTAAAAGTTGCAAATTAAAGAACTCAGCCACATACATGAATGCCCACTTCTCAAACCAACAGGAATGAAGGTACAATACACAAGTACAATGGTCTTAAGGCCTTACATTTGTTTACTCAAATTACATGTTTTTCAAACCTCAGCACGCAGGTCGGTCACACATGAATAAAGCAAGTAAACACTCAATAATTGGGCCTTCGAGGGCCGGCTCAGCAACTTGAGCTTTTGCCCGCTATTTACCGCTTTGTCTTGCAACACCTACAAGCAACAATCCACCGCAACAGTGGGAAACAAAGGCAACAGTCAGCTATGCTGACCAAATTATAACGATCCCGCCCCCAAACTTGGGGCGGCGATGCTCCTTCCCTGCACTTTATTAGCATAACCAAGAATTTTAGAGTAATAACACTACATCACAGGCGTAGGCACGCACAGCCACACACCCCGTGCTCTTAGGGCACATTCTCGTTTAACCCGGTCAATTCCGCGGTCTCACCGCCGCCACTTGGACAACACAACTCGTGAGCATTTGAGTCTTTCAGGCAGAAGTCACGTCACTTGAAAACATCGACAGCCTAAGACCCGACCTCTATGCCATCGGTAGGACTCTAACACTGAACCGCATAGAGCAGGAACGGTTCCACTCAACCCGTTGCTCACTTTGCCACGACAATTAAAATCATCGGCACGGGTTAAGCTTCCCCGAAGCCCGTGAATCGAACACACAATATTACATAACCCAGTTATGTACAAGTTGGCTCCCAGGACACCAAGACGTCAGAATCGAGCATCTGCCCAGTTTTTCGGGTGCACCTCAAGGTTAGTCCCCAAGGCTCCCTGTTGCAATCTACCGCGTAGAAAAACCCGAAAAACAACCAATTGCACAGAGTCTTCTCCAGCCATTAATGCAATGCAACATCACCGATCCAGACCAACTTGTCCGGGTAGGCTTCACACATCATGCCTGTGTCCGATTCTCGATTACGGACTCTACATGTACACAACGGGGACTATTCATGTCTACCCGAAGGAACGCCTCAACTCACCGCAAACTCGCGAGAGCGGGCTTCCTATGCAAATGAAAAGAGGACTTTTCATGTCCTAGGATGAAAATCGTTACCTAGCGTTTTTCCTTGGCGCCATGGAAATCTATGCGGATGAAAAGCACCGCAATCTTCTTGCCTCCATAGATCCGAAGTCGGCTCGCGATTTGGAGATCCGAAGCTCCGCCGGTGACCAGATCTATCCTCCTTCTTATTCCTTGCTCTCCCCTCTCTCTAGATTTTTAGAAAGAGATTGGTAGGATGAAATGAAGGATTTCCAACCCTAAACCCGGGTATATTCCATCAGGAACAACTCCCAACCGCCAGATCCCAAAGTAAGGAAACAGACGGCCACGATCCGGATCTGAAATCCAAAATCTGGGCCGAACACGGCCTGTGACAAGCCCGTGTCCAGGGCCGTGTTCCCCATTTGCCGTCAAAACCGACGCGTCCCGAAAAGGACACGGGAATCCGACACGCTCGTGTCAAACTTGACACGCCCGTGTCAAACAGTACACGACCGTGTTCCCGGGCGTGTTCCTCCATCGACACAGGACCAACACCAACCCGAGAAGGACACGGGTTTTGGACACGCCTGTGTCCAATTTGGCACGCCCGTGTCTACCTGACACGGCCCGTGTAACGCCCCCGATTTTCCAGTGATTTATTTAATTTCTTATTTGACGTATTATGACGTCAGAGCGTTATGTTAGCGCGTGTTGGTCAGGTGACGTTGTTAGAGCGTGCTTTTAGCTCTTTAGGTTCCCTGCGTGACTTGGTGATGCCTGGTAGCAAGATTCCCTAGCGAGCCGGAGTCTGTTTGGTGACTCGGTGGAGCCTCTTGGGGAATGCTTGTGTTTTGGCTTCGGGAGTTTTTGCCCGAGTTTTGTTCGTCGGATTTTGTTACCGACTTTGTCGTTAGCGCGTTTTGCGTTCGTTAGGTTTGACCGGCCAAATTTTGGGATTTGCGTCGGGAGTGGAAAATTTTATATTAGGAAATTAGATCGGCTAATTTTAGACTTGCTCGTCAAGTTTCGTCGCGTTCCGAGCATTTTTTTTGAGCCTCGGCGCGCGATTGAAGTTTGTATGTTTTCGCGTACGCCGTTAACTTTAGAAATTATTATCTCGAAAACGGTGCGACGGAATTCGATTTCGACTTCGCCGTTGGATTCGTAGCGTCGTCATTCACCTACGGTGCGAATTTCGTTCGATTCGGCGCGCGTTTGGCCCTCCGTAACCATATAAGGTTATCATGTTATAATAATTATATATTATTATATATATATATAAAGAATTTATATATAAAAAAAAAATATTAGTAGAGAATCGGTGAGAATGATTCTCACCGATTCTCACCGAATCGGTGAGAGTGAGAATCGGTGAGAATCATTCTCACAGATCGGTTTTCCTCCCCCCTTTTGTCATAAGTTAGTTTATATATTTAGGATTTTTTTTATTTTAATTATATATTATTATTATTAATATATAAGATAAAGAAGAGCAATACCTCCTTTCTTCTTCCCCGAACAGCAACCCCCCCTGTGCGACATTTTTCGGCGTGTGCGGAACCCTTCCGTTCGCGAATCTTCCGGCGGCCGCCACCGCCGATCCGGTGGACGGAATTTCGATCCGATCGCGGCGTTGGAAAGCTCTCGGCGAGAGCTTCGAGATCGCGGTAAGTTTCTCCCGTTTCGGTGACCGTTTCGCCTTAGATTTTTTCGGCCCTAACCCCGGTTGTCCGTTTTTTCGTAGATCTCGTCTCCGCGTGTCCCCTCTTGGACGGATCTACGTGGTGGAGTATTTTGGGTGACGTTTTCAAGATCGATTTGAGGCAAGTGAATTTCTCCCCTCTTGCGTGCCTCCATGAGTTGTTTTTTTTTTGCTTTATTATTACTCCTTGTTGTAGATTACCGGAATAGTATAGGTGAGACTAGAAATATTCCTAGGTTAGGGCGTGTAGTCGGCCTAAACTAGGAAGTTTCGGAATTTATTTTAGATTGTATTCGGCGGGTAGGGAGAAATAATTCGGCGGGTAGGGGGAAATAATTCGGCGGGTAGGGGGAAATAATTCGGCGGGTTTTGGTTGTAGAACTTGGTAGTTTTTAAGTGGTGTTGTCGGCTAGTTTTGGTGCTGAATCGTGGATCCTTAGCATGTGGTAGCTGGGTTTCTGAAGGAGTATGGTACCGGGGGAGTTCGAGCCGTGGCCACCACTATTCCCTCCTTTGGACATTTTGGGTTCCTGTAAGAGGTTGGAACTCTATGTGTGTGGACCCTGTGGCGGCCCCTTTAGTACTCTTGAGACACCTGGACCTGGTTGTTCGGTTGTGACTGTTCTTAGTCTCCGACACAGGTTTGGGATTTGTGCCAATGCTAACGATTTGCAAGTTTAGGACTGTTAGTTCCTTTCTTACTGTTCATTTGATGCATATTGGTTTCTTTCTCTGCAGTCTTGAGCGGAGTTTGGTACGTTTTAGTACTTGATGCATTTCTCTCACTTTACTTATTGTTTTACTTACATTTTGTCCCTTTTTGGATCCTTTAGCTGAGATTTTCAGCATCTCTCTTGCAGGGTTGGTAAACCTTTTTCTTTCTGCTCTTCTCATTCGATTATTATCTGATGTTTCTTTGCCACTTGTTTTATTATTTCTTGCTGAGGTGTTCTTCTTTTGAATGCCTCAGGTTCAGGTCTGTAGCCGGCTGTACGGCTAGTTTCAGGAGTTTCCTTGTGGACTGCGTTGTGGCAGTGTTTTCCTCACTTGTTGAGGTAGTTCTTTAGCTTTGTAGTAGTACAAACATACATGCTCGCCAGCGAGTTCGTGTCAGGTTGTTGACGCTCGTTGGTGATTTTCCTTTGTGATACTAAGTCTTTGCTTAGCTGCCAGTTTACCTGTTATGTGGTAGTTTCACTTGCTCTCTGAGAATGTTTTATGCTAGGTTGCTAGTTACTTTAAAACCTATAAAGAACTACTATATGTATTACATGATCAGCATGTTTTATAAAAGCTCAATCATTATTTTCCAAATGCGTAAAAAGATGGTTTTCTTTATAAATATTATAAATTGAAATCTAGGGTCTTGCATAGTGTAAGTTGTCCTCTTAGGACACTTATGCGCTCTTTTAGGATGTTAAGCATAAATGAAGTATTTTTCCGCTACGTATAAAAATAGTTTTCAAACCGTGGACTATCTGATCCACTGAGCCGAGGGAGAAAATCAGTTTTCTATTCATTTTAACTTATGTTTTGAAGGATTAGAGTGTCGCCTGAGCGTCAGCAGTTATCCCCTGCTTGACGTGGCATCACAGCTCGTAGTTATCTCGTGCTCTGATTTATTTATTAATGAGAAAATGCGGGTTGTGACAGCCTGTGTCTACCTGACACGGCCCGTGTCTAGCTGACACGACCCGTGTCTACCTGACACGGCCCGTGTCTACCTGACACGGCCCGTGTTCTGACCCCGTGTATCAACCACACCACAGCCCGGCTTCAACCCGTGAAGGACACGACATGTGACACGCCCATGTCTCAGGCCGTGTTCGCTGCTCGACGATCGTCGACTCTAAAATTCATCGACCTCTCGGCCAGATCGTTGACCCAAGCACGACACGCCCCTGGGACACGCCCGTGTCCCAGGCCATGTGCGTCCCGCCAAGTTCCAAACTTGTCCCAAAACACCTCCCGTCGCTCTTTTGAGTTTCAGGGAGTTACAACTCTCTCCCTCTTAAAAGAATTTCATCCCTAAATTACATAAATGAAAGATAAATACCAAACTTAAATGGTACCTGAGTGGAATAACTCCGGGTACTACTCAAGCATGGTCTGCTCTCGCTCCCACGAGAGCTCCTCCCGACCGCAATTGTCCCAACAGACTTTGACCATCCTGATCTCTTGTTGCATAACCGCTTGACTTCTGAGTCCTCAATGCGTATAGGCTTGACCTTCGTCGTCAGCCCATTATCGACCGACACCAGATCGACCGCAATCACTTGCGAAGGCTCTTGCACCGCCTTCCGCAGCACCGATATGTGGAATACATCGTGTAGACCACTAAGCTCCACTGATAGCCTCAATCGATAAGCTGCTTCACCAATCCGCTCCAGAACCTCAAATGACCCAAGGTACCTCGGGCTTAGCTTCTTCAATCGCCGCACCCGCGAGACAGCCTTGAATGACTTAATCTTCAAGTACACCCAATCGCCAACAACGAACTCCACGTTCCTATGCTTGACATTATAGTACTTAGCCTGGCGGTCCTAAGCGATTAGCAACCTCTCTCGTATAGTTCGAACCAACGACGTAACATCTTCCCCCTCTTGGCGCTTGTACAACTTTGACTCACCTGTTTCCAACCAAGACAACGACGTGCGATATCTTCTACCATAAAGGGCGTCGAAGGGCGCCATTTGTATGCTCGCCTGGTAGCTATTGTTGTACGCGAACTCCACCAATTATAGGTGATCTTTCCACTGCTTCCCGAAGTCTAGGACACACATGCGAAGCATGTCTTCCATTGTCCTATTGACCCTCTCGGTCTGCTCATCTGTCTGCGGATGAAAGGCTGTGCTGAAACTCAGCTTTGTTCCCAACATCTGCAGTACCAGCCTCCAATCATTGGATGTGAACCGCCCATCTCGGTCACTCACAATGCTGCGGGGCACACCGTGAAGCCGTACTATGTTATCCACATATAACTTCGCCAATTTCTCCACAGAATCGTACTTCCTATGCGGAATGAAGTGCGACACTTTTGTTAGACAATCTACGACCACCCAAATGACGTCGTTCCCCTTCTGCGACCTTGGCAACCCGTGCACAAAGTCCATAGTGATGTCGTCGAACTTCCACTCCGGAATAGGCAAGGACTTCAAGAATCCTCCCGGCTTTTGGCTTTCCGTCTTCACCAAGGCGCATGTTTGACACTTAGCTACGTAGAGTGCCACATCCTTCTTAAGTCCTGGCCACCAGAACAGTTTCTTCACATCGCGGTACATCTTCGTGCTCCCCGAGTGAATCGAGTACTTGGTATGATGCTCCTCGTACAACAATTCCACCTGCAAATTGCCCATGCTTGGGACGCACAGACGACCGTCTTTCCAAAGCAATCCATCCTTAACAACGAATTAGGAATTTGATCCATCCAGAGCCTCAACTATGATCTGCTTCATGTGGTCATCCACATCCAAAGCCTGGCGAACCCGATCAGCCAGGTCACACTGAACTTCAGCCCAGTTCAATAGCGCTTCAGCACTTGACTGCTTGTTTACGCAAGAGATCTCCAACGCCTCCAACTCCCAAACCAACTGCTCGTCATGGGCCGACATCCAATTGGCTTGAGCTGGGCCCGGCGACTTAACGCGTCCACAACCGCATTGCCTTTCCCAGGCACATAGTGTACCTTGAACGTGTAGTCCCACAGAAACTCCATCCATCTCATCTGACGCATGTTCAGATCTTTTTGATCCAACATGTATTTCAGGCTCTTATGGTCGGTATAGATATCGACCTTCACTCCATACAAGTAGTGCCTCCACAGCTTCAAGGCAAAAATCACGGCCGCTAACTCCAAGCCATGGACCAGATAATTCCTCTCGTGCACTTTCAGCTGTCTCGAGCCATACACTATCACACTTCCGTGCTGCAGTAGAACACAGCCTGTTGGATCCCTAGTTTGATTTGGGCTAGGTTCACTAAGTTAGGATCTTGTGACCCATCATGTATAGCCAGGGTCATAGTTGTGTCCTAGAGTCTAGGCCAAGTCCTTAGGATCAACACTGTATGGACCAACCATCATCAGACTGCCAGAGACTCAAGACTTAGAGATTTTCCAAAGACTCAGTAAAATGAGTTCGACGTTCGTCGAACTCAGGTCGACGATAGTCGTGCTCAGCTCGGCGATCTCAGAGAAAATTCTCTGAGCTGAGCTCGACGAACTTGATTCTTAGGTCGACGATCTTTGGACTCTACCTTCAGCATTCTAAGTCCAGACTTTATTCTCTAGACTCTAGTCGACGAATTTAGTTCTCTGGTCGACGATTTCTGGGTTCTCCACTTCAACTTATTATTCCAGAAGTTTCTCAATTTTTCTAAGCCTATAATCATCTTCAGTCGACGAATTCAAGATTCTCAGCACGACAAACTTTGACCACTTTGGCTAGAGTTATCCAGCAGCAGTTAGTGGTTCTCAGCTCGACGAAACAAATTCTCAGGTCGACGATTTCTGGATACTTCACCTCAACACTTTCATTCTAGAAGCATCTGAAAATATTCTAAGTCCAGAAATACTTTGCTGAACTTCAGTCGACGAAACCAGTTATCAGCTCGACGAACTCCATACATAGAAAAGGCAAAGTTTCTAGAGAATGCAGTTCTGTTTTAGCTCGACGATCTTGGAACTCAGCTCGACGAATAGAAGTCATCTGGTCGACGAACACAACAACTTGGCTCGACGAACTGTGAACTCAGCTCGACGATTTTTGTTATCTGTTCGACGAATCCAGACTTAGTTATTTCCTTCCTTCTGTCCCCTTCTTACTGCAATAATTCCTGTGTAATTAATGCTCAAATATTCTCTGAATATAACCTCTTAAAAGAAGCATTGATTATGGTCTTCTCCAGGATTATTGCTTGTCGTTTTTCCATGGGATAGTTGAGGAAATAATTCAATGCAGTTTATTCTCAAGGCCGTTAGCATTGATTGCAGAGGATTTCAAATTTTGAAAGACAATTTTTGACAGGAAATATAAAAGAGATTTTCTCTCTTTTCCTACATACAACAGGAAGATAGACATAGACAATCAGTGACACAATCAGTCTGATTCAAGGATTTCTCTGCTCACTATCAATACAGAACTCTGATACAGAGAAGAAGCCCTAGACCAGAAGAACATCTGCTATCTGAAGAAGAAGAACAATCAATCAAAAATCAAGAGTCTTCATTCTTCAACTCTCCAGGACACTTCAAAGGACAACATCAATTCCATCAGTCAAGAAGTTCCTGAAGATCTTTTTTGGTCAAGGCTTAAAGACTGAAGGCCTATCACCCTGAAGCAAAGCTCCAGTTTTTCCTGAACCATTCTACATCTCAGGGGGAGCTATTTGCTAACATCATATCCACTAAGTTTTCTCAGTTGTTTATTGAGAAAGAGAAAACACAATCATCTCTCAACCCCCCACTGTATAAAGGGTTATAACTCCCTTCAAAAGTTATTCCTGGTGGCAAGTCAGCTGACCAAAAGACTTGAGGTTTGATTTTTGAGTACCTGATCAAAAGCTCATTGGTGTCAGACACCTGATCAAAAATCTGAGTGAATTCCTACCAGGGTGGTAGAAGAGTGGATGTACCCAGATTGGGGAACCACTATAATTTCTTGTGTTGTCTGGTTGCCCTTTCTTTTGTTCTTACTGTGTTTGTGCTAGCTAGGTCTGCTGTGTGTTTGTGGTTATTTATTTATTATTCTGCAATTTTTATTTACAGCAAAAGCTGTAAAGTTTTCAAAAGGATTTTAGGATACTCTATCCACCCCCTCTAGAGTATTTCAGATCTAACACATCACTTTCAATTGGTATCAGAGCAGGATTCCCTTGGTTGTACAAGCTAACTCTTGAACCAAAGATCCTGAGTTAGATATGTCTTTACATTCCTATTAGATTTATTCTCACACAGCATGACACAGAACAAAGATTATGCAAGGACCAGACCTCCAGTATGCAATCTGAATAAGTTTGCCATCTGAAGGCAAGAATTAAATTGTATATGAACTCTATTGATGAAGATATCTTTAATTCTATTTTGACAGGTCCTCCTCAAGCCACTGCCTCTACCTCTACAGCAGCTTCAAGCACAAATGCAGTCCCACCACTTGAGTGGACTGAAGACCAGAAGAAGACTAAAATTGCTGATGCCAAGACAATGAATATACTGGCACAAACAATGTTAGATGATATTTTTCAAAAAGTGGCTGAATGCACCTCAGCCAAAGCCATTTGGGACTCCCTAAATCAAATGGTGGCTGGATCAGCAGATGAAAGAAAGGATAAGAGATCCAATCTCATATCCCTATATGAGAATTTCAAGAAGGAGGAAGCTGAGACAGTAGCTGATATGTACAACATGTTAAGCTCAATCATCAATGAGCTAAAAACCTTGGACAAGGACATCACCCTCACAGAGGTGAATGATAAGATCCTTATGTGCTTCCCAAGCTCATGGGATTCAAGGATCTGGCCCATCAAGGAGGCCAGAAGCCTAAATGAGATTTCCACTGAATCTCTTTTAAGAAAGCTTAAGTCCTATGAACAGCTGATCAAATCCAGAGAGCCAGCTGAGCAAAGAACACCTCCAGCAAGAAAAGAACAAAGCATTGCATTCAAGGCTGCTGAGGAGACAGAGAATTCAACCACAAATGAAGAGCTGATGAGTCTTTTTGCCAAAAAATTCTACAAAATGGCAAGGAAAGACTTCAGAAGAAAGTCATCAAGGCAGGATGACAAACCAAGGTATGAAAAAACACCAACTAAAGAAGTGGTGTGTTTTGGTTGCAGGAAATCTGGACACTTCATCTCTGAGTGTCCAGAGAATCAGAAGAAGGAGAAGAGAAGAGAGAAAGATACCAGAAGACAGCACAACAGCATGCCTTCCTCCAGCAAATATAAGAAGAAGGAGAATGGTTTTGTGTCTGAATCCTAGAGTGAGACTGAGGATGAATCAACATCTTCCAGCTCCAGTGAAGATGAAGAAGAGGCAAGGGCCAAAGAAGTCTGCCTAATGACCATTGATGCCTCCAGGAGCCATTCAGAAGAAGAAGATTCAGACAATGAAGCAGTTTCAAATTCTGAAGCTGACAAGGTATTATCTTCTTTTGATTACAGTTCTGATTCATTTAAATCTGAATTTAAAATAATGTGCATAGACTTAATTAACTCAGAAAAAAAATTAAGACTCTTAGGGAAAAATTAGGAAACTTAGAAAGTGTTAATTCAAAAAATAATAGGTTAAATGATGAATTAACCTTAGCTAATGAACAAATTATATTGTTAAAGACTGAGATATGTGAGGCTAAACAACTTGAAGAATCTCTCAATGGGAGAAGCCTCAAGCTGATGGATATCACAAGCACTGTAAATGGCAGATTGAATGACAAGCTAGGCTTGGGTGCTTCATCAAGTTTGCCCCCTATTCTCAAGAAGAACATTCTGACTACCCCCATTAAATTTGTTTCAGCTAAGGGGAAGGAAAAAATAAACCATAATCAAATCATAGAACAAATCCCAAAATCAAATGGTCAAAATAACAAAAATCAGAAAACCACAAGTAAAAACAAAGTTCAGCACAATTCGTCGAACTCAGATCGACAAAATGTTGCCCGTTTGTCGAACCCAACTCGACGAACGCTGAACGCAAACTTTAGCTATAATTATTCGTCTAACTGCGATCGACGAACTCTGTATGGTTCGTCGAGCAGAGGTCGACGAACGTGGGACACAGAAAATGAACATGTTCATTCTCTGGGCAGAGATCGACGATCTCATCCCAATTCGTCGAACTCTGGTCGACGAACTCACAATAATTCGTCGAACACAGAAAGACTTAACAAAAACTGTAATTTTAGCAACAACTCTAATAATTCTAGGAAACCATTTAATCCTGTAGCTGATTGGGTAATACCACATAGAAGATATCACCCACTAGGATATAAATCTCAAACTGAATTTTCTGTTATATCCAGTTTCTCTTACCAGCAAAACAAAGCACCCAAGGTAACCTGGGTCAAGAACAACTAATTGTTTTTCATTGCAGGTGAAGAGATGTCCAGTAAATAATCAAACATGGTACTTGGACAGTGGATGCTCCAAACATATGACTGACAACAAGGACATCTTACACAACTACATGTCCAAGCTGGGACCAAAGGTTATCTTTGGTGACTCAAAGTGTGGCCAGTCAGAAGGTTTTGGAGAAGTGAAGATTGGAGCAGTCACATTCAAGAAAGTGACTTATGTTAGAGGACTCAAGCATAACCTCATCTCTATAAGCTAGTTATGTGATGAAGGTTATCAGGTACAATTTAACTCATCTTCTTGTACTATTGCTAATAAAGAAAAACAAACTGTTTTAATTGGGAATAGACAAGGTAACATATACTTAGTTGATTTTCTTTCTACCAATTCTGATATCTGCTTACTTAATATAACTAGTAATCAGAATGATTTATGATATAAAAGGCTAGGTCAGGTAAACTTGAAAAACATTGCTAGGCTATCAAGAGACAATCTTGTGAGAGGACTAACTTCTGGTCTCTACAAGAAGGAAGGTCTCTGCAGGGCTTGTCAACTAGGCAAGCAAACTAAATCTAGTTTTAAATCTGTTAATAAAAGTGATTCACTTGGGATATTGTACTTGCTACACATGGATCTCTTTGGACCCATTACTATACAAAGCCTAGGAGGGAAATCCTACACCTTAGTTATAGTGGATGACTTCTCAAGTTTCACTTGAGTGTCCTTTCTGAGATCTAAGTCAAATACCTTTAAGATTCTTACAGATTTTCTCAGGACCATACAGATTGCGTTCTCTACTCATGTTGCATTGATCAGAAGTGATCATGGCACAGAGTTTGAGTCTCTTCTTATGCTTGAGTTCTGTGAGAAGGAAGGTATCAGACATTGCTTCTCAGCTCCTAAAACTGCTCAACAAAATGAGGTAGCTGAAAGGAAAAATAGGACACTAATTGAAGCTGCAGGTACATTACTTGCAGATGTTTACATGCCACTATCCTTTTGGGCAGAGGCTGTAAACACTGCAAATTATGTGCTGAACAGAAGTTTGATACATAAACTAAAGAATATGACTCCCTATGAATTACTTAAAGGGAAGAAACATAAAATCATCTATTTTAAAGTATTTGGATGTATATATTATATTCACAACAATAATAAAAGATACATTAGAAAGTTTGAGGCTAAGACTGAAGAGGGAATCTTTTTAGGATATTCCCAAGTAAGCAAAACCTATAGGGTTTTTAATAAATCATCACTAAAAATTGAAGAATCTATTCATGTTAAATTTGATGAATCTAACATATCTTGCTAGGAGAAATAGATTTCTATCAAAAGAACTTTGCAGGTACCTCACTTGTGTGAGAATTTGGATGGACTAAACCTCACCCAAGAGGTTCCAACACATCCTTCTCTACAAGTCATTGAAGAAAGTGAAGATGAAGGCACTGAAGGAATTGATCTTCCCCAGCAGCAAACATAATTCCAAAAGAGGAATTAGTTCCTAATGCTGTTGCAGAGCCAACTCCACCCACTGATCTTGTCACAATAAGGGATCACCCCAGATCTCATGTGATTGGAGACATATCAACAGGTGTACAGACAAGGCATCAACTCAACCAAGATTTGATGCATGTCTGTTTTCTCTCTCAGGTTGAACCTCTATCCATCCATGATGCAGAGCAAGATCCCCACTAGATCATTGCAATGCAGGAGGAATTAAACCAATTTGAGAGATGTAGAGTTTGGGATTTGGTTCCAAGACCCCAAAACCACCCAGTAATTGGAACCAAATGGGGTTACAAAAACAAGCTGGATGCCCAAGGAGTGATTGTGAGAAACAAGGCTAGGCTTGTCGCTCAAGGATATAGATAAGAGGAAGGAATAGATTATGACCAAACTTTTGCACATGTGGCAAGGTTAGAGGCAATCAGAATATTCCTTGCCCATGCAGCCTACAAGAGATTCAAGGTCTATCAAATGGATGTGAAGAGTGTTTTTCTGAATGGAGTACTAAAAGAAGAGATTTATGTTGAACAACCTTCAAGTTTTGTCTCTCCAACTCACCCCTCTTATGTTTTTAAATTGCATAAAGCTTTCTATGGTCTAAAGCAAGCTCTAAGAGCTTGGTATGAGACCCTAGCTAGCTTTCTGATAAAGCATAAGTTCATTAGAGACATATTAGATAAGACACTTTTCACTAGACATCATAAGGACCAAACATTATTAGTACAAATATATGTGGATGACATCATATTTGAGTCTACTGATTCCAAATTATGCAAGAGGTTGTTTGACCTCATGCATTCTAAATTTGAGATGAGTAGCATGAGTGAGCTCTCCTACTTTCTTGGTCTCCAAGTGAAGCAGCTCCCTGATGGCATCTTCATCTCCCAAGCTAAATATGCAAAAGAGCTTATCAAAAAGTTTGGGATGGCTGATGCCTCAGCAAAGAAAACACCTAAGGCTACAAATGCTGTAATAGAATCTGATCCGCATGGGAAACCTGTTGACCAGAAATTATATAGGGGCATTGTTGGGTCCCTATTATATCTTACAGCTAGCAGACCTGATATCATGTTTGCCACATGCCTTTGTGCTAGGTTCCAAGTTAACCCTAAAGAATCTCATCTAATTTTTCTAAAAAGAATTTTGAGATATATAAAGAGTTGTCCAAGTCTAGGCCTATGGTATCCCACTGAATCAGAATTTGAGTTAACTGGATACTCAGATGCTGATTTTGCTGGATGCAGGGTGGACAAGAAAAGTACTTCAGGAACCTGCCAGTTCCTGGGTATGAGATTAGTATCCTGGTTTTGTAAGAAACAGTCATTTGTGTCTACCTCAACTGCTGAGGCAGAATATATTGCAGCTGACAGTAGTTGTTCCCAGATGCTGTGGATTCAAAATCAATTACTAGACTATAGTCTCAAATTAAATAATTCAACTCTACTATGTGATAACACAAGTGCTATAACCATAGCACAAAATCCAGTTCATCACAGTAGGACCAAGCATATAGACATTAGACATCATTTCTTAATAGAGTGTGTAGACAAAAACAAAATTAAACTTGTCTATATCTACACTGATTTACAAAGAGCTGACATTTTCACCAAACCTCTCTATGAAAAAACCATCTGTTCTTTATAAATCAGCTTGGAATGATCAATGAAGAAGACTTAGTTTAGTTTCTGTCTGCACTCGACGATTTTTCCAGAGTTTGTCGAACGGAGCTCGACGAACTAGGAAAAGTTCGGGAGATATTCGTCGAACGGAGGTCGACGAACTCTCTGTGAGTGAAGTTATTTTCGTCGCACGGAGATCGACGAATCCACTTCAGAAAACTTTCGTCGAACGGAGCTCGACAAAATGTCTTCAAATCTTCAGAGTGCGCTCGACGAATTATTTAACTCTAAATTATTTCATCGAACCCAGATCGACGAATGTTTTAATTTTTGCGGAACGGAGTTTGTTGATTTATATTCTGAAAAACCATATATCAAGGTTTTCTTCGACCTCCATCCCACCCTTTCTGTTCCTTTGCACTTGATCGTCGTTTTCTCTTGCAGGTGATCTCATGGCGATTCAAGCAGGAACCCTGGCTGCGATGAAGTTCGACACCGACTTCGATGTCGACTTTGATTCTTTCCAGCATTCAGACCCGATTTTTCTGAATATTCTGGAACTTCTGGAAGAGCAGCATCTGAATAATCTGATGACAACAAGGATCAAACTGTCTGGAACTGAGATTAGAGAATGAGTCTACACATCTTTAACCACAGAGGAGAATACCATGACGGGATCAATTGCAGGTAATACTGTTTCTCTATCTCCCGCCATATTAACTGAAATTTTTGGATTGCACAATGGTGAAGAAGCATTAGAGATTGACAGTGAAGAATATGATCAAATGTTGAGTTTGATGGGTTATACTGGAGATAACCCTAATAAATTATTGAAGAAACACTTATCTGCAGAATTCAAGTTTCTGGTAGACATTGTCGGGAAAGTCTTGCTAGACAAGCACACTGCACACGATTATATAACCAGACATCAATTTCTGGTTATGTGTGCAGTGGTTAACAAGAAGCAAGTGGACTGAGCTCAGATCATCTTTGATCTAATAAAGAAAAATAATAACAAAAAGGAAGTTTGTTTTGGAAGGATCTTGGGGATCTTTTTGAAGGAAAAAGTTGCTGAATCACTGATCTCCCAGACCATATTCATCAATGCCAGCAAAAGGCTTACCTGTGCCTTGTTTGGCAGGTGGGAGAGGACAATAACAAAGCCTTCTAAGGCCTCGTCCTCTGCCACCAAACCTTTTGAGAGCACAAGGGCTGTTACAACCACTCCCCACCCTACTGAAGAGATCATTCCACCCTCACCATCTCTTCCAACACTCCAAACCCAACTACCACACACCACAGTCCTCCCACCTCAACCTCAGACTCAACAACAACCCCAACAACAATCACAACCACAACCACAACCATCTGTTCATGTTACATCTCCTGCCACCTCTCCACCAGTAGATCTCATAGACATCCCTTCTTCCCCTATTCAGGAATATCATCAACCCTCCCTTTCTCCAACACCACCTTCATCTCCTCTTCCACCACACTTGTCCTCCGTACCATCCTTCAATCTACTGTCATCTCCTCCCACTTCTCCTCCAACTGAATCCATCCAGGATGTCCAAATGCAAGATGCTCCTCCTCCATCCTCACCAACATCTACCATCCCTCCAAATGTTTCCATCCAACCCCCATCTGAAACACCAACTGCAACTCCACCACTGGATCCCTCCACCATCTCATATGTCATTGCCCTCATCACACCCCTCCTCAAAACAATAATAGCAAAGGCCATTACACCTCTTGCTACTTCCATATCTACCCTCTCTGCCCAGATATCTGCCCTCAGTGCTACCACCTCTTCAGTAAGGGGTCTGTCTCCAGTTCACACTGAAACCAGGCAGGGGGAGATGCTTGATGAAGAAGCTGCACCAGCTCCAGCAGTAGCAGCAGTTTCAGTTTCAGCAGCTCCAGCTCCAGCAGATGCAGAGGCAGCAACAACAGAAGATGCAGATTTTATTGATTTCATTCATTTTATTGAGACTGACATGGATTCAGATGAGTCAGTTACTGAAGAGATTCTTACTGCTGGTGATTTTATTTTAAATCCCACAGTAGATTTAGCACATTTGTTGGAAATTTTTGATACTGCATTTTTGAGCTTCCTTACATCAGATTATACGAAGCCATCTTTGGCTATTGTCCCCTATTCTTCACCAATTTGTCCAAAAGTTGTCAAGCAACTCCGGGACAGTTTTGCTGCTTCAGAGCCTGCAGACATGCTATCCTCTCCAGAAGCTATTTCTGCTCCAAGCTTTGTGATGGATGACTCTCCAATGCCAGATTTTGATGCTTTGATCTTGGCTGACATTGAAGAAGAGAATAAGGCAGTTGCTGAAAGCACTGTCACAGTTAGTTCTCCAGCTCCTTCTGCAGTTCCATCTATATCTGAGAAGCATATTATTTATGCTGAGGCCTTGAAGGCTTTAAATGATCTATATGATAATCCTCAGGGAACTGATGATGATGAGGAGGAGGAGGATGAGGATTCTGATGAGGATCCAAAGAATAAGAAAGTATCTAAGAAAAGGAAAGCTCCTCCTCCTGCTGCTCCTAAACCAAATCCAGCCAATGACACTCCCTACTATATCCTTCAGAAGATAATTCATATAAAGGGATGCCAGCTTGGATGTGGTTATCTAAAAATGAACAGAAAGAAAGGAAAAGAAGCAGAAGATACTCCCCTCCTCCAACTCAGAAATACAGAAGGGACCCTCCTCCACCTCCTCCTCCAGCTGCTGGTGCTTCAGGCATAACTTCTCAAAGGACTACCCAATTTCAAACTTATCAAAGACATCAGGGTAAGTCCTCATCTTTAGAAAGCAGCTATCAAAGACAATATCCATCAGACAAGCAACACCAACCTCAACAACAGTAGCAACATCAACAACAAAAACAACAAAAACTTCCTGAACATCAACAAGCTGAAAGCTCCAACAGACCTCCTTCTCCTCCTGTACCCTTTGAAGATCCAGAAACATGTACTTCAGCTAGGATGGCCAGGTTCTAAGAACTTGTTGGTCTTTCTATGATCAACAAAGCCAGAGCTGAAGAAAAGGATCCCTCAGAATATACAACAATGTCAAAGTACAGGAAAGAAGAGCTTAAGAGGTTTGAGAAAGCTAACAAGTTTTTCAATATTGATGATTATATGAAATTGCACCCAGAAGCAGTAGTCCCTAGAGCCACATCTTTGAAGATTATAGGGGCTGCTGATATGACCATGACCAAAGTGCAAACTTCAGATTCAAACAGAGAAATTGTTTTTACTAAGCTAGGAGACAAGAGCAAAGTAGAAAAGCCAAAAGAGAAGAAAAAAAAGAAATGAGTTCTGAACTGGTTAATTTCTGTTATGTTTATAACTGCTTTCTTATTTCTGAACAAAGCTTATCTGTATATATATATATATATCTGCTGCATGTGTTCATTTTTCTCTGCCAGATATATGTTTTTCCTGCTTTGTTTATTTTTAGTTTAGTCTGAGTCTGTAATTAGTGACGTCACCCAAATAGGAGAAGATTATTGGATCCCTAGTTTGATTTGGGCTAGGTTCACTAAGTTAGGATCTTGTGACCCATCATGTATAACCCGGGTCATAGTTGTGTCCTAGAGTCTAGGCCAAGTCCTTAGGATCAACACTGCATGGACCAGCCATCATCAGACTGCCAGAGACTCAAGACTTAGAGATTTTCCAAAAACTCAGTAAAATGAGTTCGACGTTCGTCGAACTCAGGTCGACGATAGTCGTGCTCAGCTCGAGGATCTCAGAGAAAATTCTCTGAGCTGAGCTCGACGAACTTGATTCTTTGGTCGACGATCTTTGGACTCTACCTTCAGCATTCTAAGTCCAGACTTTATTCTCTAGACTCCAGTCGACGAACTTAGTTCTCTGGTCGATGATTTCTGGGTTCTCTACTTCAACTTATTATTCCAAAAGTTTCTCAATTTTTCTAAGCCTAGAATCATCTTCAGTCGACAAATTCAAGATTCTCAGCTCAACGAACTTTGACCACTTTGGCTAGAGTTATCCAGGAGTAGTTAGTGGTTCTCAGCTCGACGAAACAAATTCTCAGGTCGACGATTTCTGGATACTTCACCTCAACACTTTCATTCTAGAAGCATCTGAAAATATTCTAAGTCCAGAAATATTTTGCTGAACTTCAGTCGACGAAACCAGTTATCAGCTCGACGAACTCTATACACAGAAAATGCAAAGTTTCTAGAGAATGCAGTTCTGTTTTAGCTCGACGATCTTGGAACTCAGCTCGACAAACAGAAGTCATCTGGTCGACGAACACAGCAACTCGGCTCGACGAACTGTGAACTCAGCTCGACGATTTCTATTATCTGTTCGACGAATCCAGACTTAGTTATTTCCTTCATTCTGTTCCCTTCTTACTGCAATAATTCCTGTGTAATTAATGCTCAAATGTTCTCTGAATATAACCGTTAAAAGGAGCATTGATTATGGTCTTCTCTAGGATTATTGCTTGCCGTTTTTCCATGGGACAGTTGGGGAAATAATTCAATGCAGTTTATTCTCAAGGCCATCAACATTGATTGCAGAGGATTTCAAATTTCGAAAGACAATTTTTGACAGGAAATATAAAAGAGATTTTCTCTCTTTTCCTACATACAACAGGAAGATAGACACAGACAGCCAGTAACACAATTAGTCTGAATCAAGGATTTCTCTGCTCACTCTCAATACAGAACTCTGATATAGAGAAGAAGCCCTAGATCAGAAGAACATCTGCTATCTGAAAAATAAGAACAAACAATCAAAATCAAGAGTCTTCATTCTTCAACTCTCCAGGACACTTCAAAGGACAACATCAATTTCATTTGTCAAGAAGTTCCTGAAGATCTTTTCTGGTCAAGGCTTAAAGACTGAAGGCCTATCACCCTGAAGCAAAGCTCCAGTTTTTCCTGAACCATTCTACATCTCAAGGGGAGCTATTTGCTAACATCATATCCACTAAGTCTTCTCAGTTGTTTATTGAGAAAGAGAAGACACAATCATCTCTCAACCCCCCCACTGTATCAAGGGTTATAACTCCCTTCAAAAGTTATTCCTGGTTGCAAGTCACCTGACCAAAAGACTTGAGTTTTGGTTTTTGAGCACCTGATCAAAAACTCATTGGTGTCAGACACCTGATCAAAAATCTGAGTGGATTCCTACCAGGGTGGTAGAAGAGTGGATGTACCCAGGTTGGGAAACCACTATAATTTCTTGTGTTGTCTGGTTGCCATTTCTTTTGTTCTTGCTGTGTTTGTGCTAGCTAGGTCTGCTGTGTGTTTGTGGTTATTTATTTATTATTCTGCAATTTTTATTTACAGCAAAAGCTGTAAAGTTTTCAAAAGGATTTGATGATACTCTATTCACCCCCTCTAGAGTATTTCAGATCTAACACATCACTTTCACAGCCCAGTACACTGCCCGAAGCATCGCTGTAGATCTCAAAACCTTCGGTCCCACTAGGCGAACTCAGCACAGGCGCCGTGGTCAACCGACATTTCAACTCCTCAAAAGCTCGTGCGCACTCTGGCGTCCAAACAAACTTCTGCTCTTTACTCGTCAGAGTCGTGATGGGTAACACTATTCGTGAGAAGTTCTCCACGAAGCGCCTGTAATAGCCTGCAAGCCCCAGAAAACTCTGGACTTCCGCTACCGTAGAAAGCACATACCACTCTCGTATCGCAACAATCTTCGCCGGATCAACTGCAATTCCCTCTCCACTGACTATGTGACCGAGGAACGCTACTGAGGACAACCAAAACTCGCATTTGGAGAACTTGACATACAATTGATTCCTCCTCAGCATCTCCAGCACCAAATGAAGATGCTTGAAGTGATCCTCCTCACACTGCGAGCACACCAATATGTCGTCCATGAAGACGATCACAAAATGGTGTAGGTACTCCCTGAAAGTCCTGTTCATCAAATCCATGAACACCGACGACACATTCGTCAGCCCAAATGGCATGACCGTAAACTCGTAATGCCCGTATCTTGTACTAAAAGCTATCTTGGGGATATCACTCTCCCTTATCCTCAGCTGATAATACCCATACTTAAGGTCCAACTTAGAGTACACCGATGACCCGACTAACTGATCGAATAGATCATCAATCCTTGGGGTCGGGTACTTGTTCTTTTCCGTTAGCTTGTTCAGCTCTCGATAATCAATACAAAGTCTTAAGCTTCCGTCCTTCTTCTTAACAAAAGGGACCGGTGTGCTCCAAGGCGACGAACTTGGACGCACATACCCCTGCTCCAACAACTCTTGAAGTTGCACCTTCAGCTCCGCCATCTCCTTAGGAGCTAGCCGATACGAAGAGCGTATCACCGGTTCGGCATCACACCGAACCACCTTAACCACCTGAAGAGCAGACATCAACGTCATGATCGACCCCTTTCAAGCCCACAAATATAGTCTCACGACAAGTTCCCAAGTTGACTTCCTTGCGATTTCGATCAATGTATGCTTGTTGCTTCGAGAGCCAGTCCATACCAAAGATCACGTCGAGCTCCCCTAGCAGTAGTAATGATGCTTGTAAGTCAAACTCTTGACTCCCAATCCGCACCTAAACGCAACAGATTCTACTCGCGCGCATTGAGCATCATTAGACAACAACGCATCCAATTTGTCTTTTGCCATCGATGGAGGTACTCCGACGCGCAATACAAATCCTTTGGTCAAAAGGGAACGCAAAGCTCCCTAAGCGAACGGTGCTCTCGCTGAATTAATCGAAAATCAGAACAAAACTTAGCACAAACAGTTCTAAGCTAACATGCACAAGGGCAACAAGTATTTAAAGATAAACTGCTATAACTTTAAGCCGTACCTGTCATCACGACAGCGTGCTTCTTCTCGGACTTGGGACGTCCGCTCCAGCAGTCTCGGGCAAAGTGCCCTGGCTTTACACAATTAAAGCATGCACCCGGGGTTCGACCCGTAGTCGCCCCAAAAGTACCAAAAGAAGGATCTGGACCCGAAGTCCTAGCCTTCTTATACTACCTACGGTACGCAGACTTTGAGGAGTTCGGCATTTTGAACACCGTTTCCTTTGCACAAGAGTCCTCCACCGCTCCTGACATAGCTTTCTTTGCCTTCTGAGCACCATCCCGACAATCTCGGGCAGGGTGCCCTTTCTTTCCACAAGAATGATAGTTGTAAGTGACTTTGCTAGTCGATGATCTAGCCCCCTTTTTCAGCGTTCCGCAGGATGCAGCACTTATGGGGCTTGCAGAGTTCGATACTCTGCTCACTGGCATCTGGTGAGTCTTCCTCAAATCTGCTTCCAAAGCTCTAGGCGACTCCACCAAGGCTCGGAATCCCAATAGTTTTGGTCCTAGCAGTAGAATTCGCAGCTCGCCACGCAGACCATTATAGAATCTATCAACTATAGACTGCTCGTTCTCCAACTCAAAGCATGGGTAGCGGCTTATCATAAGAAACGCCTGCAAGTACGCATCAACTGAGTGCGTACCCTGCACTAAGAACATATTCAACTGCTGATATGATGGCCTTCTTAATGTCATTTGATCCAACACACCACCCGACATTGAAGCCATCTCAGGGACAAAGGGTTGCACATTGATACCCTGCTGTGCATTAGTCACAACGAATACCGCTTCAACGATCCTTCTTATGGTTTCAAATGAAGGAAGGGTCTCAAGCACGTCGCTGGATGCACTATAATCCTCAGAAACCGGATGTTCTGACGGCCCTGCGCCACTCCTGGTCACCTATAGTCGTACAAAACACCATTAAGTGACCAAACAAAATTGCAAAAAGCAATTATAGGAACACGCAGGTTCTTCAAACACGTGTATTTTCATTCCTAAGTGGACATTCATGAGTTCTTTTGATGTTATAACGATGACGCACATACATGTGCTCACCACCCCTTAAAAAGAATTCGTCCACAAATTTATTTAAGCCGGATCAAAACCAGTAGTCTGATACCAAATTGTAACACCCCCTATCCGTCGCATAGCATATAACAGTAGGTCCGGCCGGGGCCCGACGCCATATACCACAGACAGACCGGGTGTTTAATCAATGGAAACCATCCCACTAATAACCAACGTCCTACACAGAGTCATTCTAGCGGAAGCAATTTTAAAAGTTGCAAATTAAAGAACTCAGGCACAGGCATGAATGTCCACTACTCAAACCAACAAGAATGATGGTACAATACACAAGTACAATGACCTTAAGGCCTTACATTTGTTTACTCAAATTACATGTTTTTCAAACCTCGGCACGCAGACCGATCACACATGAATAAAACAAGTAAACACTCAATAATTTGGTCTTTGAGGGCCGGCTCAGCAACTTGGGCTTTTGCCCGCTATTTACCGCTTGGTCCTGCAACACCTGCAAACAACAATCCACCACGGTGGCAAACAAAGGCAACGGTCAGCTATGCTGACCAAATTATAACGATACCGCCCCCAAACTCGAGACGACGATGCTCCTTCCCTGCACTTTATTAGCATAACCAAACATTTTAGAGTAATAACACTACATCACAGGCGTAGGCACGCACGACCACACACCCCGTGCTCTCAGGGCGCATTCTCGGTGAACCCGGTCAATACCGCGGTCTCACCGCCGCCACTTGGACGACACAACTCGTGAGCATTTGAGTATTTCAGGCAGAAGTCACGTCACTTAAAAACATCGACAGCCTAAGACCCGACCTCTATGCCATCGGTAGGCCTCTAACACCGAACCGCATAGAGCAGGAATGGTTCCACTCAACCCGTTTCTCACTTTGCCACGACAATTAAAATCATCGGCACGGGTTAAGCTTCCCCGAAGCCCGTGAATCGAAAACACAATATTACATAACCCAGTTATGTACAAGTTGGCTCCCAGGCCACCAAGACTGCAGAATCACGCATCTGCCCAGGTTTCCGGGTGCACCTCGAGGTTAGTCCCCAAGGCTCCCTGTTGCAATCTACCGCGTAGAAAAAACCCGAAAACAACCAATTGCACGGAGTCTTCTCCGGCCATTAATGCAATGCAACATCACCGATCCAGACCAACTTGTCCGGGTAGGCTTCACACATCATGCCTATGTACGATTCTCGATTACAGACTCTACATGTACACAACGGGGACTATTCATGTCTACCTGAAGGAACGCCTTAACTCACTGCAAACTCGCGAGAGCGGGCTTCCTATGCAAAGGAAAAGAGGACTTCACATGTCCTAGGATGAGAATCGTTACCCTAGCGTTTTTCCTTGGCGCCATGGAAATCTATGCGGATGAAAAGCACCGCAATCTCCTTGCCTCCATAGATCCGAAGTTGTCTCGCGATTTGGAGCTCCGAAGCTCCGCCGGTGACCGGATCTAGCCTCCTTCTTCTTCCTTGCTCTCCTCTCTCTCTAGATCTTTAGAAAGAGATTGGTAGGATGAAATGAAGGATTTCCAACCCTAAACCTGACTATATCCCATCAGGAACAACCCCCAGCCGTCGAATCCCAAAGTAAGGAAACAGACGGCCACGATCCTGATCTGAAATCCAAAATCTGGGCCGAACACGGCCTATGACACGCCCGTGTTCCCCATCCGCCGTCAAAACTGACGCATCCCGAAAAGGACATGGGCATCCGACACGCCCGTGTCAAACTTGACACACCAGTGTCAACCAGTACACGACCGTGTTCCCGGGCATGTTCCTCCATCGACACAGGACCAACACCAACCCGAGAAGGACACGGGTTTTGGACACGCCCGTGTCCAATTTGACATGCCTGTGTCTACCCGACACGGCCCGTGTTCTGACCCCGTGTATCAACCACACCACAGCCCGGCTTCAACCCGTGAAGGACACGGCCTGTGACACGCCCCTGTCTCAGGCCGTGTTCGTTGCTCGACGATCGTCGACTCCAAAATTCGTCGACCTCTCGGCCAGATCGTCGACCCAATCACGACATGCCCCTGGGACACGCCCGTGTCCCAAGCCGCGTGCCCCCTGCCAAGTTTCAAACTTGGCCCAAAATACCTCCCGTCGCTCTTTTGAGTTTCAGGGCGTTACAACATCAACGACACTCGTCAGGATCAGAATCAGTGACGAAAGGATCAACAGAACGGTTTCCGTCAGTCTTCTAGGGCTTCCGTATTTTCACACAGTACGACTCGTGTGCTTAGATAGAATGAATAGTAAGTCCTCTTGGAAGAAACCCTAAAGACTTCTATTTAAACCAAAGGAATAAACTGAACAATTCCTGTCGCTATTGGCAGACCCAGACTTAGAATCTAGAATTTCTGCCAGACAATGTTTGTCTCGACAATTCGTCGAGTATCTATAGTATACACGACGAATCGTCAAGTGTTATCACATACTCGACGAATCGTCGAGTATCCATAAGATACACGATGAACTCAACACCATCTTCAGCTGAATCAACGCTTGACTCTGCGAAGGCGTTGAGTGGACTCAACGCTCTCAACGCTTTCTGAGCCATTCTCGACAAATCGTCGAATGGCGTTGAGTGCACTCAACGCCAAAAGCCAGATTCGTCGAATGACATTGAGTGAACACAATACACTCAACGCCTAAGTGCTAGATTTGTTAAGTAAACCCTTTACTCGACGAAGGCGTTGAGTGAACTCAACGCACTCAATGCCTGAGACTCAGACTCGTCGAAACAACTCCTCGACTCGACGAATCATCGAGTATAGTCAACACACTCAACGCTTAAGTGTCATACTCATCGAATCAACACCTTGACTCAACGAATTGTTGAATACACTCAACACACTCAACGCCGCCATTCGCCGAGTTAACGCTTAACTCGATGAAGGCATTGAGTGGTCTCTATGCACTCGATGATTTTAGTCTGATTGAGCTAAGTATTTTCAACTCATCATATGAGCCCAATCATACAAATCCAATCTCCCAATTTCTCCACAATCTTATGTGTGACCCTGATAGACTCATATTGAGTTGGCAGTGAGGCCACATGCTTGGTCACTTGCAGATCACAATGGTAATATCAATAGTCTCTCACTTGATCTTGAAAGTATCAAGCAAAAGCTTCACAAATAAAGAGCGACATCTAACAATATATCATGGCTCCCCAAACAGTAAGAGTTAATAAACTCAAAAGCCGTTGTGACCAATGTTATAATGTTGTCATGTCTCTTCGTCCCTTACATCCGGATAAAACTAGAGGTATAGACTGTGTCACCCTCATGATTGTTCAATCACAATTTCCTGATCTAGAATGGACTTCCAGAAATTGGTGAGCCCAATATAATATATTGACTCAACCAAGCATGATCATGCATTTCTCAGTCCCATTCCATCAAGGGGCCCATGAATGCAACTCCTGTCATAAAGGAGGATAAATCCCATCTCTGCTCACACGTAAACACCCAAATGATTCGTAACGTATCCAATAACCAACTTTATCATCCAACTTTCTCAAGACTAGACTTTTGATGGCATCAAAGCATGCTCTTCCTTACTCGATGAATGCTATGACTTCAGGTCAAAGGACCACAAACACCATGACCACTTGATCCATACTTGTGATACATTTATATAACAATCCACAAAGCATTCTCATGGTGGGTCTGTTCAGTACATGTTCATAACAAGTACCCATGTGATGACTTGATATCACAATATCATGACCTGTGAGGATGGGTCATCAGTCAACGCACATGCTAATCTTAAAGGTATCATCATCTCCCTTAGCTTCTAAGATGAAACAACGACCAAAGACCTTTAAGAATGAAGCTTCTGGGATCATAGGTTCTCACATTCAAGTCACTACTTGACCTATGTAAGCAAACACTGTAAGAGCATTTATTTAGTTAACTACTCTACCACAATAGAAATAATAACACAATAAAAAAACTTGCCAAAATGTATAAATGAAATGTATACAATACTTTTATTCATTAAATGAAATATTACAGCCAACAAACATACAATCCACAAGACTCCTACTAGAGTTGATCATTCAGGTATCGTATACCCATAAATCTAATATGACCATCGTGCTTTCTCTATGCGAGAGGCTTTGTCAGTGGATCCTCAATGTTCTCCTCAGTCGGCACTCTTCTATTGCTCATATATCCTCGATCGACAATCTCTCGAATAAGTTCGAACCGCCGAAGTATGTGCTTGGAGCGTTGCTGAGATCTAGGTTCTGAAGCAAGTGCAATTGCACCGTTGTTGTCACAACAGAGATCTACGGGACAAACAATGCTAGTAACTACATCTAACTTGTCGATGAATTTCTTAATCCATACAGCCTCTTTCGTTGCATTTACAGCGGCGATGTACTCGGCCTCAGTTATAGAATCAACAACTATCTCCTGCTTGGAACTTTTCTAGCTAACAGTACCTCCATTAAGACAAAATATGAATCCTGATTGAGACTTTGAGTTGTCCCTATCAGTCTGTAAGCTAACATCCGTGTAACCCTTTACAACGAGCTCTTCCTCTCCACCAAATACCAAGAATGTATCATTAGTCCTTCGCAAGTACTTCAGGATATTCTTAACGACGATCTAGTGACTTTCATCGGGATCAGACTGATACCTGCTAGCCATGTTCAAGACATAAGATACATCATGTCTAGTACATATCATTGCATACATGATTGACCCAATTGCCGAAGCATATAGAATCAACTTCATGCGGTCCTTATCTTCACAAGACTTAGGACACTGGTGGTTAGAGAGACTCACACCATGAGACATAGGTAAGAATCCTTTCTTGGACTCAAGCATGTTGAATCGCTTCAACACCTTGTCAATGTACGTACTTTGGGTTAAACACAACAACTTATTTGATCTATCTCTATAGATCCTAATACCAAGCATATAAGTCGTTTCACCCAAGTCCTTCATAGAAAAGCAATCTTCTAGGTTGTTCTTAATAACTTGCAGGGTCGGTTTGTCATTCCCGATCAGCAGTATGTCATCCACATACAATATCAGGAAGACAACAATATTCCCACTAATACTCTTGTAAACACACAGTTCATCCTCGTTCTTGATAAAACTAAACTTTTTGATCTTTTCATCAAAACGAAGATTCCAACTTCGAGAAGCCTATTTTAATCCATAAATGGATCTGCATATTTTAGTGACTTCACCTGGAGTTACAAAACCCTCGGGTTGTGTCATGTACACTTCCTTAAAGAGGTTTCCATTTAGTTAAACCATTTTGACATCCATCTAACAGATCTCGTAGTCATAATACACAGCAATAGCAATCAGAATTTTGATGGATTTAACCATGGAAATAGGGGAAAAAAGTCTCATCATAGTCAATACCATGAATTTGCTTGAAACCTTTAGCCACTAGTCGCCCTTTGAATGTCTGTACATTCCCATCCATGTCGGTCTTCTTCTTGAAGACCCACTTGCACTCTATGGGTCGTACCCCTTCAGGTGGTTCCACCAAGGTCCAAACTTGGTTTTCATACATAGAGTCCATTTCAGATTTCATGGCCTTAAGCCACTTCTCGGAGTTCGGTCCACTCATAGCCTCTTGGTAGGTTGCAGGTTCATCACTATGATCCATAAACAACACATTACCTATTTGAGACACGAGAAATTCATATCTCTCAGGCTCAAATCTTGGTCTACTAGATCTACGTGGAACTTGTGTTTACTGAACAGGTTCTCTAGCTACAACAACTTGTAGTCCCGTTTCAGGTTTCAATTCCGGTTCATTCACATTTTGTAGTTCTTGAATTTCTTCAAGTTCTACCCTGACAGTCTTTCTACTTAAGAACTCTTTCTTAAGAAATTAAGACTCTAGTTCTCGCGACAAACACTTTGCCCTCCGACGGTAGGTAGAAATAGTACTCTTTAGTTTCCTTAGGATACCCCACAAGATAACACTTATCTGATTTGGGTTCCAGCTTGTCAGGAATTTGACGTCACACGTATGCCTCACAACCCCAAACCTTAATGAACGACATACTAGGATGCTTCCCAGTCTATATCTCATATGGTGTCTTTAGAACCGCTTTTGTTGGAGCATAATTTAGTGTAAAAGCATCAGTTTCTAGAGCAAAATTCCAAAAAGAAACAGGCAGATCTGTATGACTCATCATCGACCACACCATATCTAACAGTGTACGATTCCTCCGCTCAGACACACCATTATGCTATGGTGTTTTAGGTGGAGTGAGCTGTGATACAATATCACACTCTTTTAGATGATCACGGAACTCATGACTTAGGTATTCGCCGCCCCAATCAGATCAAAGTGCTTTAACCTTCTTACCCAGTTGGTTCTCTACTTCGTTCTTGAACTCTTTGAACTTTTCAATGGTCTCGGATTTGCACTTCATAATATACACGTATCCGTATCTACTGAAATCATCAGTAAATATAATAAAGTAGAAGTACCCACCTCTGGCCATAAAACTCATGGGTCCCCATACATCACTATGTACTATACCCAAGAGATCATCAGCCCTCTCATTTTTTCCATTGAAAGGGACCTTAGTCATCTGCCCTAACAAACAAGATTCATATCTCTTCAATGATTCATAATCAAATGAGTCCAATAGTCCATCTCTATGGAGCTTGTATGTTTCTCATTTATATGGCCCAAACGACAATGCCAAAGATACGTAGGGTTCGAGTCATTCGTTTTTAGTCTCTTAGTACTTTTTATATTATAGATCTGTTGGTCTAAGTTCAAAACATATAAACCATTAAACATCTGGACTATACCATAACAAACTTCATTCTTAAATATATAACAACAATTGTTCTTAATAATAAAAGAAAATTTAATCATGTCCAAACATGAAATCGATATAATGTTTCTAGTTATGGAAGAAACAAAATAACAATTATCTAATTCAATTACAAGCTCACTGGGCAAAACAAGACGGTGAACACCGACGGCGACAGCAACAACTCTGGCTCCATTGCCGACACGGAGGTCTACCTCTCCTTTACTCAACATTCTTCTCCTTCCCAGTACCTGCACATTTATGCAAATATGAGAACCACATCCGGTATCTAATACCCAGGATGAAGGAGCAGAAAGATTTATCTCTATAACATAGATACCTGAAGCGGAAGTCACACCTCCCCTCATCTTTTGCATACCCTCAATGTATGAAGGACAATTCCTCCTCTAATGACTAGCCTTGTCATAGTGGTGGCACTTTCCCTCTTTCCCTGAACCTTTCTTTTTCAGTGCAGAAGACTTGGGATCCAAAGCAGACTTAGGACCTACCTTTGTCTTCTTAAAGCCCTTGACCTTGCCCTTGCCTTTATGCACCATCAATATGGGGTTAGCAGGCTTGACCTTCATCATGTTGATCTCAGCAGTTCGCAACATGTCTAGGAGCTCGTATAGTGTCTTGTCTATTTCATTCATGTTATAGTTCAAGGCGAACTACTCATAACTGTCCGACAACGATTGCAGGTTCAGGTCCGTGACCAACTCTTGGCCCAGAGGGAACCCTAGTCTTTCAAGTTTCTCGATATACCCAATCATCTTTAGTACATGATTCCCTACTAGGTCCCGAGCTCCAATCTTGCACTGGAACAACGCCTTAGTGACATCGAATCTCTCTTAATGAGCTTGCCCTTGAAACATTTTCTTGAGATGTTTGTCAACATCCTTGCAACCCATGTTCTCATGTTGCTTTTGGAGCTTAGAGTTCATGGTCGCTAGCATGAGACATTCAATGTCTAAGGAGTCGTCAAGATACTTCTTATAAGCATCCTTATTAGCACGGGATGCATTCCCGGCAGGCTCATCAGGGGTTACCTCCTCCAAAACATAGAGTTTGCGCTCTTGCTTGAGAACAACTCTCAAGCTCCTGTACCGGTCCAAATAATTCGTCCCGCTCAGCTTTTCCTTCTCAAGGATCGCTCGGAGGGACATGGTGGAATATGAACCACTTGTCAGGAAAATTCTACAAGGATCAAGCAGAGCAAATTATTACTGCATTTTAAAATATAATTTATCTTTCAATTAGGACTTTAATTAAAATAAATCGCACTATTTTTATCAAACTGATAACCCTCGATATCAATTTGAAGAGTTTAGCGAGTAACCCTCTTAGTGGACAAGATCCATATTTCACTAGCACTATGAGTCAACATTGGCTTTTCTCTCACAATGCAGCTATTTAGGTAGTTAATGCTTGCCAATTGCATCACAATGCAATTCCTGTATGGCTGGTGAATAACTATTTATTCGCATCCATCATATGGTGCGTGCCAACCCTATGCCTCTGGGCACTCAATCTTTGAGGTCACCCAGTTAAGTTTGACCCGATTTTGACAGCGAGATATCACAATTATCCGCTCGCACCCTTACCAAGATAGATTAATGCATCTTACTTTTGCAAGCCCACACTTCATCGATCGAGGCAGGAAGAGTGTCATCCATCAGAAGGCATCTGAATACTTAATATTGCTTAAGAGATTTTGATACTTGATTAACTCTTTAATCACGGTTAACACTTAACCAATGTGCACATCCACAAAATTAAACAGCAGTAATCATAATCCAAATGCATCCCAGATGTACACAATAGAATCATCTTCAACACTTGATGAGCTGGGATAAATCTGAATATCTAGAATACTTCTAAATCTTCAGATTTACATGCACTGAATGTTGGATCCCTAGTTGGATTTGGGTTAGGTTCATTAAACTAGGATTATTGACCCACATTGTATAGCTAGGGTCATGTCTGTGTCCTAGAGTCTAGGCCATGTCCTTAGAGTCAACATTGCATGGACCAGCCAACAACAGACTGCAGAAGACTCAAGACTTAGAGAAAAATCAGTTTCAGGAAAGTGAGTTCGACGTTCATCGAACTCAGCTCGATGAAAGTCGTGCTCAGCTCGACGAACTCAGAGATAATTCTCTAAGTTGAGCTCGACGAACTTAGTTCTCAGGTCGACGATTTCTGGATGCTCTACTTCAACATTCTAAGTCCAGAAACATATCTCTGAACTCCAGTCGACGAAGTTAGATTATCAGCTTGACGATCTTAGTGCACATGATTGTCAAGTGTTTATCAGATAGCAGTCAATAGTTCTCAGGTCGACGATCTTGGATCTCAGGTCGACGAACAACAATTATCTGGTCGACGAACATGACTTCTCAGCTCGACGAACTCTGTACCCAGGTCGACGAAATCTGTTCTTTGCTCGACGATTTCTGTGCAGTTCTAGACTTGGATTTTTTCCTTCTTTCTGTCATTATTTTATTGCAGTAATCCCTAAGTAATCAATGCTTAATATTCTCTGAATATTACCGTTAGAAGCATCATTGATTATGACATTCATCAGGATTATTACTTGCCGCATTTCAATATGACAGTTGGGGAAATCAATTAATGCAGACATTTTCTCCAGCCGAATTTTACATTCTCCAGGCTATCAGCAATCAATGAAGGAAGAGAATTCAAAAATTCAAAGGAGAATTTCCATTAAACATATAAAAAGTGTTTTTTCTTCCTTCTGATACAGAGACAGAGAGAGACACACACAAGAACAAGATACAACACACTGAGAAGATACATAACATCATTCATTCAATTCTTTTGTGTGCAAAAAAAGAATCTGGTCTTCACCTTGACACTGCTGAAAAAGAAGAAGAACATCCATTCAAATCAAGAGTCTTATTCATTCTTCACTACAGGATTCTTCAAGGACAACATATCTTCATCAGTCAAGAAGTTCCTGGATCTCTTCTGATCAAGACTAAAGATAGAAGACCTACTCACCCTGAAGCAAAGCTCCAATCTTCCTGAACAACTCAATAACTCAGGGGGAGCTTTGATAACATCAAAGATCCACTAGTCTTCTCAGTTGTATTTGAGAAAGAGAAGACACCATAACTCTCTCACCCCCTCACTGTACAAAGGATTCTTTAACTCGCTTCAAAAGTTATTCCTTGGTTGCAAGTCAGCTGATCAAAAGACTTGAGTTAGTTTTTGAGCACCTGATCAAAAGCTCATTGGTGGCAGTCACCTGATCAAAACCTGTTAGTGGATTCCTACCAAGGGGGGTAGAAAAGTGGATGTACCCAGGTTGGGGAACCACTACAAAAATTCTTGTGTTGTCTAGTTGCCCTCTTTCCTTTTTGTTCTTGCTGTGTCTGTGCTAGTTAATTTTGTTGTGCCTGTGTTAGTTAGATTAGTTTTTGCTGTGCCTGTGGTAGATTAATGTATCTTAGGATTTCACTTTTATTTATAGCAAATTGGTATCATATAGCTGCCCCACTCTGAAGTGTTTTTTATTAACAACAAAAAGTTTTAAAGATTTAAAAGATACTCTATTCACCCCCCCTCTAGAGTATTTCAGGTCTAACCCTCATTTTCAATTGGTATCAGAGCAGTGTTTCTTTGGTTGTACAAGGTAACCCTTGAACCAAAAGATCCTGTGTTAGATCTGCCCTTTTATTTCTCTTAGGATTATATTCACAGCATGACACAGAACAAGAACTATGCAAGCAGCAGACCTCCAGTGTGCAACTTAAATAAGTTTGCCATCTGGAAGACAAGAATTAAACTATATATGAATTCCATTGATGAGGACATCTACAACTCTATTTTGATAGGTCCTCCTCAACCAACTGCATCTACCTCAACATCAAGCACACATGCTGTTCCACCACCTGAGTGGACAGATGCACAGAAGAAGGCCAAGATTGCTGATGCAAAGGCCATGAATATTCTGGCTCAGACTATGTCTGATGACATTTTCCAGAAGCTAGCTGAATGCACATCAGCCAAGGCTATTTGGGACTCTCTCAACCAAATGGTGGCTGGCTCTGATGATGAGAGGAAAGACAGAAGATCAAATCTCATATCCCTGTATGAGAACTTCAAGAAGGATGAGTCAGAATCTGTTGCTGACATGTTCAACAGACTGAGCTCAATAATCAATGAGATGAATACTTTGGATAAGGACATCACCCTTACTGAAGTAAATGATAAAATCCTCATGTGCTTCCCAAGCTCATGGGATTCCAAGATATGGCCAATCAAGGAGGCCAGGAGCTTAAATGAGATTTCCACAGAATCTCTATTGGGAAAGCTCAAGTCTTATGAGCAACTAATAAAGTCCAGAGAAGCAGCTGAACAAAGGACTCCTCCACCAGCAAGGAAGGAGCACAACATAGCATTCAAGGCTGCTGAAGAAACTGAAGCTTCAACAGTAAATGAGGAACTAATGAGTTTCTTTGCCAAGAGATTTTACAAAATAACAAGAAAAGAGTTCAGAAGAAAATCATCCAGGCAGGATGATAAGCCAAGGTATGATAAAACTCCTACTAAGGAAGTAGTATGTTTTGGCTGCAGGAAACCTGGACACTTTATCTCAAAGTGTCCAGAGAATCAGAAGAAAGAAAGAAGAAGAGAGAATGACTCCAGAAGATAACAAAGTAGCAGACCTTCCTCCAGCAAATACAAAAAGAAGGAGAAGGGCTTTGCTGCTGATACCTGGAGTGAGATAGAAGATGAATCCACATATTCCAGTTCCAGTGAAGAGGAAGAAGAGGCAAGGGCTAAGGAAGTCTGCCTCATGGCCATCAATGTCTCCAGCAGTCAATCAGATGATGAAGAATTTGATAATGAAGGAGCTTTAGAATCAGAAGCTGATCAGGTACTTTCATCTTTTGATTATAATTCTGACAGTTTCAAACTTGAATTTAAAACTATGTGCATTGACTTAATTAACTCTGAAAAGGAAATCAAAACACTTAGGGAAAGACTATCTAATCAAGAAAATCTGATTTCTGAAAACACTAAGTTAAAAGATGAACTAACACCAGCTAATGAACAAATTATTTTTTTAAAAACACAGCTATGTGAGGCTAAGCAACTTGAGGAATCTCTTAATGGGAGAAACCTTAAGCTGATGGACATTACAAACACAGTTAATGCCAGACTGAATTACAAATTGGGCTTGGGTGCATCATCAAGTTTACCCCCCATAGTTAAAAAGAACATATTATCCACACCAATAAAATTTGTTTCTGAGAAAGGTAAAGAAAAAGTAGATAATAACAATCCTAATCAAACTGAAATTACACACACAAATAAGAAAAGAAGAAAGAATAAGAAAAATAATAAACAGAACAATGTTCAGCAGTTTTCATCGAACTCCGATCGACGAAACATGTACAGTTCGTCGAACTCAAGTCGACGAACTTAGAACGCAGATCTATATTATAATAATTCGTTGAACTACGATTGACGAAATCAGTATGGTTCGTCGACCAGAGATCGACGATTTTGGGGTTCAGAAAATGACTTCTATCATTCTCTGAATGGAGTTCGACAAACTCACCCCAATTCGTCGAACTCAGATCGACGAACGTACCAAAATTCGTCGAACGCAGATCAACTTAACAGAAACTTAAATTCTTCTAAAGCTTATAACCAACCTAGGAACAATATCAACCCATTCACCAAATGAATAATTCCTCTTAGAAGATATCACCCCTTAGGATACAAAAGCCAACCTGAGTGCTCTTACATCTCCAGCTTTTCTTATGTAAAGAAACATGGACCCAAGGTAACATGGGTCAAGAACAACTAATTGTTTTCTTTGCAGGTAAAAAACTGTCCAGCTGTTAATCAAAAATGGTATCTGGACAGTGGGTGCTCTAAACACATGACTGGATGCAAGAAAAGTCTAATCAACTTCAAGGCAAAGCTGGGTCCAAAAGTGATCTTTGGAGACTCCAGCTTTGGGCAAACTGAGGGCTATAGAGACTTCAACAGTGGAGCTGTCACCTTCAGAAAAGTGGCATATGTCAATGGTCTCAAATATAACCTAATATCCATAAGTCAAATATGTGATGCAGGTTATCAGGTTTGCTTTACCAATTCTAAATGCATATCTCCTCAAATAATCAAACTATTTTAACAGGGTGTAGACAACGGAATATATACTTAGTAAATTTTAATTCTGCTAACTCAGAAATATGTTTATTCAACCAATTTAGTAACAACAATACCCTTTAACATAAAAGACTAGGTCATGTGAAGCTTAAAAATATCTCTAAGCTATCTAGGGACAACCTTGTCAGAGGATTACCTTCTGGCCCCTACAAGAAGGAAAGCCTATGCAAGACTTGTCAAGAAGGCAAACAAACTAAAAACAGCTTTAAGTCAATTAATAAGAGTGATTCACCTAGGATTTTGTACTTGCTACATATGGATCTTTTTAGACCCATTACTATACAAAGCTTACGAGGGAAGTCTTACACCTTGGTTATTGTAGATGACTTCTCTAGATTCTCTTGGGTTTCCTTCTTGAGAAACAAGTCAGATAACTTTAAAGTCCTTACAGATTTTCTTAAGGACATAAGGATTGAGTATTCTACTCCAGTTGTATTGATCAGAAGTGATCATGGTACTGAGTTTGAATCTCTTCCCATGCAAAAATTCTGTGAGGATGAAGGTATCATGCATTGTTTCTCTGCTCCTAGAACTCCTCAACAAAATAAGATAGCAGAAAGGAAAAACAGAACACTCATTGAATCTGCAGGAACATTGCTTGCAGATGCACACATGCCCCTATCCTTTTGGGCAGAGGCTGTGAGCACAACAAACTATGTGCTGAATAGAAGTTTGATACACAAACTAAAGGGCAAGACTCACTATGAATTACTCAAAGCGAAGCAACCTAAAATTGATTACTTTAGAATTTTTGGGTGTAGGTGTTTCATTCATAACAATAACATGAAACACATTAGAAAATTTGAAGCTAAAGCTACAGCGGGAATGTTTGTGCGATATTCCCAAGTTAGCAAATCTTATAGGGTATTCAACAAATCATCATTAATAATAGAAGAATCTGTATATATTTCTTTTGATGAAGCTAACATGTACTACAAGGAGGACTCTTCTACCTCAGATATTTTGCAGGTACCTCATTTTTGTGAGAAATTGAGTGAGTTGAACCTTCCACAAGATGTTATATCACCTCCTCCTCCACAAGCTGATGAAGATAGTGAAGATGAATTTTTGGAAGTGGCTGAACCTACTCCAACAGCAGACATTATTCCACAAGAGGAATTAATTCCAAATACTGTTGCTGAACCAACTTCACCCACTGATCTTGTCACACTAAGGGATCACCCTAGATCTCAAGTGATTGGGGACATGTCAGTAGGTGTACAGACAAGACATCAATTCAACCAACATGTGATACATGCCTAATTCCTCTCTCAAGTTGAGCCTCAATCCATAAAAGATGCTGAGCAAGATCCCCACTGGATCATTGCAATACAAGAGGAACTCAATCAATTTGAGAGATGCAGAGTTTGAGATTTAATTCCAAGACCCAAACACTATCCAGTCATTAGAACTAAATGGGTATATAGAAACAAGCTAGATTCCCAAGATGTAATTGTGAGAAACAAGGCTAGGCTTGTTGCTCAAGGTTATAGACAAGAAGAAGGAATAAACTATGACTAAACTTTTGCACCAGTTGCAAGGTTAGAAGCAATCAGGATCTTCCTTGCTTATGCTGCATACAAGAAATTTAAAGTCTATTAGATGGATGTCAAGAGTGTCTTTCTAAATGGAGTACTTAAAGAAGAGGTTTATGTTGAACAACCTCCAGGTTTTATTTCTCCAACTTATCCTTCATATGTCTTTAGATTGCATAAAACTTTTTATGGTTTAAAGCAAGCTCTAAGAGCTTGGTATGAGACCTTAGCTAGCTTTCTGATAGAGCATAAATTTACTAGAGGCATTGTAGATAGAACATTATTCACTAGACACCATAATGATCAAATATTGTTAGTACAAATTTATGTAGATGACATTATATTTGGGTCTATAGATTCCAAACTATACAAGAAATTCTCTGACCTCATGCATTCAAAGTTTGAAATGAGTAGTATGGGTGAACTCTCCTCCTTCCTTAGTCTCCAAGTGAAGCAGCTACCTGATGACATCTTCATATCCCATGCTAAATATGCTAAAGAGCTTATTAAAAAGTTTGGGATGACTGATGCCTCGGCAAATAAAACACTCATGGACACTAATGCTGTAATAGACTATGATGAACATGAGAAACTTGTTGATCAGAAATTATATAGGGGTATTGTTGGGTCCCTACTATACCTTACAGCTAGCAGGCCTGACATAATGTTTGCTACATGTCTTTGTGCTAGGTTCCAAGTGAACCCTAAAGAATCTCACCTAGTTTTCCTAAAAAGAATTTTGAGATATATAAAGAGTTGTCCTAGTCTAGGACTCTGGCATCCTACTGAGTCAGAATTTGAGTTAACTGGATACTCAGATGCTGACTTTGCTAGATGTAGGGTAGATAGAAAAAGTACCTCAGGGACTTGCCAGTTCCTTGGTATGAGCCTAGTGTCTTGGTTTTACAAGAAACAGTCATCTGTGACTACATCAACTGCTGACGCAGAATATATTGAAGCTGACAGTTGCTATTCCCAGATGCTGTGGATTCAAAACTAACTCCTGGACTATGTGTTCAACTTAAATAATTCAACTCTATTATGAGATAACACAAGTGCTATATCCATAGCACAAAATCCAGTCCATCATAGTAGGACCAAGCATATAAACATTAAACATCATTTCATTAGAGAGTGTGTCGACAAAAATAAAATTAAACTTGTCTATATCTACACTGATTTACAAAAAGCAGATATTTTCACCAAACCCCTGGATGAAAGAAATCACTTGTTATTTATAAATCAGCTTGGAATGATAAATGAAGAATATTTAATTTAATTTATGTTTGCAGTCGACGAATTTTTCAAAGTTCGTCGAACGGAGATCGACGAACAGAGAAACGTTCTAGAGATATTCGTCGAACGGAGATCGACGAACAGAGAAACGTTCTAGAGATATTCGTCGAACGGAGATCGACGAACTCTCTGTGTGTGAAGTTATTTTCGTCGAACGGAGATCAACGAATCTGATTCAGAAAATTTTCGTCGAACAACGCTCGACGAAATATTTTCAAATCTTCAGACTAAGTTCGATGAATTTTTTAACTACAAAATATTTCGTCGACCTCAGATCAAAGAATTCTTTAATTTTCGCTGAACGGAGTTTGTCGATTCATATTCTGAAAAATCGTTTATTTAGGTTTTTCTTCGACCTCCGTCCCGCGCTTTCAGTTCCATTGCACTTGATCTTTCTTGTTTGTTGCAGGCGCTCTCATGGCGATTCCCGCCGGCAGTCTGGGAGCCATGAAGTTCGATACTGGATTTGATCTAGATTTTGAGTCGTTTCAAGACTCGGATCCTATCTCCCTGGACATTCTAAAACTGCTTGAAGATCAGCAGTTGAAGAATCTCATGACCACCAAAATAAAGATAGCCGGTGTAGAGATCAGAGAATGGGTTTACACTTTCTCCTCCCCAGATGAGAACACCATGACTGGAACAATATCGGGTAATGTAGTATCTCTTACCCTCGCGGTTTTAACAGATATTTTTGGATTAGCTAATTGTACAGAAGAACTGGAGATTGATAGTGAAGAATTTGATGAAATGTTAAATAAGATGGGTTATTCTGAAGCAACACCCAACAAACTGCTGAAGAAACACTTATCTGCTCAGTATAAGTTTCTAGCAGATGTTGTGGGCAAGGTACTGCTGGGTAAGCACACAGCCCATGGCTATATCACTAGACATCAATTCCTGGTGATGTGTGTTGTGGTGAATAAGAATCCCGTAAATTGGGCCAAGATTATGTTTGAGTTGATCAAGAAAAAGAACACCAAGAAAGAGGTGTGTTTTGGAAGGATTCTGAGAATCTTCCTTCAGGAAAAGACTGCTGAATCCCTGGTCACACCGACCATATTCATTAATGCCTCCAAGAGGCTCACTTGTGCCCTCTTTGGCAGGTGGGAGAGGAACATCACCAAGCCATCCAAGGCTTCTTCCTCTTCCTCCAGACCTTCTGAGAGTACAATGGCTGTTCTAGCCACTCCCCACCCTGCTGAGGATGTCCCAACTCCACCTCCACCACCTCCATCCATCCAGAGTCATCCTCAGATGGTACACCAACTCCCCTCACCAGTTAATTCCCCAGTCCATACCACAGTCCACATTCCTCCACCTCCATACCCCCTTGGTACACCAACTACATCACAACATGGTACACCAACTCCATCACAAACTCATATTCACTCTCATACTCCATCCCCCCATGGTACACCAACTCCATCTCACCCTGGTACACCACCATCATCTCCACTACCACCACATTTGGCTGATATTCCCCTTTCCAATCTGTCATCCCTACCATCATTCAATATGCTTTCATCCCCCCTTCACACTCCTTCCCCACATGAACCAATGCAAGACTTTACACCCCCTCCCCCACCATCATCTTCCATCCACCCTTATGTCTCTACTGAGACACCTCCTGCATTCCTGCAACTAGACCCCTCCCTCATTCCACCTCTTTTAGCACTTCTCACTCCCCTCCTCAAAACCCTCATAACAGAGGCTATTTCACCTCTTGCTTCTTCCATCTCTTCTCTTGCTGCTCAAATCTCTACTCTCTCCATCCCTCCTTCTTCAGTCAGGGGCTTGGCTCCAGTTCCCACTGAAACCAGGCAGGGGGAGATACTCTGTGAAGAAGTAGCAGCAGCAGCAGAAGCAGCAGCAGAAGCAGCAGCAGCAGAAGAAGTAGCAGCAGAAGAAGTAGTAGCAGCAGCAGCAGTAAAAGTAGCAGCAGCATCAACAGAAGTAGTAGTAGCAGCAGCAGCAAAAGCAGAAGTAGAAGCTGATGATTTGTTTGATTTAATTAATTTTATTGAATCTGATATGGATCTGGATGAGACAGTCACAAAGGAAATAAAGACTGTTAGTGATTATATAATAAATCCCACAGTAGATATTGTGAATTTGTTGAAAATTTTTGATACAGTTTACTTAAATTCTCTTCTAGAATACAGCATAAAGCCATCAATGGCTATAGTTCCCTATACCTCCCCAATAAGCCCAAAGTTGTCACGCAACTCAAGGCTAGTTTTGTTATTACAGAGGCTCCTGTTATTCCATCTCCACCAAGAGCTGATTCCTTTACTACTTCATCCCCTCCCAAAGTCATCTCTGCTCCAACATTCATTATGGATGATAGCCACATGCCTGATCTTGATGAGTTGATCATGACTGATATTGAAGAAGAGAATAAATCAGTTGCTGAAAGCACTGATGTACTCAGTTCTCCAGCTCCAGCTCCAGCTCTTCCTCCTGCTCCTCCCCAGGCTAAACAATTATTGATATCTGCAGAAGTATTGAAAGAGATTAATGCTTTATATGATAATCCACAGGACTCTTCAGATGATGATGATGAAGAGGATTCAGATGACAGTCCCTCTGCTAAGAAAAAGAAACTTTCTAAGAAATGGAAAGCTCCTCCACCTCCTGCTCCAAAATCAAACCCAACACATGATACTCCATACTATATTCTTCAGAATATTACTCCATACAAGGGCATGCCAGCTTGGATGTGGCTGTCCAAGAATCAACAGAAAGAAAGGAAGAAAAGCAGGAAGTATTCTCCTCCTCCACAGAGATACAGGAAATACCCTACTCCTCCTCCACCTGCTGTTGGTGCTTCAGGCTCTTCATCTCAAAGGACTACCCAATATCAAACCTATCAGAGGCATCAGGGTAGATCCTCCTCCTCTTCTGGAAGCAGCCAGCACAGACACTACTCTTCAGGCAGGCAACAACAACATCAACATCAACAGCAACATCTACAACAAACTACTGAACATCAAAAGGTTGAAAGCCCAAAGAGACCTGCATCCCCTCCTGTTCCATTTGAGGACCCAAAAACAGCTACTACTGTAAGGATGACCAGGTTCCAAGAATTAGTTGGCCTATCTATGATCAACAAAGCCAAAGCTGAAGGAAAGAATCCCTCTCAATACTCAACAATGTCCAAGTACAGGAAGGAGGAACTTAATAGGTTTGCCAAAGCTAACAAATTCTTTAATGTAGATGACTATATGAAATTACATGCAGAAGCTGTGGTGCCAAGGGCTACTTCCCTCAGTATTATTGGAGCTGCTAATATGACAATGACAAAGACTCAAGCAGCCAATCCAAATAGGGAAATCAAGTTTACTCAGCCTGGTGATAAAGCTAAAGAGGTTAAGCAAAAGGAGTCAAAACAGAAGAAATGAATTTTAACTGCTTAGTCTTTCTGTTATTTTAAAACTATTTATTTATGTCCTGATACAAAGCTCACTGTATGTATATCTGCTGCATATTTTAAAGTTTTCTGCCAGATATATTTTTCTTGCTTTGTAAATGATTTGTGTCTATAATTAGTGACCTCACCCAAAAAGGGGGAGATTGTTGGATCCCTAGTTGGATTTGGGCTAGGTTCACTAAACTAGGATTATTGACCCACCTTGTATAGCTAGGGTCATGTCTGTGTCCTAGAGTCTAGGCCATCTTAGAGTCAACATTGTATGGACCAGCCAACAACAGACTGCAGAAGACTCAAGACTTAGAGAAAAATCAGTTTCAGGAAAGTGAGTTCGACGTTCGTCGAACTCAGCTCGACGAAAGTCGTGCTCAGCTCGACAAACTCAGAGATAATTTTCTGAGTTGAGCTCGACGAACTTAGTTCTCATGTCTATGATTTTTGGATGTTCTACTTCAACATTCTAAGTCCAGAAACATATCTTTGAACTCCAGTCGACGAAGTTAGATTATCAGCTCGACGATCTTAGTGCACAGAATTGGCAAGTGTTTATCAAATAGCAGTCAATAGTTCTCAGGTCGACGATCTTGGATCTCAGGTCGACGAACAACAATTATCTGGTCGACGAACATGTCTTCTCAGCTCGACGAACTCTGGACCCAGGTCGACGAAATCTGTTCTTTGCTCGACGATTTCTGTGCAGTTCCAGACTTGGATTTTTTCCTTCCTTCTGTCCTTATTTTATTGCAGTAATCCATGAGTAATCAATGCTTAATATTCTCTGAATATTACCATTAGAAGCAGCATTGATTATGACATTCATCAGGATTATTACTTGCCGCATTTCAATAGGACAGTTGGGGAAATCAATTAATGCAGCTATTTAGGTAGTTAATGCTTGCCAATTGCATCACAATGCAATTCCTATATGGCTGGTGAATAACTCTTTATTCGCATCCATCATATGGTGCGTGCCAACCCTATGCCTCTAGACACTCAACCTTTGAGGTCACCCAGTTAAGTTTGACCCGATGTCGATAGTGAGATATCACAATTATCCGCTCGCACCCTTACTAAGATAGATTAATGCATCTTGCTTTTGCAAGCCCACACTTCATCGATCGAGGCAGGAAGAGTGTCATCCATCAGAAGGCATCTGAATACTTAATATTGCTTAAGAGATTTTGATACTTGATTAACTCTTTAATCACGGTTAACACTTAACCAATGCGCACATCCACAAAATTAAACAGCAGTAATCATAATCCAAATGCATCCCAGATGTACACAATAGAATCATCTTCAACACTTGATGAGCTGGGCTAAATCTGAATATCTAGAATACTTCTAAATCTTCAGATTTACATGAAATGGATGTTGGATCCCTAGTTGGATTTGGGCTAGGTTCACTAAACTAAGATTATTGACCCACATTGTACAGCTAGGGTCATGTCTGTGTCCTAAAGTCTAGGCCATGTCCTTAGAGTCAACATTGCATGGACCAACCAACAACAGACTGCAGAAGGCTCAAGACTTAGAGAAAAATCAGTTTCAGGAAAGTGAGTTCGACGTTCATCGAACTCAGCTCGATGAAAGTCGTGCTCAACTCGACGAACTTAGAGATAATTCTCTGAGTTGAGCTCGACGAACTTAGTTCTCTGGTCGACAATTTCTGGATGCTGTACTTCAACATTCTAAGTCCAGAAACATATCTCTGAACTCCAGTCGACAAAGTTAGATTATCAGCTCGACGATCTTAGTGCACAGAATTGGCAAGTGTTTATCGGATATCAGTCAATAGTTCTCAGGTCGACGATCTTGGATCTCAGGTCGACGAACAACAATTATCTGGTCGACGAACATGACTTCTCAGCTCGACGAACTCTGTACCCAGGTCGACGAAATCTGTTCTTTGCTCGACGATTTCTGTGCTGTTCCAGACTTGGATTTTTTCCTTCTTTCTGTCCTTATTTTATTGCAGTAATCCCTAAGTAATCAATGCTTAATATTCTCTAAATATTACCTTTAGAAGCAGCATTGATTATGACATTCATCAAGATTATTACTTGCCGCATTTCAATATGACAGTTGGGGAAATCAATTAATGCAGACATTTTCTCCAGCCGAATTTTACATTCTCCAGGCTGTCAGCAATCAATGAAGGAAGGGAATTCAAAAATTCAAAGGAGAAATTCCATTAAACATATAAAAAGTGATTTTTCTTCCTTCTTCTGATACAGAGACAGAGAGAGACTCACACAAGAACAAGATACAACACACTGAGAAGATACACAACAGCATTCATTCAATTCTTCTGTGTGCAGAAAAAGAATCTGGTCTTCACCTTGACACTGCTGAAGAAGAATAAGAACATCCATCCAAATCAAGAGTTTTCTTCATTCTTCAATCCAGGATTCTTCAAGGACAACATAACTTCATCAGTCAAGAAGTTCCTGGATCTCTTCTGATCAAGGCTAAAGATAGAAGACCTACTCACTCTGAAGCAAAGCTCTAATCTTCCTGAACAACTCAATAACTCAGGGGGAGCTTTGATAACATCAAAGATCCACTAGTCTTCTCAGTCGTATTTGAGAAAGAGAAGACACCATAACTCTCTCACCCCCTCACTGTACAAAGGGTTCTTTAATTCCCTTCAAAAGTTATTCCTTGGTTGCAAGTCACCTGATCAAAAGACTTGGGTTAGTTTTTGAGCACTTGATCAAAAGCTCATTGGTGGCAGTCACCTGATCAAAACCTGTTAGTGGATTCCTACCAGAGTGGTAGAAGAGTGGATGTACCCAGGTTGGGGAACCACTATAAAAAGTCTTGTGTTGTCTGGTTGCCCTCTTTCCTTTTTGTTCTTGTTGTGTCTGTGCTAGTTAATTTTGATGTGCCTGTGTTAGTTAGATTAGTTTTTTGCTGTGCCTGTGGTAGATTACTGTATCTTACGATTTCACTTTTATTTACAACAAATTGGTATCATATAGCTACCCCACTCTGAAGTGCTTTTTATTAACAACAAAAAAAAATTTAAAGATTTAAAAGATACTCTATTCATCCCCCCCTCTAGAGTATTTCAGGTCTAACCCTCATTTTCCATATACATGAGCAACACAAACTTCACTTACACAGTAGACAAACTCGTCTCTCTTATGTGAGAGATTTCAAAATCTACCACATACTTGGTTTCACAAACCAACAAGAGTGACAGTTACTGTTAAGTAGTAGCAACAAAGAAATCACATGCGTTTTTAGTGGAGTTCCAAGAATAGATTTAGGCATTTTAGAACACTTCTAAAATTTCCAAATCTATACGCCATGGATTTAGTAACTTGTGAAACATTGAATATTTCTGACAACCTTCCTATGATATCATTATTGGGTTTTACTAGACGACAAAACGTTTGTGCACGCAGCGAAAACAAGATAATAAGAAAACCCAAAATAGGTCGGATCTAGCAATATTCATGAATCAAGAAGTAAAGCTTGATGTAAATAAAAGTACCTTTATGGGATTGAGACTATACTCAACCTAGATGCTCTAGAAAAATCGGCCGGCCACTTAGCGGCTTGAGTTCTGAGCATAGAAAGAATATTCGCACCTCTATAGAAAATCCACACAAATGGGAAAACTCGTATCTACTTGTCGAACAAGCACTAGGTCGGGAGAGGACACTCAGCGTCTCCACAGACTGCTAGATCTGTTGAAGGAGAGGCGGCGGTGACACTCGTCAGGATCGGGATCGGCGACGACGACGAGATCGGCGGAACGGTTTCCGTCGGTCTTCTAGTGTTTCTGTCTTTTTGCAAAGTACGGCTCGTGTGCTTAGACAAAATGAACAGTAAGTCCTCTTGGAATAAACCCTAAAGACTTCTATTTATACCCAAGGAATAAACATAATAGTTCCCGTCATTATTGACAGACCCAGACTTAGAATCTAGAATTTCAGGCAGACAATGCTTGTCTCGACGAATCGTCGAGTATCTATAACATACACGACGAATCATTGAGTATCATCACATACTCGACGAATCGTCGAGTATACATAGGATACACGACAAACTCAACACCATCTTCAGCTGAATCAATGCTTGACTCTATGAAGGCTTTGAGTGGACTCAATGCTCTCAACGCTTTCGACGCCATACTCGATGAATCGTCGAATGGCGTTGAGTGCACTCAATGCACTCACCTCCAAAAGCCAAATTCGTCGAATAGAGTTAAGTGAGCACAATACACTCAACGCCTAAGTGCCAGATTCGTTAAGTAAACCCTTTACTCGACGAAGGCGTTGAGTGAACTCAACGCACTCAATGCCTGAGACTCAGACTCGTCGAAACAACTCCTTGACTCGACGAATCATCGAGTATAGTCAATACACTCAACACTTAAGTGTCATACTCGTAGAATCAATACCTTGACTCAACAAATCGTTGAATACACTAAACGCCGCCATTCACCGAGTTAATGCTTAACTCGACGAAGGCGTTGAGTGGTCTCAACGCACTCGACACTTTTAGTCTTATTGAGCTAAGTCTTTTCAACTCATCATATGAGTCAAATCATACAAATCTAATCTCCCAATTTCTCCACAATCTTATGTGCGATCATGATAGGCTCATACTGAGTTGGTAGTGAGGCCACATGCTTGATCATTTCCAGATCACAATGGTATACTAACAGAAAGAAGACAAAAAAATGCTAAGTACAAAAGTGTTGAGTGAAGAAGCTTCACTCAACGCTCTCAATGCCTAAGATGCAGAATGGTTCTGGATATTGACTAAGAGTTTTAGCATTGAGTGAAGGGCATTCAATCAACGCTCTCAATGTCTGAGTTGATTCTGAGAAATTGGTTAAGTCTAGAAAGGGTAACGTCAGCATGAGTCAACAAAGGTCAACAAAGTCAACGCATTTCAATTTTTTTGCGGGATAGATGCAGTATTCCTTTAATGGTACCAGGGGCCAGCTGTTCGATCTTCTATGAAAAAGGAAGGTGATATATCAGCAATAAAATCTGGGCCCACGTCGGAAAGAGCGGTTGATCAATGATCTATAAAAAGGAAAATATTACCAGAAAGTAGAGAGCAATTATGGTTTTCTGATTACGCATAGTGGCGGAACTTCATCTTCTTCCTCTCTATTATCGTCGAGCCTGAAGCACAAGTTCTGATAAGTTGACCTGAAAGCAAAAACAGATTGCTGTTGCGATTTTCATCAGCGACAACAAGATCAGAAGTGATTTCTGAGGAAAGGAAAAAAAGGAAGTAGAGCTTTCACATTTCTACAGTCAGGTTAGCTGTCTGAGGAAGATTCAGAACTATCAAATCCACAGTCTTCGACATTAGATCAAAATCTTGATTCTGAGTTACTTCCAGCACAAGCGGCCCAGAACTGAAGATCTTTTAACTTGTTGATGTGAAGAAGTAAGGGCAGAGAATTTCTCAGCCTAGGAAGTAAGACACAGGGAATTCTCTCTGGTATCAATCATCTTAACCTCACTTCTATTTTCTATAGGATCCAGTCATGGATCTGAGTGTAAGATTTCTGTGTAAATCTGAGTTGTAGGTCTTTGTTATAAAGGCTGAGGTATGATCCAGTTTGGATCCGAGTGTAGGGCTGTCCTTCCAGCCTGAGTTGTAGGGCCCTTGGGGCCTGAGGTAGGTGATTGTTTAATCACTGAGAGGTAGGGCCTAGTGCCTGAGTTGTAGGTCTTGAAGTAGACTGAGTGGTCCTGCGGGATCGTGTTTTAAGCTCTTTGGAGCCGAATATTGGTGAAGAGCCTTGTCTAACACTCTGTTAGAAAGGCGGGAGGGACAATGGACGTACCAATAATCTGGGGAATCACTATAAAATATCTGTCTTCTATGTGTGTATCTTGAAAGCCAAACAAACTAATCACAAAGCACAAGTTAATCAGGTATAGGTTTAGATAATCTTAAAAGAGACTAAAAACCTATTCACCCCCTCTAGGTGTTTGGCTGACCTTGAAAACAAAGACTTTCACCCCTTATTTATAAAAAACGGGGAGAGAATAAAATATAAAAAGACAATGTGGGACTAAATACATGTCGCACGGTCTATGAGGTTTGTCATAGACAAACCACAATATTGTACAAGGAAGAACGAATGAGGAAGACCACCCGATGGTAACAGAGTAAAGCCGCAAGACCACCACCAAAGGTCGCCAGGCCGCAATAGCTGGTAGTCACCAGACTGCTGCTGTAGATGATCATTAGACCGCAGCTGCGGATAGCCTCCAGACCGCAACTATGGGTTGCCACTAGACCGCAATTGCATGTTCCTACCAGACCGTTGTTGCGGAAAGCCACCAGATTGCTGCTGCGGATAGCCACCAGACCGCAGTTGCATGTTCCTACCAGACCGCTGCTATGGATTGTCATCAGGCCACTACTGCGGATAGCCACCAAGATGCTGCCGCAGGCTCTTACCAAACCACTAGGACAACTACTAGACAGGGCACTGGTCCAAACCGCCAGACCACAGAACAGATAGACCGCTGCGATTAGAATACAGACCACCCGGTCTCCACAGGTTTCAACACAGAGGTCGTATATTTGTTGTTGCATAATGACATGATTTATGCAAAGTGTAATGTAATTTGTTTATAAATCAATAAGAATTTGAGCAATTGGCTTTCAGAAGATCCAAATTGAGGTAATGCTGAGGGTAACAAGGAATTTATGTATAATTAAGGGGTTGTTACTTTATTGCCTAAACAAAACATACTTCTAAATGCTCTAACATCACAACCAAATTTTTATAAGGTATGATTATTGATTATATTGTCAGTTAAGGATTTGATTAAATAAACTCAAGTAGATTGTGAGAGAAAACTGACATGTATTGTGAATTCAGTGCAAGTCCAAGTAGTGCCTGGATTGGATAGAAGTAGGACTTGGGGTATAGGTTCTCATGGACTTAAAAGATGAACAATTTTATTATAATCTCATGCGAGGTGTGGTATCATAGATTACCTAGAAAGAGGCTTGAATCCAGCTGGTTTTAGAGGACAGATTTCAGGTCTGCCATTAACTAGATCAACACTAATCCTAAAGCAGATCTGATGACTCCTAGTCATCTTCTTCCTCCGGTAGACTGTTGTGATTGGCCCGACCTGGAGCATAGTTTTTGGCTTCTCTACAGAAATCTAAGCATAACCTTAGCTAGCCAACCACACCACCTCCTTCTCGACAAGTGCCATCGATGGGTGGTGGTCGAATGACTTGGGGTGGCCGGAGTGGTGTTTTTTTGGGAGATTTCAAACTCCAAATTACTCAATGGATTCTAATGGAATTAAGCACAATTGAGCTCGATTCACTTCTTAGTTGATCTAAGATACTAGCACCGTGGGAGGAGAGTGGAAACACACCAGAATTAAAGCCATTTCATGGGTATAACTCCATGTTGACTTGGTGGAAGCTTCAATGGTCGGTCATCCTCCAATCCTTCATTAATGTTTCGATTTCTTTGGGAAAATGGATGCCTTTACTGCTTGAGGCGAGGTAAAAGTGATGGGGAGGTGAACTTATGGCGTGGTCAACTTGACTAATTGATGTTCAGTTGGGATAAATTAAACAAGGTTGACCATATAAGGGCTAATTTTGATATATAGTTGACTTTAATCAAAATTGATGATTTGGATGGCCCATTGATGTTGATCATAACCATATTCATGCTTCATGATGTTTAATGAGTCTTAGTGTGTTTAACTTGATCAATTGATATCTAATTGGGCATAATTAAGCAAGGTTGACCTATTTGGGCTAGGTTTGATCTAAGCTTTGTGTGTTGATTAATTAAGTCAATTATGGTCCTAATGATCACACATGATCAGCATAGGTTCCTAGGACTACTACCTAGTCCAAGTCAACTCAATGTGATACATGCCACTCAACAGGTGGTCGGTCTAGTTCAAAATGAGATGTTACAAATTCCAAAAAACAAAGAAATAATTTTGTCCTCAAAATTGAGATTGGGGCTACGGGTATTTGAAGTAAATGGTTTGAAATACTAGTTTAGATTATACCTAGAGAGAATAATCCCAACGAAGGAAGAATACTAGTAATCTACAATATTTATTTAGTGATTGACTTTTCATTGTATAACATGACATTTGCACAAGTACACAATTTTTGATTATGTGGGTATATTATCATGTCTTCAGATCAAATCGTTCTTCAAAATAAACCTTAATCGCACTTTGGATCTAGAATCCTTTATGACTAATGATCACCATATACATGAGATTAACACTCTTATATGTAAAATATATGCAAACAAAATTTAGATTCCCATTCTAAGATCATATCAGGTCTATAGCTTATGCCATATTGATTCTCCTAATATGAGGCATCGTTGTCCCTATAACATTGTATATCTAAGATTATGCACACATTTTATTCATGATGAAAATTCAAATTATGTGTGCGTGTAATAATTTTCCTAAATTTGTTCATATAGTTTATCGCTGACATGTAAGCATCAGAAGATAATCACCAACATCATTATACTCATGGGACTAGCACTACTATGTATAAAATTTAAACCAACTTCCAAAATTATGACATGATGAAAAGATTATCATTTCTCCAAAATCATGAATTATAACATCTTTACTTAACAAAAGAGCATAATTCGTATGATCCAATACATGCAAGGTTACTCAAGTTCCAACTTGTTATAGGAATGATCATGGTTCTTGGTAATCAGGGTTAAGCAAAGTTGAGTTTGAACATTCAAATATGTTTATAATAAGCCTGCATTGTCTACTCATGATTGTACGTATGTAATCCGCAAAGTGAACATTTCAAATTCTCGGAATTATATCATTTGATTCCAATAATATTAATAATTTCAAAATTGATTTCCAAATTGATTTCATATTGATTTCTGCTCAAAAGAAGCTACATTTACAAGAATATAGACTTAGGTAAAATCATTCCCCAAAACCCCAAGATTTGTTGTGAAGCAATCTCGCCTTAAGGAAGATCTCATTAAAATTTCAACATATAGTTTCAAAATATACATATTTGATAATCATGAATTATTCACAAAATCATTAAACTTCCTGTGGATGATTCTACTTTAGCTCGACGATCTTGTAACTCAGCTCGACGAACAGAAGTTATCTGGTCGACGAACTGTGGACTCAGCTCGACGAACTGTGGACTCAGCTCGATGATTTCTGCTATCAGTTCGACGAATCCAAACTTAGTCATTTTTCCATCCTTCTGTCCCCATTCTACTGCAATAATTCCTGAGTAATTAGTGCTCTAATATTCTCTGAATATAACCGTTAGAAGAGCATTGATTATTATATTCTCCAGGATTATTGTCTGTCATTTTTCCATGGGACAGTTGGGGAAATAATTCAATGCTGTTTATTCTGTAGGCCGTCTGCATTGATTACAGAAGATTCAAATTTCGAAAGACCAATTTCCCCAGGAAATATAAATGAGATCTTTTTTTTGAGACAAATAATAGACAGAATATAGAAGTAAGAAGGACCTGTGACATAGAGACAACAAGACAATCAGTCTGCTCTCATTTTCTTACACAAGATTTCTGGTACAAAAGAAGCCCTAGACCAAAACATCAGTCACTTCTGAAGAAGAAGAACAATCAATCAAATATCAAGAGTCTTCCTTCTTCATCTCTGCAGTACACTTCAAAGGAAAACAAGAAATCCATCTGTCAAAGAAGTTCCTGGAGATCTCTTTGGTCAAGGCTGCAGATTGAAGGCCTACTCACTGTGTGCAAAGCTTCCCAGCCTGAACCCTTTTACATCTCAGGGGGAGCTTTGACAACATCACTGAATCCACATAGTCTTCTCATTGTGATTGAGAAAAGAAGACTTTCATCACTCTCTCATCCTCACCTCTGTATAGGGTTTTAATTCCCTTCAAAATTATTCTGGTTCATAAGTCTCCTTCCAAAAGACTTGAGGATTGGTTTTTGAGCACCTGATCAAAAGCTCATTGATGTCATGCACCTGATCAAAAATCTGAGTGGATTCCTACCAGGGTGGTAGAAGAGTGGATGTACCCAAGTTTAGGGGAACCACTATAAATTCTTGTGTTGTCTGGATTGCTCTTTTTCTTCTTTTTTGTGCTGTGGCTGTTTGTTAGGATTACTATTTTAATTTTGTTCCTGCACTAGATTAAATTCAGAAGAAAATTTTATAAACCCTGAATACTCTATTCACCCCCCCCCCCTCTAGAGTATTCCTGATCTAACAACTCACTTTCAATTGGTATCAGAGCAGCTTCCTTTGGTTGTACAAGCTAACCCTTGAACCAAAGATCCTTTATTAGATCTAAATTTTATTTTTATTTCCATTTAGATTTATATACACAGCTATGACACAGAACAAGAACTATGCAAGCACCAGACCTTCAGTTTGCAACCTAAATAGGTATGCCCTATGTAAGGCAAGAATCAAATTGTACATGAACTCTATTGATAAAGATATCTATAATTCCATCTTGACAGGTCCTCAAGCCACTGCTTCTACATCTACAGCAGCCTCAAGCATAAATGCAGTTCCACCACCTGAGTGGACTTAGACTCAGAAGAAGGCCAAGGTTGTTGATGGCAAGGCAATGAACATACTGGCACACACTATGTCAGATGAGATCTTCCAAAAGGTTGCTGAATGCACTTCAGCCAAAGCCATCTGGGATTCCCTAAACCAAATGGTGGCTGGATCAGTAGATGAAAGAAAAGATAGAAGATCAAACCTCATCACACAATATGAAAACTTCAAAAAGGATGAAGCAGAAATAGTTGAAGTGATGTACAACAGGCTTAGCTCCATCATCAGTGAGCTAAGGAACTTAGATAAAGAAATCACCTTGACTGAAGTAAATGACAAGATCCTTATGTGCTTCCCAAGCTCATGGGATTCAAGGATCTGACCTATCAAAGAAGCCAGAAGCCTAAATGATATATCCACTGAATCTCTATTAGGCAAACTTAAGTCCTATGAACAGCTGATTAAATCCAGGGAGGCAGCTGAGCAAAGAATACCCCCTCCAGCAAGAAAAGAGCATAACATTGCTTTCAAGGCAGTTGAAGAGACAGAGACTCCCTCAACAAATGAATAACTCATGAGTCTTTTTGCCAAAAGATTCTACAAGTTGGCAAGAAAATATTTCAGGAGGAAGTCATCCAAACAGGATGATAAACCAAGATATGATAAGACACCAACCAAAGAAGTTGTGTGTTTTTGATGTAGGAAGCCTGGACATTTCATCTCTGATTGTCCAGAGAATCAGAAGAAAGAAAAGAGAAGAGAGAAAGATACCAGGAGACAGCACAACAGCAGACCTTCTTCCAGCAAATACAAGAAGAAGGAGAAGGGTTTTGTGGCTGAAACCTGGAGTGAGACTGAAGAATAATCAACATCTTCCAGCTCCAGTGAAGATGAGGAAGAGGCAAGGGCCAAGAAGGTTTGCCTCATGGCAATTGATGCTTCCAGGAACCATTCAGAAGAAGAGGATTCAGACAATGAAGCAGCTTCAGATTCTGAAGCTGACAAGGTATTGTCTTCTTTTGATTACAGTTCTGATTCCTTTAAATTTGAATTTAAAACAATATGTATAGATTTGATTACTTTAGAAAAGGAGATTAAAACTCTTAGCGAGAAACTATGAATTTTACAAAAAGTAAACTCTGAAAATAATAGATTAAAATATGAACTGTGTTTAGCTAATGAACAAATAATAATGTTAAAGACTGAGCTTTGTGAGGCTAAACAACTTGAGGAAACTCTTAATGGAAGAAGCCTCAAGCTGATTGACATCACAAGCACTGTAAATACCAGACTCAATGATAAGTTAGGCTTGGGTGCTTCATCAAGTTTGCCCCCCATCCTCAAGAAAAATATTTTGACAACCCCAATAAAATTTGTCTCTACTAAGGGGAAAGAAAAATTAAATAATAAACAAATAATGGAAAATATTCCCATATCAATAGGTCAGAAAACCAAAAATCATAAAACCTTAAGTAAAAATAAGGTTCAGCAGAATTCGTCGAACTTAGATCGACAAAATGCAGCCAGTTCATCGAACCCAGATCGACGAACTCTGAACGAAAACTATAGCTATAATTATTCGTCTAACTGCGATCGATGAACTCTGTATGGTTCGTCGAGCAGAGGTCGACGAACGTGGGGCACAAAAAATGAATATGTTCATTCTCTAGGTAGAGATCGACGATCTCAACCCAATTCGTCGAATTCTGGTCGACGAACTCACAGAAAATCGTCGAACCCAGAAAGACTTAACCAAAACTTTAATTATGACAGAAACTTAAAAAATTCCTGGAAAACTTTTAATCCACTAGCTGATTGGGTCATACCACCTAGGATATATCACCCTCTAGGATATAAATCCTAACTAGAATATTTTGTTATTTCCAGCTTTTTATACCAGGAAAGCAAAGGAACCAAGGTAACCTAGGTCAAGAACATTTAACTGTTTTCATTGCAGGTGAAGAGCTGTCCAGCAAATAATCAAACATGGTACCTGCACAGTGGGTGCTCCAAACATATGACAGGCAACAAGGACAATCTATCCAACTATAAGTCCAAGTTGGGGCCAAAGGTGATCTTTGGGGATTCCAAATGTGGCCAGTCAGAAGGCTATAGAACAGTGAAGATTGGAGTAGTTACTTTCAAGAAAGTGACATATGTCAAAGCACTCAAGCATAACCTCATCTCCATAAGTCAGTTATGTGATGAAGGTTATCAAGTACATTTCAATTCATCTTCTTGTATTATTGCTAATAAAGAAAACCAAATAGTTTTAATTAGAAATAGACAAGGAAATATTTACTTAGTTGATTTTCTATCTGTCAGTTCTGATATCTGCTTACTTAATTTAATTAGTAACCAGAATGATTTATGACATAAAATACTAGGTCATGTTAATATGAAAAATAGTTCTAGGCTATCTAAAGACAACCTTGTTAGAGGTCTACCTTCTGGTCCCTACAAGAAGGAAGGTCTCTGCAGGGCTTGTCAACTAGGCAAGCAAACAAAACCTAGTTTTAAATCTGTAAATTAAAGTGATTCACCTAGGATTTTGTATTTGCTACATATGGATCTCTTTGGACCCATTGTTGTACAAAGCATAGGAGGGAAATCCTACACCTTGTCTATTGTGGATGACTTCTCCAGGTTCACTTGGGTATCCTTTTTGAGATCTAAGTTGGCTAGGGAGGGGGAGATCTCCAAGGTCTTTCGGGTGTGAGGTAAGACCTCCACGCTAGAGCCGAGGGTCTGTTCCTAGTTTCTTGAGCCTTTGGTCTGTGACATCTCCCCGAGTGCAGTAAGTGTGAGATTACCCATTTCTAGGGACCCCGAACTCCACGAGAGACCAAGTTTTTGGTTTCAACATTTTGGTGCGGTGAGCGTGGAGAGTGACCGACACAGAAGATCTCGGGAGAGTGTCATGGCTAAGGGTTAAGGGGGTAGAGATGATCTCAGCGAGCTCCCCAACCCAGGATCCTTTGTGGGGAGGGAAGAGTTCATGACCTCCATCCAAGGCATCATGGAGATGCTGCGAAGTATTGCTCCTCGGGGTGGCAGCTGCACTCCAACCCCCCAGGAGCTAGCTCCCCCTCGCTCGACGAGTAGACTCCCATGCGAGATGACCCCAGCAGGAGGAGAAGGAAGTGCATCAGGAATAAGGCTCGAGAAGTATAGGATGGGAGATGAGGTCGAGCGAGACCTCACCGGCCGGGAGTTGTTCTCTAGCCCGGCGAGTGCCAGCCTTCCAGGCGAGCAGGTCGTGTGAGTAGAGGTGGCGAGACCACCCCTTAGGGGGTCACCCTTCAGCGAGCTGATCATCTCAGCTCCCGCTCTCGAGGGGTTCAGAGAGCCTGACATGGCTTACCACTCGGGGAAGGATGACCCCGTCCAGCACCTGCAGTGGTTTGAAGATGTCGTTTCTATCAGGCCGATGACAGATGCCTTCAAGTGTCGCCTCTTTGCGATCACGTTGAAGGACAAGGCAAGGGACTGTGAAATATATGGTACCTAAACACCTAGAGGGGGGGGGGGTGAATAGGTGACCTAATCCTTTTCTAACTTTACTAGCAGCAAACAGTTTATTATCACAGATTTTTAACTTTTGCACAGCAATCACAAAGTATACACAGCATACACAGCACAATCACAGCACAACACAGTGGTTTATAGTGGTTCCCCAAGATATGGGTACATCCACTTTCCCCCTTCGCCTATCTAGCAGTGTACTAGATTCGGCCAAACTCCTCCACTGTCTCAGAACCCAAATTGGTTCCTACACCTCAGGCCCAAAGCCTTACAACTCAGCTTTATCCCAAAGCCTACACTCAGCCAATCAAGGCCTACACTCAGCCAACCAAGGCCTACACTCAGCCAACAAGGCCTACACTCAGAGATCTCTATCTCCTACACTCAGGCTAACAATCCCTACCCTCAGCCTTTATAGTTATAGGCTTACAAATCACTCAGATCCAAAGGATCCTACAAGTTAAAAATGTTTTACAAATATTGACTCTACAACTCAGAAATAAAAGAGGGGAGTTGAGAGTTTCTTTATGAGTTCTTGGAAGAACTCAGCTGGATCCAATCTGACTTAGCTTTCTTTAAAGCTTCTTGAGTAGAACTGAATAAGACTGAATCCTCCTGCAGTTGTTCCTTGAACTCTGCCACTTAAGATCCAGAATGTATCTGAATCCTTCTTCTCAGCCTAGTTCCAGAGGCTGATTTCTTGGATGAAGCCCTCTCTCTCCAACTTCTTAGATCTGCACGTGGACTGCAAGATCTTCTTGATTTGATAACTTGTTCTTCAACAATGTGATCCACTTGAACAACAATCTGAATCACTGATCAACTCTTCAATTCTGAACAACAGTTTCTGTAAACTGTAGGTGCCTATTTATAGGCTTTCTTCATGGTAACCGGCTGGACCGGTCCATAACTGACTTCTGATATCTCTGACAGGTGCTGTAGACCGGCTAGAACGGCAGCTGTCAAATCATCCAGTCATTTCTTGAAATTCTCTAACTGTCTGAAAGTGTCGAGACTTTCTGTCTTTAAGTGTCGACACTTATAGTCCAAGTGTCGACACATGCTGTGTAAGTGTCGACACAAGTCTACAAGGTGTCGACACAACTTCTTGTATGTCTCGACACAGATTCTTCTTCATGTGTCGACACTGAAATTGAGTGTCGACACAAGTACTTGTTCTTCTAGCTTTTGCTGAATTCTTCTAAGTGTCGACACATCTCCTTTGTGTCGACACATCTTCTTGTGTTGAATCTGTTAAGTGTCGACACTACTTCTTGGTGTCGACACATAGTCTTCTATGTTGATTCTTGCTGAGTGTTGACACAGCTCCTTGTGTCGACACACCTTCTTCTTGTTGAGACTTCAGCTGAGTGTCGACACATTCCTTTAGTGTCGACACTTGTACTTAGAATATTTTGGAGATAATTCTGTTCTTTGCTAAGTGTCGACACAGCTCCTTGTGTCGACACTTTCTTCAAGTGTTGAGTCTTCAGCTGTGTGTCGACACATTGTTCTGGGTGTCGACATATACTTCAAGTGCTGACTCTTCTGCTTAGTGTCGACACATTGTGTTGAGTGTTGACACTTACTTCATGTGCTGACTCTTCTGCTTAGTGTCGACACATTGTGTTGAGTGTCGACACTTACTTCATGTGCTGACTCTTCTGCTTAGTGTCGACACATTGTGTTGAGTGTCGACACTTGTACTTAGTCTCTGCAGACTTTTGCTGAGTGTCGACACAGCTCCAAGTGTCGACACTTTCTGGTGTAGACTCAGCTTCACTGGGTGTCGACACAGCTCCTTGTGTCGACACTTTCTGTCTGCACTTTTCTTCACTGAGTGTCGACACAGCTCCAAGTGTCGACACTTTCTGTCTGGTGTCGACTCTGCATCCAGGTGTCGACACAATGACTCCAAGTGTCGACACTGCTTGTCTGGGTGTCGACACAAGTCTTCTTAAGTGTCGACACTTTCCCTCTGGGTGTCGACACATGGACTTAGAAACTTTTTGCTTCAGTCCAGTGATTTCTTAACCTGCACAAGTAAACTCAACATACATCAAATACATTATGATGTATATCATTGAGTTGGGTGAGGCTTCTTCAAATCATGTACATTTGACCAATGTACCCAACAATCTCCCCCTATTTGGAGAAGTCATAACCCTTAGTCAATGATATACACCATTCATAATTAAAGATTACAAAATGATGTAAAGCAGATTATTTACAGCAGGGTAAACATAAACATGTAATAATTCACACATGTATACACATTCATCATTTCAGAACAAGAAATAGACACATTCACAGAACAATCATGAAATATATTTATCATATATTGTTCTAACATTTTTCTAATACACCTTCAATGGTTTAAAAAAATGTTTTACATTTAAAAGATTACAAAATAATCTTCAAGTAATTTCTTAATCTATTTCTGGTCTGGTTCTTTGATAACTATGCCTTTGCCAGGTTGGAGTTGAGCTTTGACAGTGGCTTCAGCAGTTTCAGCAACAGCAGGCTTCTTGCCTTTTAGATCTTTCTGTTTGAGTGCTTCTGCCTCTCAAAGTAGTGATATGGCTTGGGGAAGTACTTGCTAGGCTCCACTGCAGTAGGAGGTAGCTTTCCCATCTTTGCCTTTCTTCTATATTGAACAATGGCCTCCTGTCTTATTTCATGTTTCCTCCATTCTGCTTCAGAGAACCACTTGTTCCTTTCATGAGCATTGTCCTTGGCAGCTTTCCAGGCAGTTAAAATTATATTCCTAGAGGTAGGGCTCCACTGTTCAAAATCTGGCTTTTGTTCTGCTTGTTCCCTAAACCTCTTCTTGGACAACCTTGTCTCTTCCTCTTTTTGTAGAGCCTCTTGCATAGCTTCAGATATAGGTTGAACAACCTTGTCAATGTGGACATTGTCCTTGCCCTCAAGTGGGCTATACATTGTGCTTACATCTGCTTGAATCATTTCAAAGTCTGGAGGTGGATAAATGACCTGAGCTACTGCTGGTTGCTCACCTCCAAAATAAGCAGGGTTAATGCCTGATTCAGCAACATCTTGGTCATCACACAGAGGAGGGTATCCAAGTGTAGCCCTGATTGAATTTGATATCCATTTTGCATGCTCAGAACTTGCCTTGACTAACACTCTCTCCCCCTTTATGACTTCTCTGGCCATGTGATCTCTGACATCATCCTTTTGAAATCTGATCTGTGCATCCAAGTATCTGATTCCTTCTTTAAAGTAAGGTTTAAGTTTTGTAAGTTGTTCAGATATGACCTTCTGGGAGGCTTGGATAGTAGTCTTTACAGCAGTAATTTCCTCTTGAAAGACTTTATCAAATTTAGCTTTAGCAGCATCAGTAGATGTAGAAGGTTCATCAGCCTTGTTCTTCAATGCAGTGACTATAGCATTGTGGGATTCAGTCAAATTGTCATTCATTCTTAATTGATTTTCAAGAACATATCCTTGTTTCAATGCTATATCATCTACCTGTGCCTTGATCTTCTCTTGGTGTGTTGCCAAATACACCACTGCATTCCCACCCTTGTGGAAGCAGTCTGTCATCTCCTTTTTGTTGAGATTCATCTCAAACCTTATAGACTTTATTTTCTGGGCCAGATCAAATTGAAGTGATTTCTGCCCTTCATCTACATACTTCTCTATTGCCTGCCTTTGCTCATCCAATTTTATCTGTAGGGCAACCATTAATGCACTATAATCAGCAGTTGGAGCTTGTTGAACTATAGGCTGTGGGGCAATGGATTGCAAAGCCTTCTTATAACTCTGGCTTCTCCTCTTGAAGACATAGAGTTTCTTCTTCTTGGCCCTAGCACTCTCCTCATCTTCAGAGGCAGAAGTGCTGGCAATATCAACCCTGTCCTTAGGGCTTTGAGGCTTTGCAGCTTGCACATCAGGTTCCTTCGCAGTTTCCAGCCTAATAGGCTCTTCCAGATCTTGTACTTTCTCCCCCTCAGCAGCAGCATTATCTCTTGCATCAGCATCCTTGTCCATGTCAAAATCTTCTTGATCTAGATTCAGAAATAAATCTTCCATGGTGTATTCAGGAGGGGATGGAGCTGGAGACAGTCTTTGCTCTTCAACTACTGAATCAGGTACCACTTCCTGGACAGCAGATGTGTCTACTCTAACAACATCTGGTTCTTGACTATACAGCTGAGTTTGCTGAGGAACATCAGACAAATCAGCATCTTCTATAAGATATTCTAAAGTATTTAGGTCAGTGAGTACCTCTTGTATGATGGTGGTGGCTTGCTCACTGTCCAGAGTAGAGGGTTCTTCTACTACTAGAGGCTCCCCTGGCTTTGATCCCTGGGGATGGGGCTAGCTGGAGGCAGCTCCCCCTGGATCTCTGCATCAGCTGGAGGAGCAGGAGTCTTTTCAGCAGGCTCTCCCTCATGATCATCTGGAGTGAAGACAACCTGTTCTTCACTATCAGAATCACTAGTGGACTCTTGTACCACTTGTACAGTCTTTCTCTTCTTCTTTGGAGGAATTTCTTTTTCAGATACTGGCTTCTCAGGGGTTGACAGTTCCTTGGACAACACCCTGTCCCATCTAGAAAAGATCCTTAGATCCATCTTCCTCATATGATTTATCTTGCTGCCTGCAGCAGTATTCATTACCTCTGGTATGGTACCAGCTAGGTAGAGACTAATGATCCTGCCCAGATTGGGCTTCTTCAAGCTCTCCTTGATCTTGTCAAAAACCACTATTGACCAGTCTGTTTTCAGAGTGAATATGATTCTAGTCATAATTCCAAACATATAGGCAGACACTCTGTCATGCCCTTCAGGTTTGCTGAGTAAGATCTTCCCTACAATCTCAGACATGAACTTTCCTTGATTATTCATGCCTTTCCTGTTAAAGACAGAACCTATCTTCATCTTTGGATCAAGACCACACCAGGTTAAAGCTTCCCTGGTCTTTGAAGCAGTAACCTCTTCTTCATCTTGAATTTTTGGTAGCTGAAGTACCTTCCTCAGACTCTTAGGTGAAACCTTGACCTTAGTTTCATGAACTCTGGATTTGATTCTGTATCCAGAGTCATCTACTGCAGCTCCATTAAGAAATTCAAGTACTTCCTTCTTCCAAATCTTTGTAGGTTCAGACAAGAGATATTCTAGTCCAGAATCGGCGACTAGGGTTACCACTGCCTGAATTTCTTGATCTGCATCGTCGAATGCGCCGCGCACAAGCTCATAACCCTCGTTAACGTTCTCCTCAAGCTTAGGAGCCATTAGGGTTTGTAGAATTTGTCTGTAGAAAAGAGAGGTGTCGACACAGGAGTTTTGGTCTCGAAACTGTGAAAGCATGTCGACAAACAAAGACAGAACCCTATTTATACCTGTCTAATTTTGAAGATGAACAGGCGGGACAGCTAACTTAAAATGTGTCGACACTGGCAACAAGTGTCGACACTGACTTATAATGTCTCGACACATATGTGTCGACACAAGTTTAGTCAACAGATTTTATGTGTCGACACTTGGTTATGTGTCGACACAACATAACTCGACACATTGTCGAGACTTTACTTAGAAAAATTCTGAGTAAAACATAAGTGTCGACACCACATTGGATGTGTCGACACCTACTAGACATGTGTCGACACTAACATTCTGAAGTGTCGACACCAACATCCTAGATGTGTCGACACCTTTTGACTTAGTCATTTTCAAATCTGTAAACTTACTCTAAGTTTATCATTCCTAGTTCAATTTTGAATCTATTGAACTTAGCTTCTTCTAGTGGCTTAGTAAACATATCAGCTACTTGTTCATCTGTTTTAACATATTCTAATAAAATATCTTCTCTTTTTACATGCTCCCTAAGAAAATGATATTTAATCTCAATATGTTTTGTCCTACTATGGGATACAGGGTTATTAGCTATTGAAATAGCACTTGTAGAATCACAGAAAAGTGGAGTTCTACTTACCTGAAATCCATAGTCCTCTAGCTGATGTTGAATCCACAGAAGTTGAGCACAACAACTTCCTGCAGCCACATACTCTGACTCAGCTGTGGAGATAGCCACACTGGTTTGCTTCTTGCTACTTCATGAAATTAGTCTCCCACCTAGGAATTGACAGGTTCCAGTAGTGCTCTTTCTATCCTCTTTGCATCCTGCAAAGTCTGCATCTGAATAACCTGTTAGATCAAAATCTCCATTCCTAGGGTACCAGAGGCCTAGATAGGGAGTGCCCTTTAGATATCTCAATATTCTTTTGACTGCAGTCAAATGAGACTCTTTAGGGCAGGCTTGATACCTTGCACAAACACATGTAGCATACATGATGTCTGGTCTACTAGCAGTCAAGTATAATAGGGAGCCAACTATCCCTCTATACAAGGTTTCATCTACAGGTTTCCCTGCATCATCCTTGCTAAGAGACATACTTGACCTCATAGGAGTCTTCATGGTACTGGATGAATCCATACCATACTTCCTTATGAGTTCTAGGGTAAACTTTGACTGACAAATGGACAAACCACTCTCAGTCTGTTTAACTTGGAGACCCAAGAAAAACTTCAGCTCTGCCATACTACTCATCTCAAACTGACCTTGCATAAGTTTTGCAAACTTTTTGCAAAGGCTGCTTTCAGTAGACCCAAATATAATGTCATCTACATATATTTGGACTGGTATGACTTTGCCTCTAGATTCCCTAAGGAATAGAGTCTTATCTATTTTCCCCCTTGAGAACTTGTTCTCAATGAGGAAACTAGATAGGGTTTCATACCAAGCCCTAGGGGCTTGCTTTAACCCATATAAAGCTTTCCTAAGTCTATAGACATAATGAGGTAGAGTTGGATCAACAAAACCTGAAGGCTGCTCCACATAGACTTCTTCTTTCAAATTACCATTTAGGAATGCTGACTTGACATCCATTTGGTATACCTTGAATCCTTGATAGGTTGCATAGGCCAAGAACATCCTTATGCCTTCCAGTCTGACTACTGGAGCAAAGGTTTGATCAAAATCAATACCTTCTTCTTGTCTATATCCTTTAGCAACCAGTCTAGCCTTATTCTTAATGATGATCCCTTGTTCATCCATCTTATTCCTGTAGATCCACTTAGTTCCTATTACATTGTGGTCTTTAGGTTTAGGAACCAATTCCCAGACCTTGCACCTCTTGAACTGATTAAGCTCTTCTTGCATTGCATCAGTCCATTGTGGATCTTGTATTGCTTCTTCAAACTTCTTAGGTTCAACTTGTGACAGAAAGCTGGAATAGATTGCAGCATTCTGATTTCTGCTCCTTGTTTGAACTCCTTGTCTTGGATCTCCAATAATCAGCTCTACTGGATGATCTCTAAGATGCCTGTGGGCTGGAGGCATCCTCACTTCTGGTTGAACCATTTCAGCATCTGCTTTATGCTGTACACCTTGTATTTCTTCAGCAACTGGCACATGTAGTTCTCCCCCTGGACAACAGCTACTCTCCTCTCCTTGCTGTCTTGCAGCGGGCACTTCTTCTATAGTAAGCTTGTCCATTTTCTTTGATAAACCTGTGGGGCTGCATACACTGCTAGACAACTCATTATTAATAAGTTTAGTCTCATCAAAAACTATATGCACTGATTCTTCTACAACTTGTGTAGTCAAGTTGTAGACTCTATAAGCCTTACTATTATTGATGTACCCAACAAAAATTCCCTCTTGGGACTTGGCAGCAAACTTAGTTAAGTAAGACTTCCCATTGTTAAGTATGAAGTATTTACAACCAAAGATCCTGAAGTAGGATAGGTTTGGTTTCCTGCCTTTCACAACTTCATAGGGGGTCTTGTTTAGCCCTTTAGTGATGGTAGCCCTATTTATAACATGACATGCAGTGTTAACTGCTTCAGCCCAGAAATACTCAGGCAGTGATGTATCACTTAGTAGGGTTCTACCAGCCTCTATCAAGGTCCTATTCTTCCTCTCAGCAATGCCATTTTGCTGAGGTGTTCTAGGTGAAGAGAATTCTTGAAATAATCCAAAGTCTTCACATAGTTTTGTCATGCTCTCAGACTGAAACTCAGTACCATGGCCACTTCTAATTTTGACCACAGTACTATTTAGTTCATTCTGAATTTGCTTGACAAAGCTGTAAAAGACACTAGGTGTTTCAGATTTCTGTCTTAAGAAGAACACCCAGGAAAACCTTGAGTAGTTATCTACAACTATAAGGGTATAGACCTTCCTACCTAAGATGTGAACTGGCATTGCACCAAAGTGATCCTAATGCAAGAGGTACAAACACCTCACAACATCTTTGTTTTCTATGCTTTTAAAGGTGGATTTAGTCTGCTTGCCCTTTTGACAAGCTGAGCAAATACCATCTTTGACACACTTAACTTGAGGACCATTCCTCACTAACTCTTTGCTAAAGAGTTTGCTAATAGTCTTGTAGTTAAGATGGGCTAGCCTCTTGTGTCATTTGACACAATGAGAGACTGTCTCATCAGCTACAAGACAAATTGGAGAACCATTGTTCTCAATCATAATGTCTAGGCAGTAGACATTCCTCTTCCTATAACCTGTCAAAATGATCTCTTGATCACTTGACCTCTTGATATGACAACCATTTTTAACAAATGAGATGTCATACCCTACATCACTTAATTGACTTATACTTATTAGGTTGTGTTTCAACCCTTTAACATAAGCCACTTGAGTAATGGTAACCAAGTTTGTAGAAATGTTAGCAAACCCTTTGATGATTCCTTTTTCAGAACCATCAAAGGTAACCTTTGGACCATCTTTTACTGGAATGTAGTCCTTTAGTAATCTTCTTGTTCCAGTCATGTGTCTGGAACATCCACTGTCCAAGTACCATGTTGGGGTGTGGCCACTTGGACTTACCTGCAAAATAGATTAATTGACCTTAGAACCCAAAGAATTCTTGGGTCCTTGGTATTTGTTAGTCTGCAATCTGACAAAGCCCCCTGCAGGCTTTCCAACAGGTAGCTTGCTACTCACCTTGGCACTGGCATTGTGCCAACAGTCCACTGCAAAGTGGCCAATTTTGCCACAACACCAACATTCAAACTTGTTGTACCTTTGCTTAGGTACAGCCTTTGTTGTATTATCTACAGCAGTCTTGTTGAATGCTGGGGCTTTGCCCTTGGACTTAGACTTGGACTGCTCAGTCCTTGCAGGTCTAATAAAGCCCAGTCCAGCCTTGCCTTTTTGATGAACAAATTCATTAATTAAAGGTAACACTGACTTAGGTTTAGAAAACCTAGCAACTAAGTCCTTCTCCTTCTGAAGATTGATCTCCAGACTCTTAATTTGATCATTCTTAAATGATATAGTACCCATCTGAATCACTGTTATGTGTTTCAGCCTAGCTATCTCATTCAACTTTTGATCAAACTGCTTCTCAAAATCTGTTGCACCAGCTTTAAGTTCAGCAATTTCCTTTGCCTGACTTTTGGCTAGGGATTTGCTTTTCTTGTAAGCTTGCAACAGCACCTTATATTCATCTATAAGTTGATGAATATCATCCTCAGACTCAGATACACTTTCATCACTTGATGAAGATGAATCTGATTCTGAACTAGAACAAGAAACTGAATTTAAACTTGAACTTTGTACCTGACTGGGTCCTGGCTGCTCCAGGATTTTGGCACTGTTTGTCAAAGCCATTAGTCCTTGGCATTGACTGTCTTCTTGTTCATAAATAGACTCCATTAACTGCATGAATTCATCCTCTTCTTCTTCAGCAAACAGCCCTATGTAGGCTTCAGCCTCAGACTCAGTTTCTGAAGAAGAAATATCTGATAGAGTCTTCTCCTTCTTGGCAACAAAAGACTTCTCTTTCTTTCCTTTGAAGTGAGTCTTTTTCCTGTCACCAGATTCCTTTCTCTTCTCTGGACAATTTGCAATAACATGGCCCTGTCTATTGTAGCAATAACACACTATCTTAGATCCAGTTGCCTTGCTTGACTTTGTCCTCTTCCTGTCTTTCTTTGAAGGCTTTTTCTCCTGATAAAAGACTTCTTTTCCCTTTGAAGAAGATGGTCTTGACCTCCATTATTTTTTCTTCAAGAATTTCTGAAAGTGCCTAGTGAAAGCAGCAAAGTCTTCATCACTTTCACTGCTTTCTGACTTGGTGCTGACTGTTTCATCTGACTCTGATTCAGCACTCTTTGGAGGTGGAGTTGGTGATTTATGCCTGCACTTCCTGGGGACATCTGCCTTGAATGCAACTGATCTTTCCTTGTGCTCAGTCCTTGTTGATTTCTCCTCCTCTTTTCTCACTGTCAACTGCATCTCATATGACAATAACTTGCCAAACAGTGTAGGAGGAGGAATTTCCCCCAACTTAGCCATTTCTGTTATGACACAAATCTTTGTGTCCCAATCTTTGGTTAGGGACCTTAAGAACTTATCATTTAGTTCATAGTTACTGAACTCTCTTCCATAAGACATGAGTTCATTAACTATTCTATAGAACTTCTTGTAGCACTCAGTTATGCTATCACCTTTTCCTTGTCTAAAGCTCTCATACTCCTGATTTAGCAAGGATTTTCTATCTTGTCTCACTTCTTCAGATCCTTCCATATATACTATAAGAGTGTCCCACATCTCCTTGGCTGTCTTACAGTGTATAAGATTCTGAAAATTTGCATCATCAATGGCACTCACTATAATGTTTTGTGCCCTCTTGTCCATGGTAGCTAGGACAATCTCATCCTTAGTCATCTCAGAGAAATCCTTTGGAGTTCTCTGATTTGCATCTAGAACTGAAATCTTCATGGGCACATAAGGCCCTTCCTTTACTGTGATGTAGATTCTATGGTCTGAGGCCTCCATAAACAGCCTTACCTTTTTCTTCCAGATCCCAAAGATCTCTTTCCTGCATATGGGCAATTTCATGGAACCCAATTCCTTGTGATTCTCAGAAGAACCCATGTTTCTTGATTTTCTTGAATTTCTTGAATTTGTGTTTTGCCTTACACTGAATCTGCCAAACAGGATCTCCTCAGACTGTTAGTCCCTGTTTTGAGGAACCTCCCTCTGATACTACTTGAAAGATATGGTACCTAAACACCTAGAGGGGGGGTGAATAGGTGACCTAATCCTTTTTAAACTTTAATGGCAGCCAACCGTTTATAACACAGATTTCTAACTATTCTATCACAGCAAACACACAACATACACAGCAACAATCACAGCACAGCACAGTATACACAGTGGTTTATAGTGCTATCACCTTTACCTTGTCTAAAGCTCTCATACTCCTGATTTAGCAAGGATTTTCTATCTTGCCTGACTTCTTCAGATCCTTCCATATACACTATAAGAGTGTCTCACATCTCTTTAGCTGTCTTACAGTGTATAAGATTCTGAAAAGTTGCATCATCTATGACACTTACAATAATGTTTTGTGCCCTCTTGTCCATTGTAGCTAGGACAATCTCATCCTTAGTCATCTCAGAGAAATCCTTTGGAGTTCTCTGATTTGCATCCAAAACTGAAATCTTCATTAGCACATAAGGCCCTTCCTTTACTGTGATGTAGATTCTAGGGTCAGAGGCTTCCATAAATAGCCTTACCCTTTCTTTCCAGATCCCAAAGATCTCTTTCCTGCATATGAGTAATTTCATGGAACCCAATTCCTTGTGATTCTCAGAAGAACCCATGTTTCTTGATTTTCTTGAATTTCTTGAAACTGTGTTTTGTCTTACACTGAATCTGCCAAACAGGATCTCCTCAGACTGTTAGTCCTTTTTGAGTAATCTCGCTTTGATACCACTTGAAAGATATGGTACCTAAACACCTAGAGGGGGGGGGGGGTGAATAGGTGACCTAATCCTTTTCTAACTTTACTGGCAGCAAACAGTTTATTATCACAGATTTTTAACTTTTGCACAGCAATCACAAAGTATACACAGCATACACAGCACAATCACAGCACAACACAGTGGTTTATAGTGGTTCCCCAAGATATGGGTACATCCACTTTTCCCCTTCGCCTATCTAGCAGTGTACTAGATTCGGCCAAACTCCTCCACTGTCTCAGAACCCAAATTGGTTCCTACACCTCAGGCCCAAAGCCTTACAACTCAGCTTTATCCCAAAGCCTACACTCAGCCAATCAAGGCCTACACTCAGCCAACCAAGGCCTACACTCAGCCAACAAGGCCTACACTCAGAGATCTCTATCTCCTACACTCAGGCTAACAAGCCCTACCCTCAGCCTTTATAGTTATAGGCTTACAAATCACTCAGATCCAAAGGATCCTACAAGTTAAAAATATTTTACAAATATTGACTCTACAACTCAGAAATAAAAGAGGGGAGTTGAGAGTTTCTTTATGAGTTCTTGGAAGAACTCAGCTGGATCCAATCTGACTTAGCTTTCTTTAAAGCTTCTTGAGTAGAACTGAATAAGACTGAATCCTCCTGCAGTTGTTCCTTGAACTCTACCACTTAAGATCCAGAATGTATCTGAATCCTTCTTCTCAGCCTAGTTCCAGAGGCTGATTTCTTGGATGAAGCCCTCTCTCTCCAACTTCTTAGATCTGTACTTGGACTGCAAGATCTTCTTGATTTGATAACTTGTTCTTCAACAATGTGATCCACTTGAACAACAATCTGAATCACTGATCAACTCTTCAATTCTGAACAACAGTTTCTGTAAACTGTAGGTGCCTATTTATAGGCTTTCTTCATGGTAACCGGCTGGACCGGTCCATAACTGACTTCTGATATCTCTGACAGGTGCTGTAGACCGGCTGGAACGGCAGCTGTCAAATCATCCAGTCATTTCTTGAAATTCTCTAACTGTCTGAAAGTGTCGAGACTTTCTGTTTTAAGTGTCGACACTTATAGTCCAAGTGTCGACACATGCTGTGTAAGTGTCGACACAAGTCTACAAGGTGTCGACACAACTTCTTGTATGTCTCGACACAGATTCTTCTTCATGTGTCGACACTTGAAATTGAGTGTCGACACAAGTACTTGTTCTTCTAGCTTTTGCTGAATTCTTCTAAGTGTCGACACATCTCCTTTGTGTCGACACATCTTCTTGTGTTGAATCTGTTAAGTGTCGACACTACTTCTTGGTGTCGACACATAGTCTTCTATGTTGATTCTTGCTGAGTGTCGACACAGCTCCTTGTGTCGACACACCTTCTTCTTGTTGAGACTTCAGCTGAGTGTCGACACATTCCTTTAGTGTCGACACTTGTACTTAGAATATTTTGGAGATAATTCTGTTCTTTGCTAAGTGTCGACACAGCTCCTTGTGTCGACACTTTCTTCAAGTGTTGAGTCTTCAGCTGTGTGTCGACACATTGTTCTGGGTGTCGACATATACTTCAAGTGCTGACTCTTCTGCTTAGTGTCGACACATTGTGTTGAGTGTTGACACTTACTTCATGTGCTGACTCTTCTGCTTAGTGTCGACACATTGTGTTGAGTGTCGACACTTACTTCATGTGCTGACTATTCTGCTTAGTGTCGACACATTATGTTGAGTGTCGACACTTGTACTTAGTCTCTGCAGACTTTTGCTGAGTGTCGACACAGCTCCAAGTGTCGACACTTTCTGGTGTAGACTCAGCTTCACTGGGTGTCGACACAGCTCCTTGTGTCGACACTTTCTGTCTGCACTTTTCTTCACTGAGTGTCGACACAGCTCCAAGTGTCGACACTTTCTGTCTGGTGTCGACTCTGCATCCAGGTGTCGACACAATGACTCCAAGTGTCGACACTGCTTGTCTGGGTGTCGACACAAGTCTTCTTAAGTGTCGACACTTTCCCTCTGGGTGTCGACACATGGACTTAGAAACTTTTTGCTTCAGTCCAGTGATTTCTTAACCTGCACAAGTAAACTCAACATACATCAAATACATTATGATGTATATCATTGAGTTGGGTGAGGCTTCTTCAAATCAGGTACATTTGACCAATGTACCCAACAGACTGGTTCCACCAACTTCCACCAAGGTCGATCTATGAGTTCGAGGACTTGAGACGGAGCTTTCAGCTTCGCTTCTCCACCTCCAAGAAGAGGAAAAAGAGTCCTGAGTCCATCTTCCTGATATGGCAGGGGGCCGAGGAGTTGCTGGCCCATTACGTTGACAGGTTCCAAAACGAGATCCTGGAGGTCCAGGAGATGCCGGGGTATGCCCTCCAGATGGCGTTCACGGTGGGGTTGCACGAGGGGTTCTTCAGGATGAGCCTGACCTGAAAGGTCCCCCTTTCCTTCGAGGAGCTGATGGAAAGGGCGGCAGAGGAGATAGCAACTGAGGCGGCCAACCTGACATTTGTCAAGAAGTTGGCAAGATTGACAGAGGCAGAGTCGAAGGAGTAAGGTGGCTTGAGGCATTAGGAGGGGAGAAGGAGAGAGGAGCAGAGAGCTCAGGGACTCCAGGGACCTCAAGAAGGTCAAGAGCTAGGTTGGAGGCAACAAGGAGGACTCGGTCAGGGTCCAGGAAGAGGTCACATCCAAGGTGGGGGAGATTTTCAGGGAGGCCAAGGGAGGTTCAACTTCCAAAGGCAAGCCCCTAGGCAGCTCCTACCCCCACCGTAGCAAGCGATGTAGATTGGTCGAAGGGAGAGGAGGACCTGCCCGGGAAGGAGAAGAGTCGGAGTAGAGTTACCCTACTATGAGTTCCACTAGGAGGAAGACCATGTGACAGCTACTTGCCCCGAATTCCTGGAGTTGAGAAGGACAAGAGCTCTGACACCTCAGCCTCATCAGCCTCAGCAAGCGCAAGAGCCGGTGCAGATTGAAGAAGTCCAACCCGAGGCGGCAGGGGAGAGATGTGAGGACAGGGTTGATGTGGGCACCCGGGGAGGGATCCGATGATTCACGAAGGAAGAGAGGGAGGAAAGAAGTGAATCATCTCTTGTAATGAAATTTGCTTACATTGTATCAACTATGATTGATGACGAGAACTACCGAAAAATATTTATGATCCATGAAAGACCTCATCTCGGGATGATTCCGCTGCCAGAGTCTCACTAGCTGGCATGACAGGTTGATCTCTCGGAGGGGGGAGTAGGTTCCACCTTGAGATAGATTCTGCTGCCAGGCTCCCACTAGCTGGCAGGACAAGTTGATCTCTCGGAGGGGGAGTAGGCCTCACCTCGAGATGATTCCGCTGCCAGGATCCCACTAGCTGGCGGGGCATGTTGATCTCTTGGAGGGGGAGTAGACCTCACCTCGGGATGATTCCTCTGCCAGGCTCCCACTAGCTGGCAGGGCAGGTTGATTTCTCGGAGGGGGAGTAGGCCTCACCTCGGGATGATTCCGCTGTCAGGCTCCCACTAGCTGGCAGGGCAGGTTGATCTCTCGGAGGGAGAGTAGGCCTCGTCTCGAGATAGATTCTGCTGTCAGGCTCTCACTAGCTGGCAGAGCAGGTTGATCTCTCGGAGGGGGAGTAGACCTCACCTCGGGATGATTCCGATGCCAGGCTCTCACTAGCTGGCAGGACAGGTTGATCTCTCAGAGGGGGAGTAGGCCTCGTCTCGAGATAGATTCCGCTGTCAGGCTCTCACTAGCTGGCATGTCAGGTTGATTTCTCGGAGGGGGAGTAGGTCTCACCTCGAGATAGATTCCGCTGCCAGGCTCTCACTAGCTGGCAGGGCAGGTTGATCTCTCGGAGGGTGAGTGAGTTCCACCTCGAGATGATTCCGCCGCCAGGCTCTCACTAGCTGCCGGGCAGGTTGATCTCTCGGAGGGGTGAGTAGGTTCCACCTCGAGATGATTCGCTGCCAGGCTCTCACTAGCTGGCAAGGCAGGTTGATCTCTCGGAGGGATGAGTAGACCTTCACCCGAGGCCGTCTCGTCATCCAGGCTCCCATTAGCTGGCTTGACAGGTTGACCCCTCGGGGAGGCCAAGTGTTTTTTATCCCGAGGCCGTCTCGTCACCCAGGCTCTCATTAGCTGGCTTGACAGGTTGACCCCTCGGGGAGGCCAAGTGTTTTTTACCCCGAGGTCGTCTCGTCACCCAGGCTCCCATTAGCTGGCTTGACAGGTTGACCCCTCGGGGAGGCCAAGTGTTCTTTACCCTGAGGCTGTCTCGTCATCCAGGCTCCCATTAGCTGGCTTGACAGATTGACCACTCGGGAAGGTCAAGTGTTTTTTACCCCGAGTTCGTCTCGTCACCCAGGCTCCCATTAGCTGGCTTGACAGGTTGACCCCTCGGGGAGGCCAGGTGTTTTTTACCCCGAGGCCGTCTCGTCACCCAGGCTCCCATTAGCTGGCTTGACAGGTTGACTCCCCTGGGAGGGGCCAAGTATTTTCGGCTCTAAGAAGGCCACTCAGCGAATACGTTGGGTTGGACGTTTTTTTCCGAGCTTGTGTCAACCTCGAAAAGAGCGGGGATCGTGTACAACCCCGTATTCGCGAAGAGTAGGCCCCAAGAAAGGCGCAAGACTTGGTGCACGTTTTTAAACCTTTTGGGAGTTTTGCACTCCTGGAGGCCAATTTTGGGTGGACCTGCGTAGTATACTTGTAGGGGGAGGAAATATTTGTCTCCCCCAGGCCCCTTTGAGAAGTCGCCCAGGCCCCAGCCCTCAGCTCGCCAGACCGCCGCCTCGCCCATGTCGTTGTCTCGCCAGGGCTCAACTCGCCAGACCGCCGCCTTGCCCAGGCCGCCATCTCTCCAGGTCGCAGCTCGCCAGACCGCCGCCTCGCCCAGGTCGCCGTCTCCCCCAGACCGCCTCCTCGCCCAGGCCGCCGTCTCGCCAGGGTTCAGCTCGCCAGACCGCCGCCTCGGCAGCGCTCAGCTCGCCAGACCGCCGCCTCGCCATGCCTCAGCTCGCCCAGGCCGCCGTCTCGCCAGGGCTCAGCTCGCCAGACCGCCGCCTCGCCCAGGCCGCCGTCTCGCTAGGTCGCAGCTCGCCAGACCGCTGCTCCAGCCCAGCAGGCCGCCCAGCTCGCAGGCCGCCTGTCCGCCCAGGCCGCCCCCCGCTTCCCGCCTAACCGCCAGTTCGCCCGGCTTGAGGGACTACCCCTGGTGGACTGCAATTAGCCGCTTAGAACAACGGGATTTGGCTGTTGGCAGGCCAATCCGGGGGCATTTCGGTAATTTTCAGAGCAGTGGAGGTCGGTTATTTGCAGGGCATTCCCAGAAAACTATAAATTGGCCCTTAGGGTGTCTTGGAGGGCATCACTTTTTCACTCTCTCTTCATCCTCCAAGGCACCCTAGCTCAGCATTCGCTAGGGAGGGGGAGATCTCCAAGGTCTTTCAGGTGTGAGGTGAGACCTCCACGCTAGAGCCGAGGGTCTGTTCTTAGTTTCCCGAGCCTTTGGTCCGTGACATCTTCCCGAGTGCAGTAAGTGTGAGGTCACCCCTTTCTAGGTACACCGAACTCCACGAGAGACCAAGTTTTTGGTTTCAACAACCTCCACCTCTTTTCAATTAACCCTTAAGCCTCTTTTTTTTATAATTTCCACTACTCAAATTATTACAGCTTGGAATTATGTATTACAGATTACTTGCCTCGTGCCAAATTTTATGTTGCCGCTTATTAAGGTAAATGTGTAAGTTATTAATACCCGTAACAGTTGGCGACATCACAATTCTCCCCTCATTATATTTTCTACCAATCTGTATTCACATCAAACAGTTGAGGGAAGAGGTTTTCACATTACCTCTTCTTTTTCCAAGTTGCTTCATAAACATTGTGCCCTTTCTACCAGACTTTAACAAATCAAACTTCCGATTTCAAAGTTGCTTAATTTGCTAATCTACAATCTTGTATGGCTCAGTTGGGCTTGATAAATCAGATTCAATTTGGATTTGCTCAGAATGATCTATTTTATCTGGATCTTTACATATTTCCTCAGGGAAGACACATGAAACGCATTATAAAGGTTCTGACGATCATGAGATAATGACAAACAATATGCCACCTCTCCAATACTTTTAGAGATTTGGAATGACCCCACGTTTCTTGGACTAAGCTTTCTGATTCGAAGAATTCGTGAAACTCTCTTGAAAGGTTTTATCTTAAGACATACCATGCCACCCACATGAAACTCTACTCTTCGATGTCTGACATTGTAATACTTTTATTGTCTGTCTTGAGCTATTTTCAATTTTTATCGTACAATTGAGAGCTTAACATACATCTTATCTATTTATTCCTTCTTGAATAACTTTTGCTCACCATCCTCTGCCAACTTAGAGAAGTTCAATACCTCCGCTCATACAAAGCTTCAAAGAGTGCCATCTGAATATTTGATTGGTAGTTATTATTATAAGAGAATTCTACCAGTGATTGGTATTTCTCTCATGTCCTCTTAGTTCAAGTACGCCCATTCTTAAGAGGTCTTCTAACATTTGAATCGTCCGCTCTGATTGACCATCAGTTTGCGGGTGAAAAACAGTGTTATGTAATAATCTTGTTCCCAACCTTTTCCGTACTAGCGTCCAAGTATGAGATGTAAAACGTTCATCTCTGTCAGAGATTATAGATCGGGGAATTCCATGAATTTCACAATAACACCAATGTACTGGTCGACTAATCTTTATACTGGCCCGTCATTCTTCTTGGGAATAAAATGTGCAGCTTTCGTTAGTGGATCAATAATCACCATATATCATTTTTTTCAGGTTTACTCCTTGATAACCCCATAACAAAGTCCATGGCTATATCATCCTATTTCCACTCAGGGATAGATAAGGATTGTAAGTATCTGCCAGGCTTTTGATGTTCTGTTTTCAAAAGTTGACAAATGTTGTATTTGACAATATATTTAATTACACCAATCTTCATTCCTGACCACCAAAATTCTTGTTTGAGATTGTTAGAAAAACCCATGTAAAGAGCCCATTATTGAGCCCATTTTTGCTTTTTTTGTTCTCTCTTCTTTAGTCTCACATCATGTATAGGATTGTTCTCTCTCTTTCTTCCTCCTATATATTTGTATTCTTTTTTTGTATTTAGATACACAAGCAATACATATAAGTTTAAGTGCTCTTTCAACATGGTATCAGAGGGACTCGGTCTCTCGTTGCGGCTAGTTTTCTGCTAACCGTTCGACCTTCCTCTGTTTGAGCTTGACGCGGTCTCGGTTTTTCTAACCGGGCAGCCTTCCCTTCTCCTATCCGCGCGACTAAGTATTCTCTACCCGCCTCTCTCTCTTCCCCTCCTATCCCGTGGCTTCCACCTCTTTTCCTCTACTCTCTATCCTTTATAAGAGTTCTCTCTCTAATGGGGCCCTCTCCCACTTCTTCTCTATCCGCGTGATTTCCTCTCTACCTGCGCGACTTGTTTCTCTCTTCTCTCGCGCGGTTCATCTACTCGCGGCGACCTCTTCTACCCGCGGTATGCCTCCGTTTGCGACTTGCCTCAACTCGTCGCGGTCTCGCAGTCTTCTCTTTCTTACCCACTACGGCCTCTTCCTTGCAGAGCGGTCTCCTCGTCGCGCGTACCTTCTTATCGCGCGAAGGTCACCCCTCGCTTGCCGCTCGCGGCTTATCCACCCGCTGCCTCCTCTTGTCACTTGAGTTCTGCTACTCGTGACCTCTTCTCGCGGCTTCTCCTACCCGCTGTCTTCTTCTCTCCGCTCGAGTTCTTCTGCTTGTGGTTTCCTCTCCTTGTCCGCTGCCTACTCGAGTTCTTCTATCCGCTCGGTATTCTTCTATCCGCTGCCTACTCTTGTCGCTCGAGTTCTGCTACTCGCGACCTCTTCTCCCTGTCCGCTCAAGTTCTTCTCGCGGCCTCCTTTGCTCTGACTGCTAGTGTGCTCACCGAGACCGTGCGCACTATCTTTTTTCCGCATTTTGGTCGCGGTCTGTCTGACCGCTGGGGTACACATTGTGACCGTGTGGTTTGTTGTTTCCCCGCATTGTGGTCGCGGTCTTCTCCTTCACTACCTGCCATGCGGTCTTCGGTTCTTCTCGCAGCGGTCTTCGACTCCGCTATAGTCTCTAGTCGCTGCGGCTTGCTAACCGCCTGATCTGTACCAATCTCTCTCCTGCGGCTTCTATGGGCTCTTCTGTCAACTCCATCGGCCCGGCAGACCGCCCGGCTTGTCCTGCAGACCGCCCGGCTTGTTCTGCTGAAATCCGCGACGAGTTGCGGATAACTACTATTTCTCTCTCTGGGAAGCAAACTATCCCTTTGGTGCATTCTGTTCGACGGGTTTTTCAGGCCAAGGGCCTCTTGCCTCACCTCACTTAGGCACCTCCTTCTCCTCCTATTGACTACTGGCTCCGCAATGATGGTCGCGTTCAGACTTGACTACTTAATTCCTTGGACGGTGAACCTTATCAAATGGCCATGTATCACGACACCGCCAAGGTTACGTGGGATGAGCTGCATTCCTTGTACTCAGGCCGAGACAGCCTTCAGCATCTCTACGACATACCTATTGATCTTCTCGCTCTCGACACTGGCGGGGCTTCGGACATGACCTCCTTTGTCGCTCGAGCCAAGACCCTTGCTGAGGCCTGGATCCAGCATCAGCCGTCTACTAATGATCATGCTGCTCAGCGCACTGAGAAGAAAGCCGTCTGCATTTCCATCATGATGGCTCGTGTTCCGTCTCACCTTCAGAGCATTCAGACTCAGGTTCTCGCTTCTCCCACAACACCGTCTTTCTCTGATGTTTGCTCCATGCTTCTCCGCGTGTCACCTCCTCCGGATACTTCTGCTCCTTCTCCCCCGGCCCTTCTTCAGCAGGCTTCATCCCTCCTACTGTTCCCTCCTACCTCTGTTCGAGGCGGACGTTCGGGATCTCGGGGCCATGAGTGTGGTGGCCGGGGTCGGTCGAAGTGTTCCTACTGCGGGAAAGACGACCACCTTGAGGCGACCTGCTACCAGAAGATTGGTTATCCTCCTTGTCCGACGGCGTCTGCTGTTGCTGACGCCTCCTCTGCCGCAACTCCTGACCTTGAGGCCGTTCGTCTCCAGCTCCAGCAACTCCAGGGACTACTCAACCCGCCCTCTGCCTCCATTACCTCCGTCTCCAACATAGGTACTGCTTGTTTTTCCACCAGTCCGTGTTGGATCGTGGACTCAGGTGCCACTCATCACATTACCTCGCGACGGCCTGCCCAATACTTGGATTCTCCTTATCCGAAGTGTATCACTGTGACCAATGGGGAGACGGTTCCCGTCTCCGGCTCGACGGATCTTTCTATCAACCTGTCGATCTCCTTTCGCTCGACTCTTCATGTTCCGAGCTCCCTATTCAATTTACTTTCTGTCGGACGCCTTACTAGTGATCTTGATTGCTCTGTCATATTCAGCTCTTCTTCATTTGTTATACCAGATCGACGGACGCAGACTACCATTGGTAAAGACACACTACAGAATGGGCTCTACCTTCTCGATGACTCTCCCACCATTTTCTCTTTTGTCTCTTCTACTGAGTGGCATCGACGTCTTGGGCATGCCCCTCTGCCGGTCCTCCAGCGGGCTCTTTATGATATCTCTGTTCATCTGTTTCAGTGTGAGTCTTGTATCTTCGGCAAGCAGCCGCTTTCTTCTTTTCCTGCAGACACAAGTGTTTCAATTCCCAAGCTCGTCAAAGCCAAGTCCAAAGGATCATGCCCATAATACTCATCTCCTAACTTAATATGACAACCACTTGATTTAAGTTTTATGGGATTCATTATACTTCTAAGGTCATGACATGACAAATATTATCCTTACGCCCCCCCCCCCCCCCCCCCCCCCCCCCCCCCCCCAAAAAAAAAAAAATCATGGTATTTTCTTCTTTGACTTGCGTAAGTTAGACCCTCAACATCGATAGCCAATTTAATTATTATATCTAACACCAAAGAAGTCACTTTTCTAATAATCCTAGCTATCCTGCAAACCATCATCCAAAGCAGGATGGTAAATATAATAATAAACTTTCACCATCTTCCCTGATAAATTAGGATTTTTTTTACATATGTATACAATTAAGGGGCATGATTTTCAATAACATCAACCAAAAATAAATTATATCCAAATGCCCCGAAATACAAGAAATTCTAACATCAAATTTTATAACGCAATGTATTTGTCCCAAGCAACTAAACTCGGAAACCCTTATGTTTCCAAGAATTGGACTACAATAAAAAAATTGTTCGGCCATTGATATTTAACAAATTATCCCGATAATATTACGAACATCGCCTTAAAACCAAAGCCACAATCTTTGTTTTTCTGAGAGGTGTCATATAGGTGACATAGAGACAATTTTGTGAATTCCTTGTTCTAGGATAATTGCATGGACCTGAAATTTTGGGCATGCAAGTATAGTTCATAGATACACCATCTGCATAAAAATCCAAATTTTTAGAGAATATTTTTTTATAGTTTTTGTAAAAAAGTATAATTATGCCTACATATGAAATATCAAATATCGAAGGCTAGATAACTTCCCATTGCTTCAAATCTTTTATGGATTGTTGTTTACATCATCTTATTCCCCTTGTAAAAATTTAATGTCATTTAGGTACATGCATGTGAGAATATTCCCCATTGGAGAATTAGTATAGCTTGATGATGTGACATGCATGTCCAAAATATAATTTGTGAATTTTCCCAAATTACTAAATGCATGGCTTTGTAAATTCATGTCATACATGTTAGGTACATAAATGTATCGCCCTTGGAATTATTGGACATTATTTTTTATAATGGTGTCATAATTAAGTAGTGTCACACAACCAAATTAATGAAGAAAATGTGTCCAGATGAAGTAGGATAATTTCTAAACTACGGAATACGATTTGTTAGATCAATATACACCTCTGAGATTTATTTGGGATATTTTTCCCCTTTATTTGATATGATTTGGAATTATCACACTTACTTTTGAAAGAATTATGCTCAAATAAATTTTGAAAATTCTAAATCTCTGTCAAGACTTCTTCTATGACATATTACACCTCTAATTTTTTTTGGGGAATTTTTGGAGGATTATTTTCTGTAGTTAATTTGTTGATTTGGAATTATCACAATATTGTATTTATAAAATTATTATGGCCAAATAAAACTTAGAAAATTCCAAATTTCTATTAGAACTATTTTTAGATATGTTACATCTTTGGAAATTTATTTGGAATTTTTGGAAGAATATTTTCTATAGTTACTTTGTAAATATGTATCTATGAAATAATTATGGTCAGATAACCTTAGTAAATTCTAAATCTCTGTCAAGGCTATTTTTAAGACATGTTATACCTCCAGAAATGTTTTTGGAATTTTTTAGAGAATAGTTTTTATAGTTACTTTACTAATTTGGAATTGTCATACTTATGTATTAATGAAATAATTATGGCCAAATTTATGTAGAAAAATCAAAATCTCTGTTAGGACAATTTTTAGGACATTGATAAATCCCTGTAAATTTATTTGGAATTTTTGGAAGAGTATTTGTTATAGTTCTCATGTTAATCTAAAATTGTCACTCTTTGTATTTAAGGAATAATTATGGCCAATAAGTTGGAAATTGTATAAATCCTTGGTAGTTCACTTATTAGTCATGTGAATCTTTTGGAATCAATTTCGGAATATTTGCCCATATACTCATGACAGTTATTCATATTGGATATGAGTTAGTACCTTAGGACATTTTGTGCCACACTTATTAAAAATTAGGTTAATGAATCTTAGATTATTGGAATAACGAGGATGAATGTCTTAAAAAGTATAATAACAAATATGATTAAATATCTTGAGACACCTAGTACCACTGCGAGTCATTTACCGGGTAGATCTCGGGAAGTCCAAGATTCAACCTAAAATGCTAGGTTCAACTAATCCCTAAGGCAGAATAATTAGGAAGAATATAATTGGAACTTATGTATACATCTTGTAGGGATGGGTTGGTTGAGGAAACATAGTTAGCTTGGAGAGCTTATGGCTCGCTTCAGTTGTGATTGTGGAGGACTGGTTAGTCCTTGGAGCTGTGAGGTTGGTTGCTTGTGACTGTGGGTGATATTCATGCATTTGCATTATGTGGCGGGTCTTCGGCACTGGTTCGGTCATCACACCAATGGAAGTGCATTTACTTGGGTAGTAGTTGTAGTCTAGTGAGCCAAATTAGCTGATATCTTTTCTTCTATCCCTTTACATAGCCTAGAGGTCTGGTTCTATAAGTTCCAGGAATAGTATGTATAGGCTCAGCATTACTCAATGCGTTGAGGCATACGTAGGACCTAGGTCTGATAATGTGCATACCCACTTAGGTGGGGAGACGCCCATTTCTCTACCATCATTGGACCACAACGATGGTGTCCGAGGGGTTAGCTACCCCCGAAAAGAGGAAACTAAATGTCTATGTACATGGAGTTGAGTATGTAAGTAAATCATAGATGTGTCATCATACATTCATACATTGCATTGCACCGCATAAAAATCCCCATCATATAAATTTGTATAAGCACTTTTATATGATAATTTATTATTATTGTACCAGATCCTTAACTTATAAATCTATATGAGAATTTTTATAAGTTAAGTTTAATTAAGTTCTATATATTCTGCTTTTGGTTACACTACTGTTATAAATATGCTCCTTATTACTTACTCGTACAGTTTGATATTATTATATGCTTATGTACTAAACTACTTGAACATACTGCTAGATAAAAATGAATCTGACTTGTCAACTTGTAATATTACTGCTTATATTATACCTTCTATTTTGCATCCTTCCACCCGATGCATAGGAGCCGCCGGGGAAGTCGATGCCAAAAAATTTAGTCTTTTTGACTAACGGTTAGTTGAACCACACCATTTTTGGAGTATGAGGAGCCGAAGCAGTAGTACCCCGCCTTGCAGGACAAACATCCCAAGGAGGTTGGACTTGAGAAGTTGATGCGGCGTACTCCGACAGTTTCTATATTTGATGTGAGATTTGAGAGCTTCCACAATTCTTTTAAAATTATTGTAATTCAGACACGTAATCAGATATTACTATTAATACTATTGTGGACCTTTCTATACTCCTTGTGAATCTGTCAACTTCATGCTTTACTTCTTTATATATAGTGTAGTTGGCTTTTGTTGAGTATGAATTTGCCGACAAAATTGGTGTATTGTAGTGGTGACTAACCCGAATGTTGGTCTCACCGCAAGACGGTGGTTCTAGGCATAAGGCTCCTCCTTAGCCATTCTCAATTACTTGGACGTTTATTTTACATAAGTCATCTACGGTGATGATGAATTACATGCAGATCGGTTGGTGACTGCGTGCAATCATCTGATAATGAGTTGCGAGCCCTCTACAGTCACCACATGTAGCCATATTTTGGACACCACTGCCATGGGTTTGACGAATAGAGGCACATCAACCAATAATAGAATGACAACATGTTGCTAGTGGCGTACAGATCTACCCAAAACCGTGAGCTAGTAAGGAGGAGCATTCCTTCCCTATTGAGGGAGCTGGGGCTACACGAGCCTCATTTTGTTGAAAATGTTGACGGGGGGGGGGGGGGGGGGGGGGGGGGGGGGGTGGGGGGGGATATTGAGGGTGATGATGAAAGTTCCTCCCGCACTGAGCTAGGGTTTGAAACTCTTGTTGGGGCCTATTTGGTCATTGAAAGGCCAAAAAGAAGTTGGTTTGCTCTATAAGCTCCCATAAGATCTCAACATTTTTCCTTCTCACTTCAAACTTGAAGAGGTCTGATCGAAGGCTGGTAGTGAATGCTAGCTAGTAAAGATTTTGGTTGATCTCATGAGTCTCCAAAATTTGTTCTTGGAAGCGGTCCACATATTTGCGCAGCATTTCATGGACGCCTTGTCAGATCTAGAATAGGGAGTGTGTTCCACTTTCCCTCTCCATCAAAGTTGCAAATCTCAGCAATAGATCTTTCCTTAGCTCCCTGAAGTATTTAATACAATGAGTAGACATCTTGTGGAAATATTCCTTAGCTTTTTCATCAAAGGTCATGACGAGTAACTTGCATCAGAGCTGTTGGTGATTGACTTGTTGACCGGGTCAACAAGTCAAAAGGAAGGTTTTAGTATTATTTTATGTTTTCATTTATTATGAGAGAGAATGTAAATGGGTAGATGGAAAGTTGTATTTATTAGGAGAGAGGGTTTGGGTGTTTTGTTTTGCCTATAAATATGCCCTTTGTAGTTCATTTCAAGATTGATGAATTAGAGAGAGAAGCTCCACAAATTCGTTTCTTGTTTTAGAGAGAGAAGAGAGGCGCGGCAGCGCAGGTGCCTTGCCGAGCGGTTAGAAGGCTAGCCGGGCGAGTTGGTTCTGTCCGGGCGGGTAGAAGTCGAAGCCGCGCGGTCTGGTGAGCGCGGAGCGAGAGAGAACCCGCGGCCGGTGTGTGACTCGCGTGTTGGTGATCTCGGCAAGGGGGAGCTCGCGCTGGTGTAGCTCTCGCAGGTGGAGCTCGCGCAGGAGCAGGTCGCGAGTAGACGGACCTCGCCACGCGAGTTGGGAGGTCAAGCCGCGGGTGGAGTGCGGTCTCGCCTGGTAGTTTAGGCGCGAGGTGGTGGAGTGCGATCTCGCTGCGTTGTGCTCGCTCGCGAGAGGTGGTACTCGCCTATAGTGGAAGGAGCCCGCGCGGTTTGTAGCGGTCTCGCCGGGGTGAAGCCGCGCGACTTGGTGGACTCGCCAAGTCGGTTTCGCCGAATACTTAGAAATTTTTTGAGGCAGCAGGAGCCCATACACGTTTCCAACAAGTGGTATCAGAGCCAGGTTCGGACCCTCGGGAGGTTTGAAGTAGAGAAGAGATGGAGATGGGAAGCGGGATGCCGGGGCAGGTCCCCAAGTTGAGCAAAACAAACTATGGAAACTGGAGTATTCAGATGCGAGTGTTGCTCGCCTCTAAAGAGCTATGGGATGTTGTGGAAGACGGTGTCGAGGTGCTTACTGCCGAAGCAGAAGCTGCGTTGACTAACGCTCAAAGGATGGCGGTTAGAGAAACCAAGAAGAAGGACAAGAAAGCGTTGTTCATCTTGTACCAAGGGGTGGATGAAGCTACGTTTGAGAAGATCTCGGACGCCGAGACTTCAAAGGAAGCTTGGGAGATTTTGCAGCGCTCCATGCAAGGAGTAGACAAGGCCAAGAAGGTGAAGTTGCAATCCCTTCGAGCACAATATGAAATGGTGCGGATGCAGAGCTCGGAGAAGGTTGGGGACTATGTGACCCGTCTGCGGACGATCACAAATGAGATGAAGAGAAACGGGGAGACGATAGACGATGTCAGCTTCATGGAGAAGCTCCTGCGTTCTATGTCTAAGAAGTTACGACACGTGGTGGTGGCCATCGAAGAATCGAAGGACCTCACAGTGATGACGGCAGATGAACTGATAGGCTCGCTACAAGCACATGAGTATCGGATGGTGCAAGATGAGGAGGAGTCGAGTGGCTTGGGAAAAGCACTTCAGACTCAACTCAATTTTGGAGAGAGTTCAGGAAGAGGAGGAGGCCAGCGTGGTCGAGGCTACCAAGGTAGAGGTAGAGGAGGAAGAGGTGGAAGAGACTTTGGAAGAAATCAGTTCAACCAGGGAGCGGTAGAGCAACATCATGGTTGGAGGCAAGATGCAGGAGGTAGAGGAAGAGGCCAAGGTAGAGGTCAAGGCAGAGGACAGGGAAGAGACCAGGGAAGAAGTCAAAGAGGAGGAAGAGATATGTCCCAAACTCAATGTTACAACTGTAACAAGTTTGGACATATGAGTTACGACTGCTGGGCTCCCAGGAAAGGTGGTGAAGCCAACCACTATGCGGAAGCTAACAACACGGGTGGAGACCCGATGATGTTCCTTACTATCCAAGGCGCTGCAGGAGGGAGGAATGGAGTGTGGTACCTAGATACTGGAGCAAGTAACCACATGTGTGGTGATAAGGAGCTATTCACCAGCCATGAGCCGAATGGAGGAGATGTCAGTTTTGGCGACGCCTCGAAGATCTCTGTGGAAGGAAGAGGAGTGATCGCGTGACGATGAATGGGAAGGAGGTGCTTATCAACGACGTCTTCTATGTACCGGGCTTGAGGAGTAACATCCTAAGTCTTGGACAGCTGGTGGAGAAGGGCTATCGCGTCCTGTTGAGGGATATCACCTTAGCGATGAAGGATAGCCAAGGAAGAGAGGTGGTAAGAGTGAAGATGGCGACGAACCGCCTCTTCCCTCTAAGTTTGGATGCCAAGGAGACGACATGTCTTGCGAAGACAGGAGAAGAGGAGGAAGCTTGGCTGTGGCACCACCGGATGGGACATCTGGGATTCACAGGCCTGAAGCTGTTGTCTGGATCCAAGATGGTGGAAGGGCTGCCTATGATCACACCTCCTCAAAGGGTCTGTGAGGCATGCACGAAGGGGAAGCAAAGAAGGGAGACATTTGAAGGTGGCAAGTCTCGGAGAGCTACAAGGCAACTGGAGCTAGTCCATTCGGACATTGCTGGTCCGTTTGAGACCACTTCAATAGGTGGAAGCAGATACTACATCACGTTCACCGACGACTTCAGTAGGAAGTGTTGGGTATACTTTCTGAAGGAGAAGGCAGAGGCTCTGGACAAGTTCCGAGAGTTCAAGGCGATGGCTGAGAAGGAAGTTGGGCAACCACTGAAGGTGCTCCGGACAGATAAAGGAGGGGAGTACACCTCTAAGCTGTTTGATGACTACTGCAGAGAATGGGGGATCTCACACCAGCTGACGGCGGCGTACTCGCCTCAACAAAACGGAGTGGCGGAAAGGAAGAACCTAACCATTATGAACATGGCGAGGAGCATGGTGAAGGGCAAGGGGTTGCCAAAGAAGTACTGGGCGGAAGCGGTACAGGTAGCGGTGTACTTGCTAAACCGTTGCCCAACCAAGAGTGTGAAGTTCAAGACACCGTTTGAAGCTTGGTGTGGGAGGAAGCCCAGTGTGAAGCACCTGAGGGTCTTCGGGTGTGTAGCTTATGCTCACATCCCGGACCAGAGGAGGAGGAAGCTGGACGATAGAAGTGAAAAGTGCATTTTTGTAGGCTACGCTCCTGCGAGCAAGGCTTACAAGTTGTACAACCCGGAGACGGAGAAGGCCATTATCTCACGAGATGTGGTGTTTGAAGAAGGAAGCTGCTGGAGCTGGAATGAGGAGGTGAAGAACATCAAGGGGATGTTTTTCGAGGACGATGAAGAAGAAGGTGGAGGAGAAGCTGAAGCGGAGATGGGTGGAGCTGAGCCACCATCACCACCAAGCGGAGGTTCAGGGGGAGCTCTCACCCCTTACTCAAGTGGAGCAAGTTCGAGCAGAGGAGGATCCGGTGGAGCAAGTACCAGTGGAACTAAGGATGATCGTCCTCACCCTCGGACTAGGAGGTTGGAGGAGATCTATGAAGAGACGGCCGCAACCCATAACAACTTTTCTTTATACTGTTTGCTTGCAGATGTTGAGCCGTGCTCCTACGATGAAGCTGCGAAGGAGAAAAGCTGGAGGAAGGCGATGGATGCGGAGATCGCCTCCATCAAGAAGAACGATACCTGGAAGCTGGTAGATGCACCTGCAGGCCACAAACCCCTCGGGGTGAAGTGGGTGTATAAGGTGAAGAAAAATAAAGATGGGGAGTGGAGAAGCACAAGGCGAGGCTAGTCGTGAAGGGCTACCGCCAAGTTCAGGGAGTGAACTATGATGAAGTCTTCGCACCGGTAGCGCGGATAGATACCATCCGGCTGATCATCGCGCTAGCCGCACATCACGGGTGGAAGATAATGCAGATGGACGTGGTCTCTGCTTATTTGAATGGCTACCTGGAGGAGGATGTGTACATCGAGCAGCCTCCAGGGTACGTGGTGAAAGGGCAGGAGAGAAAGGTCTGCAAGCTTGACAAGGCCCTCTACGGGCTGAAGTAGGGAGCTAGAGCTTGGAACGGCAGGATAGATGCTTACTTACAGAAGCATGGCTATCAGAAGAGCCCGCATGAGCACGCACTCTACACCAAGGTAGACAAGGATGGAGGCATGATGATTATCTGCCTATACGTGGATGACATAATCTTCACAGGGAACAATGCTGGGATGTATGAAGAGTTCCGGGGTATGATGAAGAGAGAGTTCGAAATGACGGACTTGGGTGAGCTAAGCTACTTTCTGGAGTAGAGGTGCAGCAGAGAGAAGACGAGATCTTCATATCCCAGAAAAGGTATGCTGAAGAGATTCTGAAGAAGTTCAGGATGGAGAATAGCAAGCCTATCTCCACTCCTGCAGATCCAGGGATGAGGCTGAGTAAAGAATCGAAGGAAGGGGCGGTGGACTCCACTTTGTTCAAAAGTTTGGTGGGTAGTCTACGCTACCTGACCTTCACCCGACCAGACATCATGTATGCGGTCGGGGTGGTGAGCAGGCATATGGAGGAGCCAAAGGAAGACCACTTCACGGCAGCGAAGAGGATCCTGAGGTACATCAACGGGACTAGGGGTCACGGGCTGAAGTACTCCACTGGAGAGGAGCTGAAGTTAGTTGGATACTCTGATAGTGACTATGGAGGCGACGTGAACGATCGGAAGAGCACTTCCGGATATGCTTTCAATATGGGGACGGGGTGTTCTCTTGGAGCTCGAAGAAGCAGACAACAATAGCTCTATCGTCCTGCGAGGCTGAGTACATTGCCAGCAGCAGCTGGCACCTGCCAAGCCATTTGGCTAAGGAATCTGTTGGAGAGCTTGCAGCATGGAGTGGGTGGGCCAACAACAATGTTGGTGGACAACATGTCGGCCATCCAGCTCGCGAAGAACCCGGTACTACATGGAAGGAGCAAGCACATCGAGACGAGGTATCATTTCCTCCGTGAACAAGTAGAGTTGAAGACAGTGGAAGTAAAGTATTGCCCGACCGGAGAGCAAGTCGCGGACATCTTCACCAAGGCATTGAAGGTGGACACGTTCCTGAAGCTCAAAGGCCAACTTGGCATGTGCTGCCAAGTTTGAGGGGGAGTTTGTTGGTGATTGACTTGTTGACCGGGTCAACAAGTCAAAAGGAAGGTTTTAGTATTATTTTATGTTTTCATTTATTATGAGAGAGAATGTAAATGGGTAGATGGAAAGTTGTATTTATTAGGAGAGAGGGTTTGGGTGTTTTGTTTTGCCTATAAATAGGCCCTTTGTAGTTCATTTCAAGATTGATGAATTAGAGAGAGAAGCTCCACAAATTCGTTTCTTGTTTTAGAGAGAGAAGAGAGGCGCGGCAGCGCAGGTGCCTTGCCGAGCGGTTAGAAGGCTAGCCGGGCGAGTTGGTTCTGTCCGGGCGGGTAGAAGTCGAAGCCGCGCGGTCTGGTGAGCGCGGAGCGAGAGAGAACTCGCGGCCGTGTGTGACTCGCGTGTTGGTGATCTCGGCAGGGGGGAGCTCGCGCTGGTGTAGCTCTCGCAGGTGGAGCTCGCGTAGGAGCAGGTCGCGAGTAGACGGACCTCGCCACGCGAGTTGGGAGGTCAAGCTGCGGGTGGAGTGCGGTCTCGCCTGGTAGTTTAGGCGCGAGGTGGTGGAGTGCGATCTCGCTGCGTTGTGCTCGCTCGCGAGAGGTGGTACTCGCCTATAGTGGAAGGAGCCCGCGCGGTTTGTAGCGGTCTCGCCGGGGTGAAGCCGCGCGACTTGGTGGACTCGCCAAGTCGGTTTCGCCGAGTACTTAGAAATTTTTGAGGCAGCAGGAGCCCATACACGTTTCCAATAAGAGCCCGTTCCAAACAATTTGTCGGGAAGTCGCTAAATCAAAAGAATGGAGGTGAAAGGCTGGGTCCTCCCTTTAAGAACCTGGAGAGATGTGCTCTCAGAACCAGAGAGGGGCAGACTCCATTAAGATGTGATCATTGAAGTGAGTGTTGGACTCACACTCTTGAATAATCCCTCTCTTCTTCAAAGTCAAAGGATCTACGTGGATAGTTTGCCATAACTCTTTTTATGAAATCTCTACGTCCGGTTGGGAATTCATCGCATGATGAGAATGCAAGGGAGGTATCTAGTGGGGGTGTGGTCTCTGCTTAGGATTGGAGATCTCGTTCAAGAATGAGGTGTCTGGAGGCGGTAGCTCCCTATTCCAAAGATAAGTCACTATCTCGATCAGAAGATTGAACTTCTGGTTGAACTCCTCCCCAGTCTCCGCACCATCTCCAGGGGTTAGAATTGTTTTGTGAATTTAAACAATGTTGTTCACTATCCATTGTGGTGGTTTCCTTAATTATGTTGAAATTTGTGAAGTGGAAGTGGGTGACGGGACAGGCCGGGCGGCCTGTGGCGGACAGCATTGGCGGACTAGGCGGACTGGGCGGACTGAGATGTGCGGCCTGGTGGTAGGTCTAGTGGGAAGCCGGCTGTCTTCTCAGCGGGTTGTTGCATGAAGTCCGCGGACTATGCGGCCTGGTGTCTGCGGATAGGGTGTTGCTGATTGGCTTTGCCAAGGAGCGGCCTGAGCGGATGGAGGCTTGCGGACTGTTGCATTGCTCAGTGGCCGCGGGTGCAAGCTTGTGCTGAAAGACGGGTTGGCTCTTGTCCGCGGGAAGCTTGCGGACTGATGTGTCCGCGGTATTGGCTGTTGCGGACTGGGCTTAGAGCTTGGCTGAGGCCTTGTCAAGTTCTGGTGACACAGCAGGTGCCTTGCTGTGGAGACCGGTTGGCGGACTGGTGTTTGGAGTCCGGGAGGAAGCTGCTGCGTTGGACAAGTGCGAGGAGCTCGCGGACTGGTGACGGTCTGTGCTAGGGTGTTTGGCAGACGGGAGTTCGTGTCCGCCATGCTCGCACTGGCCCTTGATGGTTTTGGACTTGGTCACACTTTGTGTCAAGTTCATGGTGTCCGCCGTATCCGCCAAGTCCGCTGTGACCGGGCGGACTGTTGATATCTGCCTTTGGTCGTGGACTTGTGGCGGATTGAGGTGTGAGTCTTGCGGACTGCCTCGGGTTGGTACGGACTGTCATTGAAGGGGGTGCTGTCCTGCAGTGGTTGGAGCTTTGCGGGCTGATGCCTTGTCCGCATCGTTTGGGCGGACTGGAGAGGGTTCGTCAATGGATGCCTAGCTCCTGGCGGTTTTCCTTGTGACCGGCTAAGTGCTCGCGGACTCAGCGGACGGTGGTTTGTATTCGCGCGGGCTGGGGCGGTGTCGCTATCTCTTGGACGGTGACCACACTCCTCACCTGGCCTATAAATAGGACCCCCTGGCACATCTACAGTAACCTAAGTAATTTGAGTGAACAGTAAGTTGGGTGTGTGCAAGGAGCTGCGGTCTGTGTTTTCCAGTCCGCGCGGATTGTTTCAGGCTGACGGTTTGCTGTGTGCAGGTCGCGCGGATAACTTCAAGGAGGCAGGAGTTTGGCTGTGACTTCGGTCAAGTGCTTGGAAGTGTGCGGTCTCTGCGGACTCAGCAGGAGGTCGCTCTGCGGCTTGTCAGTTCTGTTTCAACTTTGCCAGCTTCAATAACCTGTCCGCCGGTTTCAGGCGGGTAGGGGTGTTCCTCAGTTCAGGTTCAGCAGGAGACGAATAACGGTGTGTCCGCGCGGCCTCGCGGCTTCGGCGGACTCCGTGTCTATTCGGCGGATTACAACATAGCTTGGGCGATCTCAGCGGTCTCGGCGACCTCGGCGACCTCGCGGTCTCGGCGGACTCCGGTGCTGTCCGCCCGGCTTGTTTTTTGGTTCTTTCTGTTTACAGCTGTTATACTAGCGAAATCATGTCTCGCTATGTATGCCTCGGATTGTAAAGAAGTGAATGTATAAAAGACCTGCTTGTGCTTCCATTATTTGTTGGGTGTAACCTTTGATCCTTGGGTTCCGCTGGTTCAACGTGAGAACTGGGTAGTTCCGAATATATTAATTTGGCGTTTGGGCTATCTTGCTGACCACGTTGAGAAACTTTAACATGGTATCAGAGGGAGGTTACTGAGGTGCAGTTGCGTGAGCGGAAGTCAGCCAGAGTTGTTTCTCAGTGATTGAGTGGTGATCAACCTGTGTTGTTGCTCGGAGCTTCTGAAAGGTTGCCAACAGGTGTTGCAATGGAAGGAATCTTTGCAAGAGGTCTGGGCATTGAACTCTTAACGCCGACTAACTTCAAGAAGTGGAAGTCGTGCATGAAGAGTTATCTTCTTGGCGAGGAGCTGTGGGAAGTTGTCGGTGGTGACGACAGACAGGAAGTGACTGCTGCATTCGGTACTGCTGAGCAGGTGAGGCTCTGGAGAAGAACAAATGCTAAGGCGGAGTTCATTCTGAAGAGAGCCGTGTCTCCGGAACTGTTTGATCACATCGTAGGGTGTGAGTCGGCTGCTGATATTTGGACAACCATTGATGAGTTGTTCAATAGGAAGAATGTGGCGCGACTTCAGTTCCTGGAGAATGAGTTGGCCAGGGCAACTCAGGGAGACCTTTCCATCTCCAAGTACTTCTTAAAGGTGAAGAGCTTGTGCGCTGAGCTGTCGGCACTGGATCCTGATGAGCCTATCTCTGAGGCAAAGATGAAAAGGCACATTATCCGCGGCTTGCGGAAGGAGTATGTGGCCTTTGTTACATCTGTTCAAGGGTGGGCTACTCAGCCGTCTCTGCTGGAGCTGGAGAATCTGCTTGCCTCGCAGGAGAGCTTAGCAAGGCAGATGGCTGGAGTGAACCTGAATCAGGAAGGCAGCGAGGCTCTCTTCTCAGGCAAGAAGAAGGATGGGAAGGGAAGAAGAAGAAGAAGTGCAGGCCGCTGGTGAGAAGGAGACTTCAACTTCATATCCGCCGGAGAGGAGCAATGCTCCTAAGGACTGGAAGAAGAATCTGAAGTGCTACCGGTGTCATCAGCGAGGGCATTTCAAGCGGGACTGCAAGGTCAAACTACAGCCTAGGCATGCTGCGGGAAAGGAGGAAGCTTGCTCGAGAAGTGAAGAAGCAGGATGGGGCGGAGCTTTCATGACGGGCACTTGTGTCCGGGCCTTGTCTGCTGAGGACTTCAACAGCGAGTGGATCGTGGACTCCGGGTGTGGTCATCACCTCACCGGAGACAAATCGAAGTTCACCTCCATGCAGGCTTACTCAGGTAATGAAGTTATTATCACTGCTGATAATACTGTTTATGCAGTAGAGAAGGAGGGGGTCGTGTCTTTGGGTAGTGATCAGGGGCCACTCACGTTAAGGAGTGTGTATCACGTGCCGGGCATGAAGAAGAACCTCTTCTCGGTGACCAATGCGGTGGACGCTGGGTATCACGTTCTGTTTGGGCCAACAGACGTGAGATTCCTTCGCAACGTATCAGCGGTGAAGGCTGATGTTGCTCATGTTGGGAGGAGGGTGAAGAACTTGTTTGTTCTTTCCACCAATGCTTATGTTGATAAGATAAGGGCCAATGATAGTGCGGCTATCTGGCATGAGAGGCTGGGGCATGTTGGCATGGACAAGCTGAAGGCGATGGCATGTAGAAGTTTGGTGAGGGGGTTGCCAAAGTTGTCCTCCTTTGGTGATGGGCATGTTTGTGCGGGCTGTCAATACGGTAAGGCACATCGCCTTCTGTTTGATAAATCTCAAACAAGGAGCAAGAAACCATTGGAGTGTATTCATGGCGACCTGATGGGACCGACAGTTACTGCCAGCCTTGGTGGAAGCAGATACATGCTTGTCTTGGTTGATGACTACTCAAGGTATACTTGGGTGTACTTCTTAAAGGAGAAGTCGGAAGCGTTCCGTTTGTTCGTGGAGTTCAAGGAGTTGGTAGAAGGCCGTCTTGGCTTGCGGGTTAAGAAGCTTAGAACTGATAACGGAGGAGAATTTGTTTCCTCCGAGTTTTCTAACTTCTGCAGTAAGCACGGGATCCAACGAGAGCTTACTTGTGCTCACACTCCACACCAAAATGGGGTAGCGGAGCAGAAGATCCGTCATTTGACGGAGACCTGCAAATGCTGGCTTCATGCGAAAGATATCCCAAGGTCCTTTTGGGCGGAGGGAATGTCTTGTGCTGCTTATGTTATCAACCGGATGCCACTCAGCCCTATCAACATGAAGACTCCTGTTGAGCTGTTGCTGAAGGAGAAGCCGAGTGTGGGACACCTTCGGGTGTTCGGTTCAACTTGCTACGTGCATGTCCCGGATGCTTCACGGACAAAGCTGGATGTGAAGGCAAGGAAACTTGTCTTTGTTGGCTATGATGAGCAGAAGAAGGGATGGAAATGCATGGACCCTGTGACGAAGAAGTTCGTGGTGTCAAGAGACGTTGTCTTTGACGAGCTGACGTCATATGGAGGTGGCTCGGTGGAGCTTACCGGAAGTAGCAAGGTTGATGAAGCACCAGTGGTGGCTGCTGAAGGCTTGGAAGAGGAGCTTGCTGTTTCACCAGCAGCTCATGTTGCTTCGAACTCCGAGGCTGAGCCTTCTGGCTCAGGAAGCAGGGGGAGCACTGCTCAATGCTTGCCCCAGGTAGGAGTGGAGCCTGAAGAAGCAACGGAAGCCGTGAGCAAGGAGCCGTGTCTTCGGAGATCGAAGAGGGTGGTTAAGCCACCGGCTCGGTACTGTGATGAGAATGCAGTGAGCTTTGTCTCCTGCTTCTTTGCAGGTCCTCTGGATGAGCGAGAGCCTGCAAACTTCAACGAGGTCACTGGAGTGAAGGAGTGGGAAGGTGCCATGAAGGAAGAGATTGATGCTCTGAAGAAGAATGAAACCTGGGACCTTGTGCCCAAGGTTGATGACGTTACTCCGGTTACTTGCAAGTGGGTGTATAAGTTGAAGAAGAAGGCTGATGGGAGCCTTGATCGGTTCAAGGCTCGCCTGGTCGCTAGAGGATTCTCACAGCAGTATGGAGAAGACTATGAGGAGACATTTAGTCCAGTTGCGAAGATGACTTCAGTAAGGGTGGTGATCACCTTGGCTGCTAGCAAGGGATGGAGGTTGTGGCAACTCGATGTGAAGAATGCTTTTCTTTACGGAGAGATTGACAAGGACATCTTCATGGATTAGCCGCCTGGTTTTGTCTCTGAAAAGCATCCGGACTATGTCTGTAAACTCAGGAAGGCTCTCTATGGGTTGAAGCAAGCTCCTAGAGCGTGGTATGGGAAGATTGCAGAATACTTGCAATTCTGTGGATACCTTGCTTCCAACTCGGATTCAAGCTTGTTCGTCAAGAAGAAGGGAGAGCTACGTGTCTTGGTCCTGCTGTATGTGGATGAGATGATCATCACAGGGAATTGGGAGGAGGAAGTAGCAAGGCTCAGGGCAGAGCTTGCTATACGCTTCGAGATGAAAGACTTGGGAGAGTTGCATCACTTTCTCGGTCTTGAAGTGGAGAGGAAGGAGTGCGGGGTTATCATTAGCCAGAAAGAGTATGCTGATCGTATTGTGAAGCGATTCGGCATGGGCGAAGGGAAGAAGTGCTCTACTCCACTGGAATCTGGGCTGAAGCTTCGACGAGATGAGGGAAGGGTTCTTCATGATCCCTTGGTGTTCAGGGCTCTTGTTGGGAGCTTGATTTATCTGACGATTACAAGGCCGGATATAGCTTATGATGTTGGCCGAGTAAGTCGGTATATGGCTGAACCAAGGCAATCTCATCTAGTGGCGGCAAAAGGAATTCTGAAGTATGTCAAGGCTTCTTCTAACATGGGACTCCTCTATAGAAGGGACGCGGAGTTTGCGTTGCTCGGGTACACGGATGCTGACTATGGCGGTGATTCGGATGATCGAAGGTCTACTTCAGGTTATGTGTTCACTTGCGGTTCAGCTAGCATCTCGTGGTGTAGCAAGAAGCAGGACTTGGTGTCGGTTTCAACCACGGAGGCGGAGTATAAGGCTTCGGCCTTGGCTGCTCGGGAAGCCGTTTGGTTGAGGAGGCTTATAGAGGATGTTCATGAGAAAGTGCAAGGGCCTTCTTTACTCCGGGGTGACAATGAGAGTGCTCTCAAACTGGTAAACAATCCAGTGTGTCACGCCAGGACCAAGCATATAGAGATTGATCACCACTTCATCAGGGAGAAGGTGTTGGAGGGGTCTCTGCTGGTCGGGCATGTTCGGAGTGAAGATAATCTTGCTGACATCTTCACGAAGCCACTATCGAAGGGCCCTTTGAACACTTGCGCAGCTTGCTGGGCTTGGTCACCACTTCCCACTTCAAGGGGGAGTGTTGAAATTTGTGAAGTGGAAGTGGGTGACGGGACAGGCCGGGCGGCCTGTGGCGGACAGCATTGGCGGACTAGGCGGACTGGGCGGACTGAGATGTGCGGCCTGGTGGTAGGTCTAGTGGGAAGCCGACTGTCTTCTGAGCGGGTTGTTGCATGGAGTCCGCGGACTATGCGGCCTGGTGTCTGCGGATAGGGTGTTGCTGATTGGCTTTGCCAAGGAGCGGCCTGAGCGGATGGAGGCTTGCGGACTGTTGCATTGCTCAGTGGCCGCGGGTGCAAGCTTGTGCTGAAAGGCGGGTTGGCTCTTGTCCGCGGGAAGCTTGCGGACTGATGTGTCCGCGGTATTGGCTGTTGCGGACTGGGCTTAGAGCTTGGCTGAGGCCTTGTCAAGTTCTGGTGACACAGCAGGTGCCTTGCTGTGGAGACCGGTTGGCGGACTGGTGTTTGGAGTCCGGGAGGAAGCTGCTGCGTTGGACAAGTGCGAGGAGCTCGCGGACTGGTGACGGTCTATGCTAGGGTGTTTGGCGGACGGGAGTTCGTGTCCGCCATGCTCGCACTGGCCCTTGATGGTTTTGGACTTGGTCACACTTTGTGTCAAGTTCATGGTGTCCGCCGTATCCGCCAAGTCCGCTGTGACCGGGCGGACTGTTGATATCTGCCTTTGGTCGTGGACTTGTGGCGGATTGAGGTGTGAGTCTTGCGGACTGCCTCGGGTTGGTGCGGACTGCCATTGAAGGGGGTGCTGTCCTGCAGTGGTTGGAGCTTTGCGGGCTGATGTCTTGTCCGCATCGTTTGGGCGGACTGGAGAGGGTTCGTCAATGGATGCCTAGCTCCTGGCGGTTTTCCTTGTGACCGGCTAAGTCCTTGCGGACTCAGCGGACGGTGGTTTGTATTCACGCGGGCTGGGGCGGTGTCGCTATCTCTTGGACGGTGACCACACTCCTCACCTGGCCTATAAATAGGACCCCCCTGGCACATCTACAGTAACCTAAGTAACTTGAGTGAACAGTAAGTTGGGGTGTGCAAGGAGCTGCGGTCTGTGTTTTTCCAGTTCGCGCGGATTGTTTCAGGCTGACGGTTTGCTGTGTGCAGGTCGCGCGGATAACTTCAAGGAGCCAGGAGTTTGGCTGTGACTTCGGTCAAGTGCTTGGAAGTGTGCGGTCTCTGCGGACTCAGCAGGAGGTCGCTCTGCGGCTTGTCAGTTCTGTTTCAACTTTGCCAGCTTCAATAACCTGTCCGCTGGTTTCAGGCGGGTAGGGGTGTTCCTCAGTTCAGGTTCAGCAGGAGGCGAATAACGGTGTGTCCGCGCGGCCTCGCGGCTTCGGCGGACTCCGTGTCTATTCGGCGGATTGCAGCATAGCTTGGGCGATCTCAGCGGTCTCGGCGACCTCGGCGACCTCGCGGTCTCGGCGGACTCCGGTGCTGTCCGCCCGGCTTGTTTTTTTTTGGTTCTTTCTGTTTACAGCTGTTATACTAGCGAAATCATGTCTCGCTATGTATGCCTCGGATTGTAAAGAAGTGAATGTATAAAAGACCTGCTTGTGCTTCCATTGTTTGTTGGGTGTAACCTTTGATTCTTGGGTTCCGCTGGTTCAACGTGAGAACTGGGTAGTTCCGAAGATATTAATTTGACGTTTGTGCTATCTTGCTGACCACGTTGAGAAACTTTAACAACTCGACCTAAATGTTGCATAGTTGAACTGTTAAAGCCAAAAATGTCCCCAACCCCCACACACTACCACAGACCCTTTGGCAAGTGGGGGAAATCAAAAACTGCAAACAACTAGCTACTTACCACGGAGAATTGGGGGCAAACATGAGAAAGTAGAGGGGTGAGAGGAAAAAAGATACTGCAAATGGCTACACCACATTTTTCTGCAACTACAAATACCACTTAGTGCAGACTATTTTATTAGATTAATGGACTACCATAGTGCTATTACAAATGAAGGCATGAGAAAAATAGGCAATTGAGGGCACCCCCCAAATGGTAACATCCCCAACTACCAGGGAGTTCTGGCTCAAGTTCTGTGTATCCTATGAGCAACCTTGACTCCTTATTTATATTGATAGAGGGCCACCAGAATGGGCATGTGATATAAATGTGAGCTACCTAGGATACAAGAGATTTTAGGAAGGAGAGGGGAAGAGAGAGTGAAGGTACAGTTATAACAGGATCTAACCACACAAACCAACAAGGTCTAGAGAGGGGAGATGGGATAGACAGTTGGAGTATGTTCCTAGACCTCTCGAGACTTTGATTGCTTCTAAGGCTGACCGACCTAATCGACCACTGAGGCGGGAGAAGAGGGTGTAGCCGCATGGCGAGTAACTGCCCCCACTACTGTATCAGTATGACAAACTAAATTGTAACCACATGCATTTTCTAAAGATCAACAACTGGCTTTGGTTATTGTCATAGGATTCCGATTTAATGTGTGGAATGAAGTGATATATGTTGGAAACGTGTATGAGCTTTTACTCTCAATCTCAACTCCACGAACAATTTCACTTGGCTCCAAAACTCAAACCGAGGCCGCCGCCACAAACCGCGCGACCTCCACTATAGGCGAGTACCACCCCGCGCGAGCGAGCTCCCACCTCCACGCGCGACCACAACCCAGCGAGGTCGCCTTCAACACTTTGCGCCTAGACCACCAGGCGAGACTGCACCCCACTTGCGGCTTGACCGCCCAACTCGCGTGGCAAGATCCGTCTATTTGCGACCTGCTCCTGCGCGAGCTCCTCCTGCGAGAGCTACTACAGCGCGAGCTCCTCGCGAGATCACCAATGCGCGAGTCGCACAAACCGCGAGTTCCCTCTCGCTGCGAGCTCGCCAAACCGCACGGCTTCAACTTCTAACCTCCCGGACAGAAAAACGCACCAGCGCTGCAGCGCTCCTCTCTCTAATATGGAACAGGAATATGAGAACTTCTCTCTCTATTTCATCAACCAAATAAGTACAAAGGGGGGCCTTTATATAGGCAAAGCAAAACACCCAAAACCTCTCTCCTAATAAATACAACTTTTCATCTACCCATTTATTACACTCTCTTTCTCCCATACATTAAAAGTAAACATAAATAAATGCACTTCCTCCAACCTTGTGGGGCCCGGTCAACTTGTCAAAGTCCAACAGAACTCCCCCTCAAACTTGGCAGACCATGCCGAGTTTGCTTTTCAACCTTAAGAACGTCTCTACTTTTAATGCCTTAGTGAAGATGTTCGCAACCCGCTCTCCGGTTGGGCAATACACCACCTCCACTGTCTTCTGCTCCACTTGTTCACGGAGGAAATGATACCTCGTCTCGATGTGCTTGCTCCTCCCATGCAGCACCGGGTTCTTCGCGAGTTGGATGGCCGACATGTTGTCCACCAACATTGTTGTTGGCCCATCCACTCCATGATGCAGACTCTCTAGAAGGTTCCTTAGCCAGATAGCTTGGCAGGTGCCAGCAACCGCTGCAATGTATTCTGCCTCACATGACGATAAGGCTATCGTGGCTTGCTTCTTCGAGCTCCAAGAGAACGCACCCGTTCCCATGTTGAAAACATACCCGGAAGTGCTCTTCCAATCATTTACATCCCCTCCGTAATCACTGTCCGAGTACCCTACCAGCGTTAGTTCCTCTCCAGTTGAGTACTTCAGCCCATGGCATCTTGTCCCGTTGATGTACCTCAGGATCTTCTTTGTGGCTGTGAAGTGATCCTCCTTTGGCTCCTCCATGTGTCTGCTCACCACCCCGACTGCATACATGATGTCCGATCGGGTAAAGGTTAGGTAACGTAGACTTCCCACCAAGCTTTTGAATAAGGTGGAGTCTACCGCTCCTTCCTTCGACTCCTTGCTCAACTTCAGGCCTGGGTCGGCAAGAGTAGAGATGGGCTTGCTGTTTTCCATCCTGAACTTCCTTATGATCTCCTCCGCATACTTCTTTTGTGAGATGAAGATCTCGTCTTCACTCTGCTTTACCTCCACTCCCAAAAAATAGTTGAGCTCGCCCAGGTCCGTCATCTCGAACTCCTTCTTCATCATTCTCTTGAACTCCTCGTACATCGAAGGGTTGTTGCATGTGAAGATCATATCGTCCACATATAGACATACGATCATCATGTCGCCATTCTTCTCAACCTTCGTGTAGAGGGCATATTCATGAGGGTTCTTCTTGTAGCCATGCTTCTGCAGGTAAGCATCTATTCTCCCATTCCAGGCTCGAGCTCCTTGCTTCAGCCCGTACAAAGCCTTGTCTAGTTTGCATACTTTTCTCTCTTTCCCCTTCACCACATAACCTGGAGGCTGCTCGATGTACACGTCCTCCGCCAGGTAACCATTCAAGTAGGCAGATACCACATCCATCTGCATAATCTTCCATCCATGATGGGCAGCCAGAGCGATGATCGAACGGATAGTGTCTATCCGTGCCACTGGGGCGAAGACTTCACCATAGTCCACTCCTTGGACTTGTCGGTAGCCCTTCACGACTAGCCGCGCCTTGTGCTTCTCCACGCCCCCATCTTTGTTCTTCTTCACCTTATAGACCCATTTCACCCCGAGGGGTTTTTGGCCTGCAGGTGGATCCACCAGCTTCCAGGTGTCATTCTTCTTAATGGAGGCTATCTCCACATCCATAGCACTCCTCCAAGTTTTCTCTTTGGCTGCTTCCTCGTACGAGTATGGCTCAACATCTGCTAAGAGACAATATAAAGAAAAGTTGTTAGCAGTTGGTGCCGTCTCCTCGTAGATCTCCTCCAACCTCCTCATCCGAGGTTGAGGACGATCCGCCTTGCTCCCGCTGGTACTTGCTCCACTGGAACCACCTCTACTAGTGCTTGCCCCACTAGAGTAGGGAGTGAGAGCTCCCCCTGGCTCCCTGCTGGGTGGTGATGGTGGCTCAGCTCCACCCATCTCAGCCTCTGCTTCCTGACCATCCTCTTCTTCATCATCATCGAAGAACATCCCTTTGATGCCTCTCGTTGCTTCATCCCAGCCCCAGCTACTCCCTTCTTCAAACACCACATCCCTTGAGATGATGGCCTTCTCCGTCACCGGATTATACAACTTGTATGCCTTGCTCGCAGGAGCGTAGCCTACAAAGATACACTTCTCGCTCCGGTCATCCAGCTTCTTCCTTCTCTGGTCCGGGACGTGGGCATAAGCCACACACCCGAAAACTCTTAAGTGCTTCACACTGGGCTTCCACCCACTCCAAGCTTCAAATGGAGTCTTGAACTTCACACTCTTTGTTGGACAACGGTTCAGCACGTACACTGCCACTTGCACCGCTTCCGTCCAGAACTTCTTTGGCAACCCCTTGCCCTTCACCATGCTCCTCGCCATGTTCATGATGGTGAGGTTCTTCCTTTCTGCCACGCCATTCTGCTGGGGCGAGTATGCCGCCGTCAGTTGATGAGAGATCCCCTATTGCTTACAGTACTCGTCAAACAGCCTAGAGGTGTACTCCCCACCCCTATCCGTTCTGAGCACCTTCAGCGGTTGACTACTCTCCTTCTCAGCCATCGCCTGGAACTCCTTGAACTTGTCAAGTGCCTCAGCCTTCTCCCTTAGAAAATAAACCCAACACTTCTTGCTGAAGTCATCAGTGAAGGTAATGTAGTACTTGCTTCCACCTATTGAAGTAGTCTCAAACGGACCAGCGATGTCCGAGTGAACTAACTCCAACGGCCTTGTTGCTCTCCGGGACTTGCCACCCTCAAGGTTTCTCTCCTCTGCTTCCCCTTCGTGCATGCCTCACAGACCCTATGAGGAGGTGTGATCATCGGCAGCCCATCCACCATCTTGGAACCTGACAACAGCTTCAGGCCTATGAACCCCAGATGTCCCATCCGGTGGTGCCACAACCAAGCTTCCTCCTCTTCTCCTGTCTTTGCAAGACATGCCGTCTCCTTGACATCCATACTTAGAGGAAAGAGGCGATTCGTCGCCATCTTCACTCTCACCACTTCTATTCCTTTGCTATCCTTCATAGCTAAGGTACTATCCCTCAGCAATACCCGATAGCCCTTTTCTACCAGCTGCCCAAGGCTTAGGATGTTGCTCCTCAAGCCTGGCACATAGAAGACATCATTGATCTGCACCTCCTTCCCATTCATTGCGACCGCTATCACTCCTCTTCCTTCCACAGATATCTTTGAGGCGTCGCCAAAATTGATTTCACCACCATTTGCCTCAAGGCTGGTGAACAGCTCCTTATCTCCACACATGTGGTTACTTGCGCTAGTGTCCAAGTACCACACTCCATTCCTCCCTCCACCAGCACCTTGGTTGGTAAGGAACATCATCGGGTCGCCACCCGTGTTACTTGCCTCAGCATAATGGTTGGCTTCTCCTCCCTTCCTTGGAGCCCAACAATCGTAGCTCATATGCCCGAACTTGTTACAGTTGTAACATTGAATTTGGGACATATCTCCTCTTCCTCTTCCTTGACCTCTTCCCTGGTCCCTTCCTTGTCCTCTGCCTTGGCCTCTCCCTTGGCCTCTTCCTCTTCCACCATCATGTCTCCAACCGTGAGGTTGCTCTGCCTCCTTCTGGTTGTACTGATTTCTTCCGAAGTCTCTTCCACCTCTTCCTCCTCTACCTCTTCCTTGGTAGCCTCGGCCACGCTGACCTCCTCCTCTTCCGGAGCTTTCTCCAAAGTTAAGCTGAGTCTGGAGTGCTTTTCCCAAGCCACTCGACTCCTCATCATCCTGCAACATGCGGTACTCATGGGCTTGCAGCGAGCCAACAAGTTCATCCACCGCCATCTCAGTGAGATCCTTCGACTCCTCTATGGCTACTACCACGTGCCTGAACTTCTTGGACATAGACCTCAGGAGCTTCTCTATGAAGCTAACATCATCTATCGTTTCCCCATTCCTCTTCATCTCGTTTGTGAGCGTCCGTAGACGTGTTACGTAGTCACCCACCTTCTCCGAGCTTTGCATCCTCATCACCTCATATTGGGCTCGAAGGGATTGCAGCTTAACCTTCTTTGCTTTATCCACTCCCTGCATGGAGCGTTGCAGTATCTCCCATGCTTCTCTCGATGTCCCTGCATCAGAGATCTTTTCAAACGTTGCCTCATCAACTCCTTGGTACAATAGGAATAGGGCCTTCTTGTCCCGCTTCTTTGCCTCCCTCAATGCTGTCTTCTGAGCGTTAGTCAATGCTGCCTCCGCTTCAGCAGTAAGCACCTCGACTCCCTCTTCAACTATCTCCCATAACTCTTTCGAGGCGAGTAACACTCGCATTTGTATACTTCAATTCCCATAGTTGGTCTTTGTCAGCTTGGGACCTGCCCCGGCATTCCACTTCCCATCTCCATCTCTTCTTCCCACTTAACCTTCCGAGTCAATTCCCAGGGATCCAACCTGGCTCTGATACCACTTGTTGGAAACGTGTATGGGCTTTTACTCTCAATCTCAACTCCACGAACAATTTCACTTGGCTCCAAAACTCAAACCGAGACCGCCGCCACAAACCGCGCGACCTCCCACTATAGGCGAGTACCACCCGCGCGAGCGAGCTCCCACCTCCACGCGCGACCACAACCCAGCGAGGTCGCCTTCAACACTTTGCGCCTAGACCACCAGGCGAGACTGCACCCCACTCGCGGCTTGACCGCCCAACTCACGTGGCGAGATCCGTCTATTCGCGACCTGCTCCTGCGCGAGCTCCTCCTGCGAGAGCTACTACAGCGCGAGCTCCTCGCGAGATCACCAATGCGCGAGTCGCACAAACCGCGAGTTCCCTCTCGCTGCGAGCTCGCCAAACCGCACGGCTTCAACTTCTAACCGTCCGGACAGAAAAACGCACCAGCGCTGCAGCGCTCCTCTCTCTAATATGGAACAGGAATATGAGAACTTCTCTCTCTATTTCATCAACCAAATAAGTACAAAGGGGGGCCTTTATATAGGCAAAGCAAAACACCCAAAACCTCTCTCCTAATAAATACAACTTTTCATCTACCCATTTATTACACTCTCTTTCTCCCATACATTAAAAGTAAACATAAATAAATGCACTTCCTCCAACCTTGTGGGGCCCGGTCAAGTTGTCAAAGTCCAACAATATAATGGTTCATGGAATGGAGTGACCTAATGGTTCATCTACATCTGTTGGCAATGGTTGAGCCCATCACACACCTCTTCCATTGGCAAGCATATCCTTCAAGCATTGTGAAGACTAAGGAGACAAAATTGTTTGTGGGGAACCACATCCCAACCAGGAGTTCCTACACCTTGTCAAGTCATTCCTCCATCTACATTACCATCCTACTTCCTCGATATACTAGGGGTTAAACTTCAGATAAAACTGTGGATCTTTTCAACTCTGATGTGTCATTGACGCATGGAGCTTAAGGTGCCAGTTGTTGGATTGATGCTTAAAAGATATCTATCAGGTCAGTTAGTGTCTATCAAAGCCTGGACTACAAAAATGAAGGATTCGATGATAAAGGAGGCATCTTTGATGGTGGGGTATAACCTTCTTTTTGAGGTAGTCAGGTGGTAAGTGTCGTTCCACGTGATTAGTCTCGGAGCGGGAAACTGATTCAGGAAAATAATTTTAGATTGCAGTTTTATAATTTTTCCTATGGTTTAAATGTTTTCTAATTTTATTTTTCTAGCTAAAGGTGTTAGGGCTGCGTTTGGGGGACTTATTTTCAGCGGTCAAACGGTTACGACCGCATGTACCGGGCCTTAATTAAGGCCGGGTACATGCGGTCGTAACCGCTTGACCGCTGAAAATAAGTCCCCCCAAACAAAGCCTAGGTGTCTTAAATTAATCCATAAGATTCGCCATTCTTCCGTTGTATATATTATTCCATGAACTTTAAGAGTGATGGTGAGTAGGAGCCTTGTAACTTTCCACTTCTAATTGTTGGTGTTAATGCTTATTTTTAGAGTCCCCCTAAACATCTTTGATGAGAATCTAATGCTAAATAGAATGTGTCGAGGGGATAATTACTTTAAGAGAGAAGGGCCCGCCCTCTTTCATAACCATGACCCGCTCCCCCAAACCCACTTCATGTACGGTTAATACATTATATCTAGTCTCATTAAAATCAGTGAATACTTAATATAATAATATGTCGCATGATTATAATTTAGATAATAATATCAATATCACATCAGTCTTTTAATGCATCTTCTACTCATAATAAAACCAAAAGTATAAATATAATATCCTAGCTTCTAAGTATATCTCGTCGGCTTGGCCAATTCATAGATTACCTTTCCATGCTCTTGCTCCTATCCATTAGGATGCACCACCAACCCTACCACACTGTCATCAACTATTGGTGGTGGTGGTGTGTGTGTGTGTGGGTGGGGGGGGGGGGGGGGGGGGGGGGGGGGGGGGGGGGGGGGGGGGTGGATGGGGGGAGAAAGGATTACTCAAAGTTCAAAAAATGACCACATTCATCCTCACTCATCTCAGCTAAACACTCAGACTATAAAAAGATACAAATAAGGTTATCACAATATCCGAAACATATAATACATAACAAGGTAAGGAGTAAGTAAATAACATATAAGTAGGAGTAATGAGATATGCAATGATGAAGTTATAATGATGGATATACAATTCTATATAGTTTACCCCTTATGTTGACATAATGACAAGTTTTGCGCATTCGCACCGGCCTCCCTGCCGGGGATAGACAATGATAGTTGGCAGGCCTGTCCCAACTCCTAAGGTGCAGTCACATCACAAGCTTAGGTTGTAATTGTACATCACAAGCCTATGTTGTAATTGTACTTCAATGCTACCGCCAAGGTCATAAACTTGTCTTCTTTGAAATTTTGGCAAAATCAGATCACGTAAGGAGAGAAGCAGATGATACATAGCTAGCCTAAAGTCTCCCTACTCTGAATCAACCTGTGTTTGGTGTCCTACTCACCCATTAATACATGTGATCTTGATGGGGAGCTGACGGATCCGCCACATTTTTGGGTGCATTGGAAAATGTGTACCAGATTTGGAGAAGCCTCACCTAACTCAATGATATGCATTAAGTTGTATTTGATGTTGTGTTGAGTGATCATGTGCAGGTTAAGTAAATGGAAGAAAAATTTTCTAAGTACAAGTGTCGACACTTGGGAATGGCTGTGTCGACACCAAGGACCAGATTGTGTCGACACCCAGAATTTGTGTCGACACAGAAAATCTGTCGACAACGCTGTGTCGACACCAAGGGCTAGATTGTGTCGACACCCAGAATTTGTGTCGACACACAGAGAAGCTGTCGACATATTCCAGAATTCTGTCGACAACTACTGTGTCGACATGCACAACTTGTGTCGACATACACCAGAATTCTGTCGACACCAACTTTGTCAAGACAAGAAGTGATTGTGTCGACACACAGGACTTGTGTTGACACATTCCACAGAAGCTGTGTCGAGAAGTAAAAGTGCAGCTGTGTCGACATCATCAAGACTTGTGTAGACACATGGACTATGTGTGTCGACACATATGAAGTATTCACTCGACATTCTCTGCTCCTGAGTCAAAGTCCAATGAAGGTTGAAGTAATACAACTGGAGACTTGGCAGCTGTCATTACTGATATTGTTGTCACATCTGTCAGAGGTGTCAGAAGACCGTTTGGAACCAGAACAGCAGGTAACCATGGATGAATCCTATATATAGAAATTCTCTCTCAACAATTGGAATAATTAATCAATTATCAATTGTGAAGAAGTGATCGTGAACACAATCAATGAATAAAGAATAATCTCTGAAGGATTGAGAATCCAGAAGAAGAGAAAGAAAAAACAGTCAACATATTGTAGAGAGAGAAAAACAAGAAGGAGAGAAGTCCTCATCCAGTGAAGGCAGATCCTGAATAGTCTGCCAGAAGAATTCAGATCAATTCTGAAGAAGAATTCAGATTAATTTCTGAATAAGAAAGAAGCTGATTGAAGATCAACTCCAACACCAAGAAGATCAACCTTACTTTGTTCAGATTCAAGAAGCTTTGAAGAAGCTAAGACAGGTTGATATTTAAGTAATCAGTTCTATCAATAACTGATCAAGAAGCCTTCAACCAATTCTCTCTCCATCTGATTGAAGATATTATTATCTTTTCATCAATAACTTTTGTAGGATCTGTAATAGATCTGAGTGTAAGAGATTTATTTCTCTGAGTTGTAAGCCTAAATTATAAAGGCTGAGGTAGGGCTGAGTGCCTGAGGTAGGGAAATATTTTCCCTGAGTTGTAGGTCTGTGAAAGAGGCTGAGGTAGGGCTTTTGCCTGAGTTGTAGGAGTGGGGTTTCACTCTATGTTGTAGGCCTATGAAAGAGGCTGAGGTAGGGCTTGTGCCCGAGTTGTAGGAGTGTGGATTCACTCTGAGTTGTAGGAACCATTCTTGGTTCTGAGCTGTAAGATCCGCCGATCTGAGAAGAAAGAAGGAAGTTAGGCCGAATCTAGTACACTGTTAGATAGGCGAAGGGGGAAAGTGGATGTACCCATCATTTGGGGAACCACTATAAATCTGGTGTGCAATCTGTGAAATGATGTGTGTATGTGAATGATGTGCTGTGATATCTGCTGAATAGATTGCTAAACTAGATAGATTTGTCTGCCTAAGTTAGAAACAGAATTGAAACTATTCACCACCCTCTAGGTGTTTAGGACATCTTGAAACCAATTCTTTCAAGTGATATCAGAGGGAGGTTACTCAAAGAATAGACTTAACAGTCTGAGTAGATCTCTAAGGTAGAAATCTATTAGGCAAAATGAGGTTTCATTGAGAATCATAAGGAGATTGGTTCCATGAAGTTACCTATATGCAGGAAGGAGATTTTTGGTATATAGAAAGAAAGAGTTAGACTGTTTATGGAAGCTTCAGATCCAAGAATCTATATGACAGTCAAAGAAGGGTCATTTATCCCAATGAAAGTCTCAGTTCTTGATGCAAATCTCAGGACACCAAAGTATTATTCTGAAATGATAAAGGATGAGATCATCTTGTCTACTATGGATAAGAGAGCACAGAATATAATAGTCAGTGATATAGATGATTCAACATTCCAAAATTTGATTCACTGCAAGACCTCCAAAGAAATGTGGGACACCCTGATTGTCTACATGGAGGGATCAGAAGAAGTGAGAGAAGACAGAAAGTCTATGCTGAATCAAGAGTATGAAAGTTTTAGACAATCTAAAACATACAACATAACAGAATATTACAAGAATTTCTTCAGAATAGTTAATGAATTGATGTCATATGGAAGAGTATTCAACACATATGAGTTAAATGATAAGTTTCTAAGATCATTAACAAAGGACTGGGACACCAAGATATGTGTCATTAAGGAAGTGGCCAGAGTAGCAGAAATCTCACCTCCTACATTATTTGGCAAACTGCTTTCATATGAGATGCAGTTGATTGCCAGAAAGGAGGAGGAGAAAAGTAATAAAGTTGATTACAGAGATAAGTCAGTGGCTTTCAAGACTGAAGCCATAAGAAAGGACAGGAGGATGTCTCCATCTCCTCCTAGGAAAGCTGCAGAAGTAGTTTCAGAAAGTTCTGACAGTCACACATCAGATAGTCCAAATTCTGATGAAGACTTAGCTGCTTTCTCAAGACAATTTCAAAGGTTCTTGAAGAAGAAACAGTGGAGATCCAAGCCATCCTCCTCACAATCCAAGGATGATTACTATCAGAAAAAGAAATCCTCTAGGAAGGACAGGTATGACTATAAACCTAGTAAATTATCTTCAACTAAGATTATTTGCTAGTGTTGCAACAGGCCTGGACATGTGGTAGCTGATTGTCCTGACAAAAGGAAAGAATCTAATGACAAGAAGAAACTAAAAAATAAGGGCAAGAAGGAGAAATCCTTTGTTGCAAAGAAGCAAAAAAGCTGGTCAGATTCTTCATCATCAGATTCTGAGGCTGAAGCTGAAGTTGAAGCATACATAGGGCTGTTTGCAACTGAAGAGGATGCAGAAGAGGCTGAGTTCTTGAAATTGCTGGACTCAGTAAATGGAATTGAAGAACATTGTTGTAAAGGGCTGATGGCTTTAACAGAAGAAGATCAGTGCCAGGATCAGCCTGGTCCTAGTAATGTAAACAATTCTTCAATAGTTTATGATTACTATACTGGATCAGAATCATCTGCATCAAGAGATGTGGATGAATCTGAATCTGAAGGAGATGTTCATCAACTTATTGATGAATATGGTGATCTGATGCAAACACTTAAGAAAAGCAGAATCCTTAACAAAGCACAAGTCAAGGAAATTGATGCTCTTAAGCTAACTGCATTAGATTCAGAAAAAATGTTGGATCTAAAGATGAATGAAGTAGCCGAACTGAAAAACATAACTGTTATTCAGATGGGTACAATTACATTCAAGAATGATCAAATCAAAAGTCTAGAAGTCAAACTTCAGAGGGAGAAGGATATGTTGGCTAAATTGTCTAAGCCAAAATCATTCTTACCCTTAATTGATGACTTTATTCCCAAAAAAGATAAGACATGATTGGGCTTCAAGGGAAATGCAAAGGTTGCCAATTCCAAAAGAAAAGGCAAAGCCCCACTACAACCACTAGCCTTCAAACCCCCCATTGCCTTCAGGAAAGTACAGCAGCCTACCAATAGATATGATCATGATATCATACATGGTTATGATAAGACTGATATTTTGAATGACAAGGGTGTAGCTCCAGCACTCAAGCAAAGAACCACTGTACCAACAGTGTTAAGAACAGCTGACAACAATGCTGTTAAAACTGTACCTAAAAAGAGGTATAATAGATATAAGTGCTGGTGTTGTGGTAAAATAGGGCATTATGCCAAGGATTGCTGGCATAACACCAGTGTCAGGAAGAATGTCAGCTTACCTATGAGGAAGGCTGCTGGTAAGAATATCAAGTTTCAATCTAACTTGAACCTAGAACCCAATAAACATTGGGGTTCTAAGGTAAATAAATTTTATTTACTGCAGGTGGGTCCAAGTTGCCATACACCTATATGGTACTTGGACAGTGGATGTTCTAGGCACATGACTGGAACAAGAAGAATATTAAAGCACTATACTTCCATAGAGAGTGGACCCAAAATGATCTTTGGTAGATCAGAAAAAGGGGTCATAAAAGGGTTTGGTAACATTTCTACTAGTTCTATAACAATCACTCAAGTGTATTATGTAAAAGGTTTGAAACATAACTTGATAAGCATAAGTTAGCTGAGTGATCTTGGGTATAACACTTCATTTATTAAGAATGAGTGTCAGATTAAAAGGACAAGTGATCAGGAGGTGATCTTGTCTGATTATAGAAAAGGGAATGTTTATTGTTTAAATTTTGACTATGAAAACATGAACTCTCCTATATATTTAGTTGCAGATGAGAAAGCATCTCAGTGTGTCCAATGGCACAAGAGGCTAGCTCATCTGAACTATAAGACTATATGTCAACTCTATAGTTTAGAGTTAGTGAGGAATGGTCCTCAGTTTAAGTGCATAAAAGAGGGTATATGTTCAGCTTGTCAAAAAGGCAAGCAGACCAAATCCTCTTTTCATAGTCTTGATACCAAAGACTCTGTGAGGTTTTTGTACCTCTTTCATATGGATCTATTTGGTCCTATGTCAGTTCATAGTCTAGAAATTCTTGTAGCTTATCAGGTTTAAAAGAAAAGTTGGACATGCTGACCATTAATGAAGACCAAACTGTAAGGTAGGATGAGGAAAATGATGATTGCTATCCAGGGGGAGTACAAGGTCCACAAGCTGACATTGAAGACAATGAAGTTCAGCATGATGGAGAAATTGAAGAAGTTCAAATTGCTGATAGAATGCCTCCAGCAATAAGGAATCTAAAGGATCATCCAACACACCAAATCATTGGTGATCCAAGACATGGTGTGCAAAACAGAAGCAAACACATGAACACAGTGCTTTGCTCAAGTTTCCTGTCACATGTGGAACCAAAGAGATTTGAAGAAGCCATACAAGACTCCAACTGGATTGATGCAATGTAGGAGGAACTTAATCAATTCAGAAGGTGTAAAGTATGGGAGCTGGTTCCAAAACCAAAGGATCATAATATTATTTAGACTAAGTGAATCTACAGGAACAAACTAGATGAAAATGACATCATAGTGAAGAACATTGCAAGACTGGATGCCAAAGATTATAAACAGGAAGAGGGCATAGACTTTGATCAGACATTTGCCCCAGTGGCAAGGTTAGAAGCAATAATGCTATTCCTTGCCTTTGCTGCTTTCCAAGGTTTCAAAGTATACCAAATGGATGTCAAGTCAGCATTCCTAAATGGTAATTTGAAAGAAGAAGTCTATGTTGAACAACCCTCAGTTTTTGTTGATCCACTTTATCCTGATTATGTTTATAGGCTTAAGAAAGCCTTATATGGTTTGAAACAAGTCCCTAGGACTTGGTATGAAACATTGTCTTCCTTCCTCATTGAGAATAAATTTTCAAGGGGAAGATAGACAAGACTCTATTCCTTAGGGAGTCAAAGGGCAAGCTAATCCTAGTCCAGATTTATATTGATGACATAATCTCTGGATCTACAGAAAACAACTTTTGTAGGAAGTTTGCAAAACTTATGCAAGGGAAGTTTGAGATGAGCAGTATGGGTGAGCTGAAATTCTTCTTGGGACTCCAAGTTAGACAGACGGATGATGGCTTGTCCATATCACAGTCTAAGTTCACCAAGGAGTTAATTAAGAAATATGGTATGGAGTCATCCACCACCATGAGAACTCCAATGGGAACAAGTATGCCTTTAGGCAAAGATGATGTAGGAAAACTTGTAGATGAGTCTTTGTATAGAGGGATAATTAGCTCCCTTCTATACTTAACTGCCAGTAGACTAGACATTATGTATGTTATATGTGTCTGTGCTAGGTAACAAGCAAACCCTAAAGAATCTCAATATACTGCAGTTAAAAGAATTTTGAGATATCTTAAGGGCACTCCTAATCTTGGTCTTTGGTATCCTAAGAATAGAGACTTTCTACTGACTAGTTTTTCAGATGCAGACTTTGCAGGTTGCAAAGAAGATAGAAACAACACCACTGACACATGTCAGTTTCTAGGTGGTAGATTGGTGTCATGGAGCAGTAAGAAGCAGACAAGTGTGGCAATTTCCACTGCTGAGTCTGAATATGTTGCTGCAGACAGCTGCTGTGCTCAGCTTTTATGGATTCAACATCAACTTGAAGACTATGGTCTCAAGGTAAGTAGAACTCCACTATTTTGTGATTCTACAAGTGCTATTTCTATTGCTAAAAATCATGTATCACATAGCAGAACAAAGCATATAGAAATTAGATTTCACTTCATTAGAGAGCATGTTGAAAAAAAAAGATAATTGTTTGGAATTTGTCACTACAAATAATCAAATTGCTGACATATTTACTAAACCACTAGATGAAACTAAATTCAATTATTTTAAAATTAAATTAGGCATATTAAACCTAGAGTAACTTAGTAAATCTGACTAAATAATTTAATGCCGACATAAAAGAAAATCTGTGTCGACATATAGTAGTTGATGTCGACACAAAAGTAAATCTGTGTCGACATATAGTAGTTAGTGTCGACACATAAGGAAAGTTGTGTCGACACAACAAAATAGTGGTGAGATAGTGGTGTCGACACTCAGAGTTTGGTGTCGACACATAGAAGTTCTATCATTTAGATAGTAGTGTCGACACATACAGTCGTCTGTGTCGACACACAGATATTAAAGTCGACTGTTAAGAAGTCTGTGTCGACACATCGCAAACTGTGTGGACATATAGTGTTGTCTGACTCTGTCGAGACATTAGAAGTCTGTGTAGACACAATCTCTACAGTGTCGACACATTAAGTATTTATTACCCCGCCTTTTGACCTTCTGTGTTGACAAACATATAAATAGGTCACAGACCAAATCTTTGAGTCGACAAACCCTCATCTCTCTTCTCTCAAATTTATCGTCACCAATGGCTCCAAAATTGGAGAACAACGTCAACGAAGGCTATGAATTAGTTCGCGAGACTTTTGAGAGTGCTGCGGCTGAGATCAGAAATGTGATAACCCTAATCAAAGAAAGTGGTTTGGAATATCTAGTTTCAGAACCTACCAAGATCTGGAAGAAGGAAGTTCTTGAATTCTATACAGCAGCAACCCTGGATGTAGCAAGATTGAAGATTAAGTCATCAATTCAAGGAAGCAAGGTGAAACTTACCCAGAAGCGTCTGAGGAAGACACTACAGTTGCCCCGGACTCAGGAAGATGATGAAGTCACATCTTCAATGACAAAAGAAGCTCTTCAATGGTGTGGACTGAATCCCACCACTAAGATTGAATCATCAATGCAGAGGAAGGGGATGAACTCTCAAGGAAAGTTTCTTTCAGAGATTATGGTAAAAGTAATTCTCTGCAAACCAGGAGGACATGATAGGATCTCAGCCTATATATTCAGCTTAATGACCAGAGTTATTTTTAGAGTAAAAACTAATTGGTCTGCTGTGATCTTTGAAAAGATCAAGGAGAGTTTGAAGAAACCTAATCTAGGAAGAATACTGAGTCTGTATCTGGCAATGAATATTCCTGAAGTGATGGACCACACAACAGGATCTAGGATAAACCACATGAGAAGGATGGATATGAAAATACTATCCAGGTGGGAAAGAGTTCTGATAAAGGATGATTCTACACGACAGAAACAACCTCAACTGAAAACAAAAAAGGCAACCCCCAGGAAACCCGAATCTTCTAGTGATTCAGAAGAACAAGTGATCTTCAGTTCAGATGAAGAATAATAAGAATCTGCAAGGAAATCATCTGCCCCTAAGAATGTAGATGATAGTCAAATGCAGAGGGGGCATATTCTAGAAAGCACCATCCAACTGGATCAAGTTCAGGATGTGCTTCATCTAGGGGGAGCAAATGAGCTTTCTCCAGCTCAACAAGAGGCATTGCCTCCAGAAGTTGCTCATGAGAAAGAGCAAACTGCATTATAGAGTGAAACAGCCACTCAAACTATCCTTCAGGTAATACATGATATTAATCAAACTACACTAGATACTGAGCTAGATACACTAACTATGCTTCTAACTGATGTTGAACAGACAAACCATAACAACATCACTGCACAGGATATACCAATGGTTGACACATCTGCATTATATGATGCTCCATTAACTGTACACGATACATATGTTCCTCCAATTCAACTGCAACAGGAATTCACTCTTGAGGAATTGTTTCCTGACTTACAAGAAGTAAGGACTGAGGGGGAGGAGCCAAAGACTGAGGGGGAGTTGCCAAGGACTGACAAGGACATGCCCTCTAGTCCAAAGGACACAGTGAAACTTGAAAGTTCTTCTGAATCTGATGATGGAGAAGCACTCAGAGAAAAGAAGAGAAAACTAATGGTTTACAGGAAGAAAAGCTCCAGCTATAAGAAAGCTTTACAGACTACCTCACAACCCTCAGCTCCAGCAGTTGACTTCAGTTCACTGTTGGTTGCTCTATAAGTTAAAATGGATGAGCAAAGACAAGCTCTTGAAAAATATGTGGATGAAAGTCATAAGGAACTTCAGTTTACTTTGGCTCAAGATATAAAATCAATCAGATTTGAAGTAAACCAGAATAAGAAAGAGATGACCGACTGCTTCCATAAAGGAGGTAATACTGTAGTTTATCTGGCTAAGCAACAACAAGCAGCAAAAACACAGATAGATGATATAGCAGTTATACAGGAATATGTTTTGGAGAATCAGATAAGAATGAATGATAATTTACTAAATCGCACAATGTGATTGTTACAGAAATAAACAATCACGCTGATATTATTAAGGCAAAGTCTGAATTTGATCAACAACTTCAAGAACAATTGGCTGTTGTTCAAACAGCTATACAAGACTCACTGAAACTCCTCTCTGGTCAGCTACAGGAATTCAGATCTTTTTATAAGGAAGGCACCAATTATCTGGCTGAACAAGTAAGATTTCAGAAAGATGACTTAAGAGATCATGTTGAAAGAGAAGTCATAAAGGGGGAGAGGGTGTTAGTCAATGCTAGCTCAGAGCATGCTAAATGGATAACAAATGCTGTTATAGCAACTCTGGGATATCCACCCATATATGATGATGATAATACAACTAAGTCAGGTATTCAAGCTGCAGTAATTGAAGGGGGTCAGCAGGAGGTAGCTCAAATCATATACCCCCTTCTAACTTTGAGGGAATTCAACAACTGGTTCATTAGATGTATAGCCCTCCAGAGACTACTAAGAATGTTATAATTGAGAAAGTTGAAATGTCAGAGGCAGCATTGAATAAAGAGAAAGAAGCTCAACTCTCAAAGAAAAGGTTTAGAGAGCATGCTGAACTGAAGCCTGATTTTGAAAGATGGAGTCCCACCTCCAGAAATATAATACTCACTTCCTGGCAAGCTGTCAAAGATAAAATGCATGATAGAGGCAAGTGGTATTCTGAACTTGAGTGGAGCAAATATCTGTAGAGACAAGATGTTATACATCATGTTGGATCTCTAGTTGATTTGGGCTACGTTCACTAGCTTAGGATGTGACCCAACATGTATAGCCAGGGTCAAATTTGTGTCCTAGAGTCTAGGCCAAGTCCTTAAGTCAACATCAGATGGACCAGCTATCAACAAGACTATCAGAGACTCAAGACTTAGAGGATTTCAAGACTAAGTAAATTGATTTCGACGTTCGTCGAACTCAGGTCGACGAAAGGAGTTTTGAGCTCGACGATCTTGAGACATTTATCTGTGCTGAGCTCGACGATCTTTGTTCTCTGTTCGACGAAGACTGAGATACTTCAACAAGCTAAAGTCAGGGTAACTCCAGATTTTTTCTAAGTCCAACCTCAGGCTTTGGTCAACGAACAAGATTTTGAGATCGACGAACTTGGACCTCAAGTTCACAACTACTCGGTTCAACGAATGATGATTCTCAGCTCGACGAATGAAGATTATCAGTTCGACGAATATTGTAGCAGAATTGGCAAGTTTCCCTTGAAGACTAATTGTTATTATCTGGTCGAAGAACTCATCAGCTCAGCTCGACGAACTGTGAACTCAGCTCGACAATTCATGTTCTTCGTTCGACAATTCCAGACTAGGTCTTCTACAGTTTTTCGTCCCTTTTCTTGGCGATGATTACTGAGGAATTAATGCTCAATCTTCTCGGAATGTTACCGTTGGAACGAGCATTGATCATGGATTATTACATGCTGTTTTTCCATGGGACAGCTAGGGAAATCATTGATTGCCTCTTCCTTCCCAGGCCGACTGCAATTACTGCTCAAGGTTTCAAATTTCGAATGTTCTTCAGTCAGTCTTCAGTCAGAGAAGAAAAAGATCAAGCAGTACTCTACACCAGTCAGACACACTGACAAACATTGTACTCAAGAACAATCTTACAGAAATCAAAAAGCTCTTTACTGCAATCAGCCTAAGCCAGAGAACATCATCAAGAAGAAGAAGAACATTCAATCACTATCAAGAGTCTTCTTCCTTCAATCCTACAGGACAACTTCAAAAGGACAACAATCTCTATCTGTCAAAGAAGTTCCTGAAGTAATCTCTGGTCAAGGCAATCAGTCTTTGAAGACCTATCACCCTGAAGCAGTGCTCCAGAATTCCTGATCCATTCAAGATCTCAGGGGGAGCAATCTGCTGAAATCAATCCACAAGTCTTCTCAGTTGTTATTGAGAAAGAGAAGACACCATCACTCTTTTTCCATCCTCTGTACAGGGTTTTAACTCTCTTCAAAATTATTCCTAGTTGCAAGTCTCCTACCAAAAGGCTTGAGGTTTTGGTTTTTGAGCACCTAAACAAAAGCTCATTGGTGTCAGGCACCTGATCAAAAACCTGAGTGGATTCCTACCAGGGTGGTAGAAGAGTGGATGTACCCAGGTTGGGGAACCACTATAAATTTCTTGTGTCGTCTGGTTGCCCTTTTTATTTTGTTTTGGCTATGTTCTGGATTGTTTAGGTTGTTGTGCTTTTTTCCTTATTTGCTAATTTGTTCACTTAGGATTACAACAAAAGTTGTAAAAAGTTTGTAGAGAGCACAATACTCTATTCACCCCCCCCCTCTAGAGTATTTCAGATCTAACATGCACTTTCAATTGGTATCAAAGCCAGGTTGATTAAACTCCACACCTTAGCAGGTTGGTTAAACTACCACACCTTAAGAGGTTAATTGATTGTACAGGCTAACACCTGAACCATAAAGATCCCTCTTCTTAGATCTGATTGTTTTGTTTTCTTCATTAGATTTATTTCTTCACAGAAATGGATCAAAACAAAGATTATGTAAGCATCAGACCTCCAGTATGCAATCTTAACAGATTTGTCATCTGGAAGGCAAGAATCAAACTGTACATGAATTCTATTGATGAAGATATTTTTCTTCCATCTTGACAGGAGTACCTCCAGCACCTGTAGCTTCTACCAGCACCTCCTCCAGAGAATAATGATGTTTACAAGAAAGCCAAAATTGCAGATGCAAAAGCAATGAACATTTGGCTCAGACTATGTCAGATGACATATTTCAGAAGGTGGCAGAGTGCACCTCAGCCAAGACCATTTGGGACTCCCTCAACCAAATGGTAGCTGGTTCAGCAGATGAAAGGAAAAACAGGAGATCAAACCTCATATCCCTGTATGAGAATTTTAAGAAGGATGAAGCAGAATCTGTTGCCGAAATGTATAATAGGTTGAGCTCAATCATCAATGAGCTTAAAACCTTGGATAAAGATGTCACCCTTACAGAGGTGAATGAAAAAATCTTGATGTGGTTCCCTAGCTCTTGGGACTCAAGAATCTGGCCTATCAAAGAAGCCAGAAGCCTAAATGAGATATCACCTAAATCTCTGCTAGGCAAATTAAAGTCTTACGAGCAGTTGATTAAGTCAAGAGAAGCAGCTGAACAGAAGTTTACAACTCTAGTTTGAAAAGATCACAATATAGCTTTCAAAGCATGTGAGGAAAGTGAGACATCAACATTAAATGAAGAACTAATGAGCCTCTTTGCAAAAAGATTTTATAAGATGGCTAGAAAGGATTTCAGAAGGAAATCATCCAGGCAGGATGATAAGCCCAAGTATGACAAGACACCAACCAAGGAGGTTGTGTGCTTTGGATGTAGAAAGCCTGGACATTACATATCTGAATGTCCAGAAAACCAGAAGAAGAAGGAGCAAAGTAGAGAAAAGGACTCCAGGAGAAAACACAGCAGCAGACCCTCCTCAAGCAAGTACAAAAAGAAAGACAAGGGCTTTGTTGTTGAAACATGGAGTGATACTGAGGAAAAATCATCCTCTTCCAGCTCAAGTGAAGAAGAGGAAGAAGCAAGATCCAAGGAAGTTTGTCTTATGACAATTGATGCCTCCAGGAGCTGTTCAGGATCAGAAGGAGAATCTGAAGATAAGACACCCTCAGACTCAGAGGCAGATCAGGTTCTTTCAAGCTTTGATGTTAATTCTGATTTATTTAAAATTGAATTCAAAACTATGTGTTTAGATTTAATTAATTCAGTGAAAGACTAGGAAATCTTGAATCTGTTAACTCAGAAAATATTAAACTAAAAGATCAATTAACTTTAGTAAATGAGCAGATAATTAAATTAAAATCTGATTTATGTGAGGCAAAACAACTTGAGCAATCTCTCAATGGAAGAAGTCTCAAGCTGATGGACATAACAAGCATAGTAAATGCCAGATTAAATGGAAAGCTGGGCTTGGGTGCATCATCAGGTTTGCCCCCCATAATTAAGAAAAATATTCTTACAACACCCATTAAATTTGTTTCTGCCAAGGGAAAAGAGAAGATACCTATAGACAAGAGCAATAAAAATCAGAAAATAGCTAATAAAAACAAGGTTCAGCAGCATTCATCGAACTCAGATCGATGAAATGTGGCCAGTTCGTCGAACCCAGATCGACGAACGCTGAACACAAACTTCAGTGATAACAATTCGTCTAACTGCGATCGACAAACTTTGTATGTTTCGTCGAGCAGAGGTCGACGAACATGGGGCGCAGAAAATGACTATTGCCATTCTCTGAGCAGAGATCGACGATGTCAGGCGTATTCGTCGAACTCTGGTCGACGAACTTACAAGAATTCGTCGAACCCAGAAGGACCAAACATAAATCATTTATCTTACAGAAATTCTAAGCCAGCAAATAAACCATTCAATCTAGTAGCTGATTGGGTTATTCCACCTAGGAGATATCACCCCTTAGGTTATAAATCTCAACCTACTTTGTCAGTTATTTCTAGCTTTTTTTTTCAACCAAATAAAGGACCCAAGGTAACCTGGGTCAAGAACAATTAATTTTGTTTTTCATTACAAGTGAAGAGCTGTCCAAGGGTGAGTCAGACCTGGTACTTAGATAGTGGTTGCTCCAAGCATATGACAGGCATCAAGGACAATCTATCCAATTACAAATCCAAGCTAGGACCAAAGGTGATCTTTAGTGATTCAAATAGTGGCCAGTCTGAAGGATATGGAGCAGTAAAGATCGGAACAGTTACCTTCAAGAGAGTAACATATGTAAGAGAACTCAAACATAACCTAATATCCATAAGCCAATTATGTGATGAAGGTTATCAGGTACACTTTAACTCTACCTCTTGTTCTATTATTAATAATGAAAATAAAACTATTTTAATTGAAATTAGACAAGGTAACATATATCTAGTAGATTTTATTTCTGTCAAAACTGATGTTTGTTTACTCAATATCACTAGTAACCAAAATGAGTTGTGGCATAAAATATTAGGTCATGTAAACCTTAAGAATATAGCTAGGTTATCTAAAGACAAACTTGTTAGAGGTTTACCTTCTGGCCCATACAAGAAGGAAAACCTATGCATGGCTTGTCAATTAGGCAAGTAAACTAAAAGTAGTTTCAAATCCAGCCTTTCTGAGAACTAAGTCAGATACATTCAAGGTTCTTACAGATTTTCTCAGGACCATACAGATTGAGTTCTCTACTCATGTTGCATTGATCAGAAGTGATCATGGCACAGAGTTTGAGTCTCTTCTTATGCATGAGTTCTGTGAGAAGGAAGGTATCAGGTAGTGTTTCTCAGCTCCTAGAACTCCCCAACAAAATGGGGTAGCTGAAAGGAAAAATAGGACACTCATTGAATCTGCAGACACATTATTGGCAGATGCTTACATGCCTCTATCCTTTTGGGCAGAAGCTGTAAACACTGCTAAATATGTCTTGAATAGAAGCCTTATACATAAGCTGAAAAATAAGACCCCCTATGAATTGCTTAAAGGAAAGAAACCTAAAATCATATATTTTAAAGTTTTTGGTTGCATATGTTATATTCACACAAACAGCAAAAGATACATTAGAAAGTTTGAGGCTAAGGCTGAAGAAGGATTTTTCTAGGATACTCCCAAGTAAGCAAGACCTATAGGGTTTTTAATAAATTCACTATTAAAATTGAAGAGTCATTCCATGTATCTTTTGATGAAGCTAACATGTCTTATAAGGAGAAAGAGATTTCTACCAATAGCTTTTTGCAGGTTCCACAACTGTGTGAGTCTATGGATGGACTAAACCTTACCCAAGAGGTGTCAACCCATCCTTCTCCACAGGTTGCTAAAGACAGTGAATAAGAGATTCAAGTGAAAGTGGCTGAACTCCCCTCAACAACTAATAACATTTCTCAAGAGGAATTAATTAAAGAAGCTATTGCTGAAAAAACTCCACCAACTGATCTTGTCACACTTAGAGATCACCCCAGATCTGAAGTGATTGGAGACATTTCAGCAGGTGTACAGACAAGACATCAACTCAACCAAGACTTGATGCATGCCTGTTTTCTCTCTCAGATTGAACCTCTCTCCATCCATGAAGCTGAGCAAGATCCCCACTGAATCATTGCAATGCAAGAGGAACTAAATCAGTTTGAGAGATGTAGAGTTTGGGATTAGGTTCCAAGAGCTCATAACTACCCAGTTATTGGAACTAAGTGGGTCTTCAGAAACAAGCTAGATGCTCAAGGAAATATAGTGAGAAACAAGGCTAGGCTTGTTGCTCAAGGCTACAGGCAAGAGGAAGGAATTGACTATGACCAAACCTTTGCCCTTGTTGCAAGGTTAGAGGCCATAAGAATATTCCTTGCCTATGCAGCTTGCAGGAGATTCAAAGTTTTCCAAATGGATATCAAGAGTGTATTTTTGAATGGAGTACTTCAAGAAGAGGTTTATGTGGAACAACCTCTAGGTTTTATCTCTCTAACTCAACCCTCTTTTGTGTTTAAATTGCATAAAGCTCTCTATAGTTTAAAGCAAGCTCCAAGAGCTTGGTATGAGACCTTAGCAAGCTTTCTTTTAGAGCATAAATTTATAAGAGGAACCATAGATAAAACTCTTTTCACTAGACATCATAAAGACCAAATTTTGTTAGTACAAATATATGTGGATGACATCATCTTTGGGTCTACTGATCCCAAATTATGCAAGAGGTTTGCTGACCCCATGCATTCCAAATTTGAGATGAGCAGCATGGGTGAGCTTTCCTATTTCCTTGGTCTCCAAGTGAAGCAGCTCCCTGATGGTATCTTCCTCTCCCAAGCAAAGTATGCTAAAGAGCTTATTAAGAAATTTGGGATGTGTGATGCTTCAGGAATGAAAACACCTATGACTACCAATGTTGTTGTGGATTCTGATGCAGTAGGGAAACCTGTAGATCAGAAGCATTATAGGGCAATTGTTGGATCCCTATTATACCTAACAGCTAGCAGGCCTGATATCATGTTTGCCACATGCCTTTGTGCTAGGTTCCAAGTGAACCCTAAAGAATCTCACCTTATTTTTTTAAAAAGAATTTTGAGATATATAAAGAGTTGTCCTAATCTAGGACTCTGGTATCCTGTAGAGTCAGAGTTTGAGTTAACTGGATACTCAGATGCTGACTATGCTGGATGTAGAGTGGACAAGAAGAGTACCTATGGAACTTGCCAGTTCCTGGGTATGAGACTTGTCTCCTGGTTTTGTAAAAAGCAAACATATGTGTCTACATCAACTGCAGAAGCAGAATACATGGCTGTTGGCAGCTACTGTTCACAAATGTTATGGATACAAAACCAACTCCTAGACTATGGTGTAAACATAAATAATTCAACATTATTTTGTGATAATACTAGTGCTATTGCTATAGCACAGAATCCAGTTCACCATAGTAGGACTAAACATATTGATATAAGACATCATTTCATTAGAGATAATATAGACAAAAAGAAAATTAACCTAATCCATATGCCTACTGATTTACAGAGAGCAAACATTTTCACCAAACCCTTGGATGAGAAAAATCATCTGTTCTTTATAAATCAACTGGGAATGATCAATGGAGAAGAGTTAAATTAATTTATGTCTGCATTCGACGAATTTTCCAGAGTTCGTCGAACGGAGTTCGACGAATTAGGTAAAGTTTGAGAGATGCTCGTCGAACGGAGATCAACGAATTCTCTGTGTGTGGAAACAATTTTCGTCGACCAGAGATCGACGAACTTTGTTTCAGAAGATATTTCATTGAACGAAGTTCGATGAACTGTTTTCGTTTCTTCTGGATGAGATCGACGAATTATTTGTCTATAATTTATTTCGTCGACCTCAGTTCGAAGAACTATTTCTTTTTCGTGGAACAGAGTTTGTCGATTCATATTCAGGAAAACCCTATATCTAGGTTTTCTTCGACCTCCGTCCCGCGCTTTCAGTTCCTGTTGAACTTGATCGCCGTTTTCGTTGTCTTTCTTGCAGGTGATCTCAATGGCGATTCCAGCAGGAGCTCTAGCTGCATTGAAATTCGACACCAGCTTTGACATGGACTTTGATTCATTCCATCACTCTGACCCAATATTTCTCTACATTCTGGAACTTCTAGAAGAACTTGGTCTCAAGGATTTTATGACTAGAAGAATTAAACTACATGCAATTGAAATTAGAGAATGGATATACACTTCTTCTGTTTCTGAGGAAAATGTCTTGACAGGAAATATCAGCAGTAATGTTGTTTCTTTATCTCCCGCCATTCTTTCTGGAATTTTTGGGTTGGTAAATGGAGAGGATGATTTGGATGTAGATTCTGATGAGTTTGGTGCAATACTGAATCTGATGGGGTTTACTAGGAGTAACCCTAACAAGTTGTTAAAGAAATAACTATCTGCCGCCTACCAGTTCTTGGCGGACATTGTGGGAAAAGTGCTGATGGGCAAGCACTCCGCGCACGATTACATGACAAGACACCAATTCCTTGTCATGTGTGCAGTGGTCAACAAGAGACATGTCGATTGGGGCAAGATCTTCTTTGATTTGATAAAGAAGAAGAACAGTAAGAAAGAGGTCTGCTTTGGAAGAATCTTGGGGATTTTCCTTCAAGAAAAAGCTGGTGAATTCATGGTCTCCCCGACCATCTTCATCAATACCAGCAAGCGCCTCACATGCGCTTTGTTTGGCAGATGGGAGAGGACAATCTCCAAGCCATCCAAGGCTTCCTCCTCTTCCATCCCAGCTTCTGAGAGCACCAGGGCTGTGAAGGCCACTCCCCACCCTGCAGAAGAGGTAATCCCATCTCCACAACCTCTTCCAGCAACCCATCTTCCATCCTCAACCAATCTTCCATCCCCTGCAGCACCCAAATCACAACAACATTCTCATGTTCCTACTCCTCATCCATCTCCACCACATGACATCCCTGATAGTCCTTCTGCCTCCCTTCAAGAGAATCCACACCCAACTTTTCCAGTATCACCTCCTCCACCTCATCTATCTAACATTCCACAGTTTCATATATCATCCCCTTATCCTCCTCCACCAGACACCACCATAATAGATGCAATTCCACCTCTATCCCCTTCATCTGTTCCCCTCCCTTCATCTACTTCTCTACCTTCAACAACTCCCTCTCCATCTTTGGACTCCTCCACTGTATCTACCATCATATCTCTGCTCACTCCCATCATCAAATCCCTAATCATAGAGGCCATTACACCTCTTGTCAATTCTATCAATTCTTTATCTGCCCAAGTGTCTCTTCTCTCTGCTGCCCCATCTTCATTCAGGGGTCTGGCTCCAGGTTCTCCTGAACCCAAGCAGGGGGAGATGCTCTATGATGAAGAAACAACAGATGCAGATGCAGAAGCAGCAGCAGCAGGTACAGCAGCAAACACATCGACAGTTCCTTCTACAGCAGTTTCAGATGCAGATGCAGAAATTTTTGATTCTGATTATGAGTTGATTGAATTGATTCATTTTATGGATACTGACATTGACTTAGATGAGTCAGTTCCAGAGCAAATAAAAACTGTTGGTGATTTCCATTTAAATCTCACAGTTAATTTGACTATTTTGTTGAGAAGTTTTGATACAATTTATGTACAGTTACCCTCTACTAAGCCACAGTTGGCTATTGTACCCTATACATCTCCAATAAGTCCAGCAGTTGCTATGAAACTCTGACAGTTTTGTAATTCCTATTATTGCTCCAACGTCTGAAGTTATTCCAGAAGCCATCTGAACACCAGTTTTTGTTATGGATGACTCACCTATGCCAGATCTGGATGAGTTAATCATGGCTGATATTGAAGAGTATAATTTTCTACAATTTTTGTATAAACCAATTTTTCTAATTTTGCTTTAAAGTATTTTAAAAACAGGCTAGAAAGTGGTGATTGATAAAAATTTCCAGCTTAGGTTATGAATAATGAAGAAGCTGCATAGATCTTATAAAAATTTGACAGTCCAGATCTCGCCACATGAGTTTTCTCATTCTCATTATGGCGCGGCGGGAGAACATTTTCTCTCATTTGATTAGTCCTAGGTCATCTAGGATTATGATGAGTTACATGCAAATCAGATAGTGGCTGCATGGAATGCATGCTATCATCTGATAATGCCTTGCGGGCCCTCTGGGGTCTCCTTGAGAAAATTGTAGGGTCCACGTCCCATCTCAAGATTTGGAGATGGGTCCACTATGATGACAACACGTGGTCATCTTTTATTAGAGAAATCGCAGTTTTTTGAAGCTTTAAAGCTAATTTTTAAAAGATGATGTGATGTTTATTTTTAAAAAATGATTCGCAAAAGATTTTTTATGCAAACTTAGATATAATTTATGATCTTATGGATATCAAAATTTGATATTCCATTGGACATATTATGTGTATTTTGCAATCATTTTTTGTATGCATTGTGATCATATATTGTGCGGAAGACTATCATCATATCGCTTTTTAGTTTTGCGATCATATTTTGTACACTTTGCGATTACATTATGTGAATTTTACAATCATATTTTGTATACTACAGGGACTAAAGAATGTTACCCTAAAAAATTATTTACATATTAGAAGAATTCAATTAAAAAACGTAATGTGTACAAAATATTACTCATATACAAAATATGATCGCAATTTGAACAAAATATGATGACACAATTATAAGTAGTACTCTTGCGTACAATATATGATCGTAATGCATACAAATATGATAGCAAAATTCACATAACATGATCTCCGGGATATCAATTGTTGATATACCTGAGATCATAAATGATATGCAGGCTTGCATAAATGATCTTGTAGATAATATTTTAAAGCGTCTTTTTCAGATTAAAATGTAAAGGTCACATCACCTTTTAAAAAAGCTCCTATTTTTTTTATTAAAAAAGTGTCTATTTCAAATGATAAAAGATTATGATGTGTCGCCATCATACCAGCCCGTGACCCAAAAAATTCCTCACAAATGGCCATCTTCGAGCCACATGGGTTTGACAAACATAGTTGCATCGGCCATTGGGGCAATGGCGACGTACCTATTGCTAGTGGCATACAAAATACAGATCTACCTAAAACTGTGAGCCACTTCAATGTTTCATCGTTGATCTGCTTAGGATCTGTTTGGGCGGACTTATTTTCACCGGTCAAGCGGTTACAACCGCATGAATCGGATCTTAGTTATGGTCATATTCATGCAATCGTAACCGCTTCACCATAAGCCCCCCCCCCCCCCCCCCCCCCCCCCCCCCCAAAAAAAAAAAAAAAAAAAAACGAAGCATTAGGCTCCGTTTGGTAAGACATATTTTCACCGGGCAAGTGGTTACGACCGCATGAATCAGAACTTAATTATGATCCGGTTCGTGCGGCCGTAACCGCTTAACCGGTGAAAATAAATCTTCCCAAATGGAGCCTTAGTCTCATTTTCAACGGCGAGAGAGTTTCTTTAAGGGCCCTTGGAGAGGTCCTGGAGGACCTCCCACCATTCACAACACCCCACCAACTATTGGAGCTGGTGATTGTTTGTATAGCTTGCATGGGTGGTCGAGAGGTAGAGCTCCTCAGAATCCGTCTCTTTAGCGGCTAGAGTAGCTTGTTAGGGCTCGGGTTGACATAAGTAGGAAGGAGGGGAGTTAGGGTGCAGCTTAAGGGATTGGGTGAATCCAATTGAGCTTGTGCTATATTTTGAATAGGTTTTGATTGCACCAAGGCCCATGTGTGCAATTATTCATGATTTTAAATCATTATTATTTTGGTCTTTAACATCCATGGTGTAACGAAAAAATTTGATAGTTTTTCCACACATTCCTATTTTTCAACAATTTATTTGATTTTTTACAATTAAATTGTTTTCCAAAATATCTTAATAAATAATCTAAGCGTCCGTTAGTTTGGTATAATTGAAATGTAAGAATTGGAATAGACCCAATTTTATTTTCTACAGGAATTGAAATTGAAGTCAATTCTAATTTTATTATTCGGCTAAATACAGAAATTACTTCTGTTGTTCGGCTCTATGTCAGAATTCAATGACCGGATTTGAAGCTATACATTTAAAACATTAAATTTAACAGAATTGAAATATTAGGATAAAACATAAGTCCACATTATAAACACATAGGACCACACCAAAAATAAAATCATGGACATAAATAAAGTCCACGACATAAATGTTGAAACCGGGAACCGACTTCTGTGGAGTTCAGACCCTTGGGGAAGTGGTGACCGCACACCTACTTCTCCTAGCAAGCCTGGCCGACCGAAGACTTAGAACTCAAAACTGACCGAAGGCTTCAGCACGGAGTGTAACGCCTCCATTCGTCATGTGTAATATAACAGTGGGTTTGGCCGGGGCCCCACGCTATATTTTACAAACAAACGACAGAATCACATATGAATATCAAAATTACGTTCTACTCGCATCCTACCACAGAGCATTCAAACGCATGCGTTTTAAGTTGCAAGAACTCAACATAATGAATGTCCACTAAATATATAAACCACGCATTTATATATATCACCAGGAATGTATACAAATACACATACGCTCATGGCATTAAGACCTTACATGTTTCTCTTTACAAATATGGCTTCATACATCGGGACGCAGACCGACCACACATGAAATCCATGACTTCGCACGGCCTTCAAGGGCCTTTAAGCAGCAAAGGATTCAACCCGCTCAATCCAATTCAGCCCGTCATCACCTGCAGTTTGACAGCCACCCCAAGGGTGATAAACAAAGCAACGGTCAGCTTTAGCTGACCAATTATAACGACCCTACCCCTTACCCGGGGCAGTGGTTCCTTTCCTGTATGCATTGCAATCACAACATATATCTATATCACAACAAGTGCTTTCAAGCACAACAACATCACAATCGCCCACCTCCGCCAGACGCTCCGTTAACTCAGGGCACATTTACAGTGTACCGGATTCTCCTTGGCATTACCACCGATCAGAGGCTCTTAACATGTTGGTTGGGTATCAGTCTACCCCAACACACATGCTGGAGACTTCACGCACCCATCCCACTCAGAGGTGTTAACCTCACGACAAACTTGAGCATTTAGATCGACCCACCCTTGTGGTGCAGCAACCCGGGTTTGGCCCGCCCCCCCCATTTGCATTGCCACCAATCGATCTCTAACAACACAGGTACATTTCGGCCTTTTCCCGTTGCTCAATTCGTCAATAGCGCAGATCTTGACGCGGGTCGACTTTTCCTTCCCTGCTCAACACACAGCTTTCGCAGAGCCGCTTTTCAGTTCAACACACACAATACAAGGGCTCATACAGAGCTTCCTCGGTATTCACAATTTCTGGTCATCCACACAATACACGGAGTATTCTCCGGATCAAAACATAAACATCACCAATCCAGACTAACCGTGCGGATGGGCTTCACACAGCATGCCTATGCCGTACTACACATTTCCGGCTCAAGATGCAGACTCAACCTGGGATATCAACTATCAACCCACTGGAATCACTTACGCTTTCCACGGCTTGGTGGAGGATTTCATGCTCGCTCATACATAAAGGAGGACTTGACTTGTCCAAGAAGGAGTTCGTTACCCTTGACGATCGCTTTGGAGCCATGAGAAACTAGCAGGATGGAAATCACCGCCACGGCCTTGCCTCCACGAATCTGAACTCGGCTCTCGATGAAGCTCCTCCGGCAGCCGGATTCCTTCTCCTCCTTCCTTTCTTGCGCTCCTCTCTCCCTATCTCTTTAGAAAGAGAAAAGCTAAGATGAATGGAAGGTTATCCTTCCACTATCAGTTTTATAATAGCAGGGAAAGGCCCTGGACCCTTAGATCCAAGTTGAAGGAAATGAACGGACACGAGTTGCCCAGAAAAGCATTTTCTTGGTCTTATACGGCATGTGACACGCCCGTGTCACAGGCCGTGTTCCTTAAGTGGCAAAGGAACCGACTTAACCCGACCAGGACACGGTCATATGACACGCCTGTGTCACAGGCTGTGTGCCAGAGAAGGATTACGATACGCCCGTGTCGCAGGCCGTGTGCTAGACATGGCTTACGACACACCCGTGTCGCAGGTCGTGTGCCCAGCCCGGGCCACAAACAGAGAAGGACACGGCCTCTGACACGCCCGTGTCATAGGCCGTGTACCCTCCTCTCGAGAATCATCAAGTGCATTTCGTCGAGTGGAGTTCGTCGACCAGAGGAGGACACGGCCTCGGACACGCCCGTGTCCTAGGCCGTGTGCCTCACTCGAGGCACACTCGAGACCCACTCGCGACCCACTCGAGACCCACTCGAGTGCATAGAGCAGGACACGGTATGGGACACGCTCGTGTCCCAGGCCGTGTTACCCAGCCCGAACCCAGTCTTGGGATTTGGGGTGTTACAACCCTCCCCTCCTTACAAGAAATTTTGTCCCGAAATTTAGCTCAACTGTAGACACCAACATAACCACGCCTTTGTTACACCTTGATAAAACGATCCAGGTTAGAGCTCAGAGGCCACAGCTTGTCTCGCCCCATGGTATCGCACAAAACAAAAACATAGTGTCATACATCCATACAACATATATTTTACGTCACCAAAGGAGCAAAGTTCACTTATTTCCGCTCATCTGCATCTCGCATAATTCGTTTTATGGCCTCTTGTACTTCAAGACTCAACACTCGAGACTATTGTACTTCACCGGTTGAGATTTGCGGCTCTTGTAATTCGAGATTGTACACTCGAGGTTGCGTCCGGGATGCAGATGACTCTGTCACTGCCTTACCCTTTTCCTCATAAGACACACCTGTCTTTTTCTCACCCCTTGGATGGATACTCCAATAATCACGGACTATATGTCCCTGCTTTCCACATTTAAAACTTATACGTGTCTCAACACGTTCTTGTCCACATGTTGCTCCCGACGCAACATTCGAAGAAGTTTGTTAAGCAGGCCTGAACCTCTTCCTGTCTCGTTTCCTAAACTCCGATTGTTCCGATTGTGAAACTTTGAATTCTGGCTTTTCCATTGCCAAGTTCTTCTTATCCTGCACCCGTTTCAAATCTTTCTCCAGCGCACGGGCTATATCTACTAACGCTTGGAAGCCTTGGTTCACCAAACTCAGGAGTGCCAACCTCAGCTCATCACGAAGTCCCTCATAAAACCTATTCGTCTTCCGCACATCCTCAGCGAAAGTAGACCTCGTATAGCGTCCCAGCCTAGTAAACTCATGTAGGTAAGTATCAACATTACTCTCACCCTTCACCATACATTAGAACTCATTTTCCATGGCAATTTGCTGCGACACTAGCAAATACTTGGCCAGAAATAATCTTGAGAATTCTTCTTTCGAGAACTCCGCTAATCCTCGACCTGCCAAGTGATGCAATTCCACTTTACCCCACCAAAGCCTCACGTCTCCTTCCAGCAAAAAAGTGGCTAAGGTAACTTTCTGCCCCTCCTCAGTCCTGATTGTTGTCAGGATCCTATTCACTCTTGCGAGCCAATCTTCAGCCTGCGTTGGGGAACCCACCCCTCCAAACGTAGGTGGATGAAAATCCATAAACTGTTTCAGTTGCTCGTCAATCAGAGCCTCAACACGCTCTTGTCTTGCACCAAGCCATCCTGGCACCACTGCAGGCCTTGCCTGCCCAATAGGCTGTGCATGTAATACTGAGAGCACCGTCTCATTAACCAAACGGATGGTCTCCGCCGAGGGAGGAGGTGTAGGCACCTCAGCTGGTGTCGCACACTCATCAGAATGCTGGGGCTCAGACTGCCCAACACCACTCCTCGTCACCTATCAATGTACAAAACACCATTAACGACCCTTCCATAGCGGCAAATATACATTGTCTACACGCTCACGCTCCTCACGTGCATGTATTACATTCCTAGTGGACATTCTTGAGTTCAAATATGTTCTTCCTACCACAAACCCGATCCTCTGATACCACTTTGTAACGCCTCCATTCGTCATATGGAATATAACGGTGGGTCCGGTCGGGGCCCCACACTATATTTCACAAACAAACAAAGGGATCACATATGAATATAAAAATCACATTCTACTCGCATCCTAGCTCAGAGCATTCTAGCGGAAACATTTTAAGTTGCAAGAACTCAGCATAATGAATGTCCACTAAATATATAAACCACACATTTATATATATCACTAGGAATGCATACAAATACACATACGCTCATGTCCTTAAGGCCTTACATGTTTCTCTTTACAAATATGGCTTCATACATCGACACGCAGACCGGCCACACATGAAATCCAAGACTTCGCACGGCCTTCAAGGGCCTTTAAGCAGCAATGGATTCAACCCGCTCAATCCAATTCAGCCTGTCATCACTTGCAGTTTGACAGCCACCCCAAGGGTGGTAAACAAAGCAACTGTCAGCTTTAGCTGACCAATTATAACGACCCTATCCCTTACCCGGGGCAGTGGTTCCTTTCCTGTATGCATTGCAATCACAATATATATCTATATCACAACAAGTGCTTTCAAGCACAACAACATCACAAGCGCACACCTCCGACAGACGCTCCGTGCACTCAGGGAACATTTATGGTGTACCGGATTCTCCCCAACACACATGCTGGAGACTTCACTCACCCATCCCACTCAGCGGTGTTAACCTCATGACAAACTTAAGCATTTAGATCGACCAACCCTTGTGGTGCAGCAACCCGGGTCTGGCCCGCCGCCCCCCATTTGCATTGCCACCAATCGATCTCTAACAACACAGGAACATGTCGACCTTTTCCCGTTGTTCAATTCGTCAATAACGCAGATCTTGACGCGGGTCGGCTTTCCCTTCCCTGCTCAGTACACAGCTCTCGCAGAGCCGTTTTCAGTTCAGTACACACAATACAAGGGCTCATACAGAGCTTCCTCGGTATTCATAATTTCTAGTCATCCACACAATACACGGAGTCTTCTCCGGATCACAACATAAACATCACCAATCCAGACTAACCGTTTAGATGAGCTTCACACAACATGCCTATGCCGTACTACACATTTTCGGCTCTAGATGCAGACTCAACCGGGGATATCAACTATCAACCCACTGGAATCACTTACGCTTTCCACCGCTTGGTGGAGGATTCCATGCTCACTCATGCATAAAGGAGGGTGTGACTTGTCCAAGAGGGAGATCATTACCCATGACGATTGCTTTGGAGCCATGAGAAACTAGCCGGATGGAAATCACCACCATGGCCTTGCCTCCACGAATCTGAACTCGGCTCTCGCTGAAGCTCCTCTGGCAGCCGGATTCCTTCTCCTCCTTCCTTCCTCGCTCTCCTCTCTCCCTATATCTTTAGAAAGAGAAAAGCTAAGATGAATGGAAGGTTATCCTTCCACACTCGGTTTTATAATAGCAGGGAAAGGCCCTGGACACTTAGATCTAAGTTGAAGGAAATGAACGGACACGATTTGCCCAGAAAAGCATTTTCTTGGGCTGACAGGGCCTGTGACACGCCCGTGTCACAGGCCGTGTTCCTTAAGCGGCAAAGGAACCGACTTAACCCGACCAGGACACGACCATATGACACGCCCGTGTCACAGGCCGTGTGCCAAACATGGATTACGACATGCCCGTGTCGTAGGCCGTACGCTAGACATGGCTTACGATACACCCGTATCACAGGCCGTGTGCCTAGCCCTGGCCACAAACAGAGAAGGACATGACCTCTGACACGCTCGTGTCATAGGCCGTGTACCCACCTCTCGAGAATCGTCGAATGTATTTCGTCGAGTGGAGTTCGTAGACCAGAGGAGGACATGGCCTCGGACACGCCCGTTTCCTAGGCCGTGTGCCTAACTCGAGGCACACTCGAGACCCACTCGCGACCCAATCGATACCCACTCGAGTGCACAGAGCAGGACACGGCTTGGGACATGCCCGTGTCCCAGGTCGTGTTACCCAGCCTGAACCCAGTCTTGGGATTTGGGGTGTTACACGGAGGTCCCATCACACACCCTGAAGATCTTAGAACGCTTTCCCTCCTTAGCATGTGTTGAGCTAAGTGTACCTCAGAAAGCGCAAGAAGATATGTGAATTAGAGAACTAGAAATCTTGCCTTCTGAGATACCTCCTTAGGTTTATTTATAGATTTCAAAGTCTAGTCTGCAAATAGCGAGACTCCGCTATTCTAAACAGCTATATGCAGCCAAAAGTGGTCTGTCAATAGCCAAACTCCGCTGTTCTGGAAGGCTATTTGCAGCCATACAAGGGCATCTAGGTAATTCTGTCTCTGGACCCCACTGGGCGAATGATCCATGAAGGCACCACTCACCTAAGGGAGCGAGTGCGGGGAGAGCCGCGCACTCGCCTCCCCAGCTCTTTCTAAAGGTCGAATGCTAGCATGGGCAACCACTCGCCCGACTCGGCTAGATGTCTCCCTACATGCGCGCTGAGGTGCGAAAACGGGGCGAGTGCGTGATGAAGATCACACTCGCCCAAGGGCCCTTTTGCATTCTTTCTTGTCTGGGCGAGTGCTCCTGTGGGCACTGGGCGAGTGCTCCTGTGGGCACTGGGCAAGTGCAGGTCATCCTACCTCATTCTCCAACCCGGTCTCCTTGGGCAGGAATTCCCCACAATTACCCTGATCCTGCTGGAGGAGGGCCCACTCAGCGAATACATGGTTCTACACAATCCCCGCTCTTTGCAAGCTTTTGCAAAGCTCGAAAAGAATCATCCAACCCCAAGTATTTGATGAGTGCTTGCTGACCTATAGGAGAATCTTTCACGGGCCCCACCATGGCTCTATAAATATCCAACCGCAGGCAAACAGACATTGTCCTACCTCTTCTTCTGGTGATCTCGCCTCCAGCCTGATGTCGCTTTCGAAAGAAGCCTAGGATCGCCTCAACACCGCCCGAGCCGAGACTAAAACTTTGATGGGCTCATTCTCCTCCTGGCTTGCCCAAAAGGCCCCGAGTTCTTCCCCCAAAATGAAGAAGGCTAAGATGGTTCGGCGCGACCCGACCAGGGATGAGTCCATCTCGCAGCCTCCCTCCCATCCCGAGATCCCTAAGGTATATTTACTCGCTTTACATTCCTTGTTGAGATAAAAAGTAGATGCTAACGTGTTCGCCTGCAGATCCATCCAAAGGGGAAGGAGGCTGGGGAGGCGAGTGTTGCACCTCACCCCTTCGAGGCCGACAATGATGAGGTGGCCCTCGAGATCACCTCTCTTCACAAACCAAAGGATCTCCCGCAAGACAATGGTAAATCCTCTTTTGCTGATTGGCCTCTTGTCAGCCTGCTTATCCTTATTTTTACAGCTCCGCCTTTGGGACCATGGGACCACAACGCCCAAATCCCCTACTCGCCTGATGCCCCTAGATCCTCCCTTGGGCCAACTGCCTCCAGCGACTGGCACGCCAAATATTGCCTCCCAAGACGACATTCCCACCGCCGAGCTGACAATTTTGCGCCCCGGGCTCGGGAAGGCGCATATCTCGTTCACTACCCCCTTCAAGGGGAGGCTGAGCACCTCTCACTGGCACTCGGGCAAGGAAGCGGATACCGGGCTAGGTAACCAATCGCACTCGCCCTCTACAAAGAATGAAGATTGCGCACATCTAACACTATATCCTATAGGTTACCGCGAGATCTCGTCGACTGATGTCGACATTGACGAGGAATCATTCTCGCCTCTTCCCTCGCCTGACTCAATTGCCACTTTTCTAGGAGACCCCAAGGATGTCGAGGCGCTGAACCAGACGACGGCAGAGATTCTGCGGAAGCACGCCTTGATGCTGCGTGACCTTTACAACCAGGTTCGCGAGAACCATAAATCTATCAAGAAGTGGTTGCATTGCCTGGAGAACAATAACGCGCAGCTGATTGCCGAGATGGGGGGAGATGCTAGTAGCGGGGGGGGGGGGGGGACTTTCCCGGAATCCACATCGCAGGTAGAAGATCAATTGTGCGTTCCCTAGCAGGAGCTGCAAACCATACGCGCACTGCAATATTCCTGCATGATGCCTAGGGCGGGAAAGGGAGGCTGGGGACGGTGGTGACGACCCAAGGCTGGCCTACCGACTCTCGCCTTCCTGCCCTCTCTTTCTTTTTAATCTGTAATAATCTCTGGTCTTGATGCCGAATGCTCATGGACAATTAAACTAAAGTGTTATTATTTTCTTTTTCTCCTTTATCTCGCCTCAGCGTTCTCGTCAGTTGTTCTTTTTGTTTTCACGCATGTCTTGTTTCTGAACTTATTTTTACGGCTGCAACGTTCAACTTTATTTTGGAGGCGAGTTAGGGAGTGAGAGATCTTGGAGGCGAGTGACGAAGTGCAAGATCTTGGTGGCGAGTGAGGGAGTGTGAGATCTTGGCGGTGAGTAAGGGAGTGTGAGATCTTCACGGGGTTTTAGGCGGGAACCGGGGAATTGGCTATCCACGTTTTTCCCTGCCTAGATCCTTTCCCACCCAAAATTTCCTATAAATATACCCCTCACCTACCACATTAACCACCTCTTTAATAGTTTCCAATACTCTTTCTCGCTTTTTCTCTCTTTGCACTCGCGCTTCTACGCTTTCTCCCCAACTCTCGCGAGATGATAAGAGACACATATGGTCGAACCAAGTCCGTAGCCTCATTCGTCGACTACCCCTTCATGAACTGAAGCCTGTCTGAAGAAGAGTACCACCCGCTCTCCAGTCTCTATGTCCCACAGGACTTCACCGCGCGGCTCCCGGGGAGGGATGAATCAATTATGACTTCTTGCCTTATGAACTTGCCATCCCTGCCAAGCACTTCGAGGTAGGGTTGCGCCTCCCCATCTGGTCATAAATACGCCAGGCCTTGCGCTACTTTGGCATCGTTCGCTCAGGTCAACCCCAACTCCATCTCTCTGCTAGTAGCATTCACCTACTACTTGCTGGAGGAGAGGATGGAGTTCAGTCTTCCCGTATTCTACAAGTTGTTCAACTTCCGCGCCAAGAGGGACAGGATCACGTTCTTCTCTGCCAACAACCTCAAGGAGAAGGGTCTTGCCAACAAAAACCATCACAAGATTCAGAAATTTATTTTCATCTCCGAGTATTTCAGCAAGCTTTCGCTCTCGCAAGTCCAGCAGGAGGAATCGACCTACCGCCCCCATCTCTCAGCAGCCACGAGGCCAAGCTCCACTTATTTCTTTTTGGAAAGGACTTTGACGTTCTCTATCTGAGGAGGAACGTCGACAAGCTCCTGCCTGTACTCGTCGGGGAAGATAGTTCTCACACTCTTTTAAGTTTAAGGATGAAAGGAATTTAGCTAACTTATAACGTATATGCAAGGGCGCGAGATCTTCCCCTTAACCCGCTTTTCCCGAGCAGTACAACACTCACCGCTGAGAAGGCACGTGCGGAGGCCGTCGCTGATGTAAGATCCCCCTCCCGGAACACAAGACACATCACGAGGGGAGTCTTATGCTCAAAATAGCTACCTTGCGGTAGCGTTAGCACACGAGCTAACCTGTACAAGACACCTATTCTGCCGGCTATAATCAATATCAAACATTGCCAACCCAACCAAGAATATAAAACAAAAGTCAAATCCACACATAAGTAAATAGTCCAGAAGTACATCAAATAAAATAAACATCAACAAGCTTCTATAACATCAGAGTACGTGTACAAAAATGAGTCTCTCTAACTCACATCAGCCACCGACGGCAGCAATGGCACCGTCCCTTCAGGCCCTGTCGTCCTGGCCTGGCTGTCCTGCTGCTGCATAACCTGCTACTGCTCTATCTATGGGGTTCCCTCCTAAAAAGGAAGAAGTATCAACTGTTAGTCATAAAGACTAAGCGGCTTCACATCCGCTCCCCCGACGACTCCTTGACACTGGGCGGAGAAAAAGACAAGTACAATATATATAGAGAGGAGCAGTAGTACAAACAGGTGGTAAAAGTGCGAGTAATATCAATGTATATCAGTAGTATAATGAACAAGTAAGCAATCTACTCTAGCAGTTATACCATGTGCAGCAGTATTAAATTATAGAACTACAACAGAAAGTAACTAAATTTATATAAATGCCCATACATACATATAAGTTTAGGGTCGGCTCAGCAGTAAAGTAACTCATCGTATAAGAGTGCCCATACAAAATTATACGATGAGGAACTTGTGTATGCAATGTAATGTAATGCCATGAATACAATGCAATGACTCACCCATGATTATGCACATGCAACCGTTATGTCGACACAGACTTGTAGTTCTCACTTTTCGAGCAGGTAGCTAATCTCCCAGGTGTAACGCCCCGAAAATCAAAAGAGCGACGGGAGGCGTTTTGAGCCAAGTTTGGAATTTGGCAAGGGGCACACGGCCTGGGACACGGGCGTGTCCCAGGGACATGTCGTGCTCGAGTCGACGATCTGGCCGAGAGGTCGACGAATTTTGGAGTCGACGGTCGTCGAGCAGCGAACACAGCCTGAGGCACGGGAATGTCCCAGGCCGCGTCCTTCTCGGGTGGTTGGCCGAGTTGAGTTGGGTGAGAAACACGGCATGGAGCCAAGGCGTGTTCGGGTATGACAAGAGCGTGTCAAATGGCACACGGGCGTGTCCAAGACCCGTGTGCTTCTCGGGTTGGTGTTGGTCCTGTGTCGATGGAGGAACACGCCCGGGAACACGGGCGTGTACCGGATGACACAGGCATGTCAGGTCAAACACGGGCATATTGGGTGCCCGTGTTCTTTTCGGGACGCGTCAGTTTCGACGGCGAATGGGGAACACGGCCCTGGATAAGGGCGTGTCACATGCCGTGTTTGACCCAGATTTTGCATTTCAAGCCCGAATCATGCCGTCCGTTTCCTTATTTTGGGCTCCGACGACTGGGGGTTGTTCCTGCTGAGATATACCCGGGTTTAGGGCTTTGAAAACCCCATTTCACTTGGGTTATTCTCTTTCTAAAGTTTAGAGAGAGGGGGAGCAAGGAAGAAGAAAGGAGGCTTGATCCGATCACCGGCAGAGCTTTGGGGCTCCAAATCGCAAGCCGACTTCAGATCTACAGAGGCGAGGAGATTACGGTGCTTTTCATCCGCATACATTTCCATGGAGCCAAGGAAAAATACTAGGGTAACGATTCTCATCCTAGGACATGTGAAGTCCTCTTTTCCTTTGCATAGGAAGCCCGCTCTCGCGAGTTTGTGGTGAGTTGAGGCGTTCCTTTGGGTAGACATGAATAGTCCCCGTTGTGTACATGTAAAGTCCGTAATCGAGAATGGATATAGGCATGATGTGTGAAGCCTACCCGGACAAGTTGGTCTGGATCACTGATGTTGCATTGCATGAATGGCCGGAGAAGACTCCGCGCGAATGGTTGTTTTTTGGGTTTTCTACGCGGTAGATTGCAACAGCGAGCCTTGGGATTAACTCCAAGGTGCACCCAGAAAACTGGGCAGATGCGTGATTCTGCCAAACATGGTGGCCTGGGAGCCAACCTGAACATAACTGGGTTATGTGATGTGTGTAAACGATATGGGACTCGGGGAATCTTCACCCGCGCAAACGGCTTAAGTTGACGTTGCGGTGTGAGCAACTGGTTAGGCGGAACCGTACCCGATCTATATGGTTCGGTTAGAGAGACCTAAGGTATGTGGTACTCGACGTTGGCATAGATGGAGGGTCTTAGGCAGTGGCAAGAAAGACCAAATGCTCACGAGTTATTGCCATCCAAGAGGCGGTGGTGAGTCAGCGGACTTTGACCGTGTTCACCGAGAATGTGCCCTAAGAGCATGGGGTGTGAGGCCGTGTGTGCCCATGTCTGTGATGAAGTGTTTATTCACTATACTGCTTGGTTATGCTAATAAAGTGCAGGGGAAGAGCATCGCCGCCCCGATTATGGGGGCGGGATCATTATAATTTGGTCAGCATAGCTGTCCGTTGCTTTTGTTTTCCACCATTGCGGTGGATTGTTGCTTACAGATGCTGCGGAGCCGAGCGGTAAATAGCGGCCAAAGCCCAAGTTGCTGAGCCGGCCCTCGAAGGCCAAATTTTGAGTGTTTACTTGTTTATTCACGTGTGACCGGCCTGCATGCCGTGGTATGGAAGACACATTTTATTTGAGTAAACAATTGTAAGGCCTTAAGGCCATTGTACTTATATATCGTACTTCATTCCTATTGGGTTTTGTAGTGGACATTCATGCTTGTGGCTGAGTTCTTTAACTTGCAAGAATACATTCCTGTTGGATGGGGATGCGAGGCTGTGGTGGGAAGGTCTAGAGCTGCATCACTTGAGAGGAAGGCAACTTACGGACGTCCCGATGGAGGAGTTCTCGAGACTGTTCTTGGCAAGGTACCTCCCTTCGGCTCAGAGGATAGCATTGGAGAATGAGTTCCAAAGGTTGGTGCAAGGAGAGAGTAGCGTGGATGAGTATCTCCACGAGTTTACTCGATTGGGTTGGTATGCTAGCTCTACGCTCGCGGATGAGGAGCGTATGACCAACCGTTTCTACGAAGGTCTAAGAGATGACTTAAGACTACTGCTCTCAGGGCTGATGACGTAGGGCTTCTTGACCCGGGTCAACACGGCCCGGTCTTTGGAGAAGGACTTGAAAAATGTGCAAGCAAAGAAAAACTCTGATAAGAAGAGGACAGAGTTCAAAGTGCCGGTTAATGCGAAGTCTGGGTATCGCAAGTTCAATAAGAAGGCTAGGACTTCGGGTCCAGCCCCTTCTTCTGGTGCTTCTGGGGCGACTATGGGTCGGACCCCAGACGTATGTTTTACTTGTGGGAAGCCGAGGCACTTTTCCCGTGACTGCTGGAGCGGACGTACCCAAGTCCGAAAGGAAGCCGGGAGCAACATATAAAGAGAAGGGCAAGACGGTGGAGTCAACCGCGTCCCATTATGCTCCGGATCAACCTAGAGTTTACAATCTTGGCCAGCAGGAGGCCATTAAGCAAGCGGATGTGATGACAGGTACGGTTTAAATTTATAGCAAGTTAATTTTTAAATACTTGTTATGCGCATGTTACCTTACCAATGCTTGTATAAGATTTGTTTTGATTTGTGAGAATCCAACGAGAGCACTCTTTGATACGGGAGCTTCACACTCCTTCTTGTCCGAAAGATTCATATTGCGCATCAGAGTACCTTCTTCATTGGCGAAGGACAAACTAGGTGTGTTGTTTCCCAATGGGTGTTCGATGCGTGCAGATAGAATCTGTGGCATTAAGATTCGTATCGGGAGTCAAGAGTTCCATTTGCAAGCGTCGTTACTACCGCTTGTGGAGTTTGACGTAGTATTTGGCATGGACTGTCTCTCGGAGTAGCAAGCTTTTATTGATTGCGGTCGCAAGGAAGTCAAGTTGGGAACAGGTCGTGAGACAACTTTCACGGGCTTGAAAGGGTGGAACAAGACTTTGATGTCTGCTCTTCAGGTGGTGAAGGCGGTTCGTGCAGGAGCAGAGCTTTTTTTCACACTAGTGGAGGTTGCAAAGCCTAAGCCTACGATGGATAGTATTTCAGTGGTAGTTGAGTACCCTGATGTGTTCCCTATCGATCTTCCTGGAGCCCTGCCTTAACAAAAGATTGATTTCACCATCGAGCTAGTGCCAGGTGCTAAACCTGTGTCACGCTCTCCGTATCGGCTAGCGCCTAAGGAAATGACGGAGCTGAAGGTTCAACTTCAAGAGTTATTGGAGCAGGGGTATGTGCGTCCAAGCTCATCGCCTTGGAGCGCACCGGTCCTATTTGTTAAGAAGAAGGACGAAAGCTTGAGACTTTGTATTGATTATTGGGAGTTGAACAAGCTAACGAAGAAGAACAAGTACCCGATCCCGAAGATTGATGATCTGTTCGATCAGTTAGTTGGGTCAACGGTGTACTCAAAGTTGGATATCAAGTCTGGATATTATCAGCTGAGGATAAGGGGAGTGATATCCCCAAAATAGCTTTTAGTACGAGATACGAGCATTACGAGTTTACGGTCATGCCGTTTGGGCTGACAAATGTGCCGTCGATGTTCATGGATTTGATGAACATGACGTTCAGGGAGTACTTAGACCACTTTGTAATCGTCTTCATCGATGACATATTGGTGTACTCCCAGAGTGAGGAGGATCACTTTAAGCATCTGCATTTGGTGCTGGAGATGCTGAGGAGGAATCAATTGTACGCCAAGATCTCCAAATGCAAGTTTTGGTTATCCTCAGTGGCGTTCCTTGGTCATATAGTAAGTGGAGAGGGCATTGCGGTGGATCCAGCGAAGATTGTTGCGATACGTGAGTGGCCTGTACTGTCTACATTAGCGGAAGTCCGAAGTTTTCTGGGGCTCGCCGGCTATTACAGACGCTTCATGGAGAACTTCTCGCGGATAGCATTACCCCTCACGACTTTGATGAGGATAGAGCAGAAGTTCGTTTGGACGCCGGAGTGCGCACGAGCTTTTGAGGAGTTGAAGTGTCGGTTGACCACGACGCCTGTACTTAGTTCGCCGAGTGGGACCGAAGGTTTTGAGATCTACAGCGATGCTTCGGGCAGTGGACTGGGTTGTGTCCTACTGCAACATGGAAGTGTGATAGCGTATGGCTCACAACAGCTGAAAGTGCATGAGAGGAATTATCCGGTCCATGACTTGGATTTAGCGGCCATGATTTTTGCCTTGAATCTGTGGAGGCACTACTTGTATGGAGTGAAGGTCGATATCTATACCGACCATAAGAGCATGAAATACTTGTTGGATCAGAAAGATTTAAACATGCAACAGAGGAGATGGATGGAGTTCCTGGGGGACTACACGTTCAAGATCAATTATATGCCTAGGATAGGTAATGTGGTTGCGGACGCGTTGAGTCGCCGAGCCCTAGCTCAAGGCAATTGGCTGTCGGTCCATGACGAGCGGTTGGTTCGGGAGTTGGAGGCATTGGAGATCTCTTACGTAGACAAGCAGTCGAGTGCTAAAGCGCTATTGAACTGTAAAGAAGTTCAGTATGACCTGGCTGATCGGATTCTGCAGACTTTGGATGTAGATAGCAACATGAAGCATCTCATGATAGAGGCTTTGGATGGGTCAAATTCCCAATATGAGGTTGTGAATGGATTGCTTTGGAAAGTTGGTCGTTTGTGCATCCCAAATGTGGGCACTTTGCGGGTGGAATTGTGGTATGAGGCGCATCATACCAAGTACACGATTCACCCGGGGAGCACGAAGATATACCACGATGTGAAGAAATTGTTCTGATGGCCAGGACTGAAGAAGGATGTGACACTGTACGTGGCGAAGTATCAAACATGCGCCTTAGTGAAGGCGGAGTGCCAAAAGCCGGGAGGATTCTTGAAGTCCTTGCCTATTCCAGAGTGGAAGTTCGATGACATTACTATGAACTTTGTGCATGGGTTGCCAAGGTCGCAAAAGGGGAACGATGCCATTTGGGTGGTCGTAGATCGTCTAACGAAGGTGTCACACTTCATTCCGCATAGGAAGGATGATCCGATTGAGAAATTGGCAAAGCTGTATGTGGACAATATTGTGCGGCTTCATGGTGTGCCCCGCAGCATCGTGAGTGATCGAGATGGGCGGTTCACGTCCAATGATTGGAGAATGGTGCAACAGATGTTGGGAACAAAGCTGAGTTTCAGTACGGCCTTTCATCCGCAGACAGATGGTCAGACCGAGAGAGTCAATAGGACAATGGAAGACATGCTTCACATGTGCGTCCTATACTTTGGGAAGCAGTGGGAAGATCACCTATACTTGGTGGAATTCGCTTATAACAATAGCAACCAGGCGAGCATTCAAATGGCGCCCTTCGAGGCCCTTTATGGTAGAAGATGTCGCATGCCGTTGTCTTGGTTGGAAACGGGTGAGTCAAAGTTGTACAAGCGATAAGAGGTGGAAGATGCTACTTTGTTGGTGCGAACCATTCGGGAAAGGTTGCTAATCACTCAGGACCGCCAGGCTAAGTACTATAATGCCAAGCACAGGAACGTGGAGTTCGATATTGGCGACTGGGTGTACTTGAAGATCAAGCTGTTCAAGGGCGTCTCGCGGGTGCGGCGCTTGAAGAAGCTAAGCCCGAGGTACCTTGGACCGTTTGAGGTTCTGGAGCGGATTGGCAAAGCAACGTATCAGTTGAAGCTATCAGTGGAGATTAGTGGTCTACACGATGTATTCCATATATCGGTGCTACGGAAGGCGGTGCAAGAGCCTTCGCATGTGATCGCGGTGGATCAAGTGCCGGTGTATAATGGGTTGACGACGAAGGTCAATCCCATTCGAATTTAGGACTCGAAAGTCAAGCGGCTACGCAACAAGGAGATCAGGATGGTCAAGGTCCGTTGGGACAACTGTGGTCGGGAGGAGCTCTCGTTGGATCGAGAGCAGACCATACTTGAGGAGTACCCGGAGTTATTCCACTCAGGTACCGTTTAAGTTTTATGTTTATCTTTCCTTTATGTAATTTCGGGGATGAAATTCTTTTAAGAGGGAGAGAGTTGTAAAGCCCCAAAACTCAAAAGAGCGACGGGAGGCATTTTGAGCCAAGTTTGGAATTTGGCAGGGGGCACACGGCCTGGGACACGGGCGTGTCCCAGGGGTGTGTCGTGCTCGGGTCGACGATCTGGCCGAGAGGTCGACGAATTTTGGAGTCGACGATCGTCGAGCAATGAACACGGCCTGAGACACGGGCGTGTCCCAGGCCGTGTCCTTCTCGGGTGGTTGGCCGAGTTGAGTTGGGTGAGAAACACGGCCTGGAGCCCAGGCGTGTTCGGGTATGACACGGGCGTGTCCAAGACCCGTGTGCTTCTCAGGTTGGTGTTGGTCCTGTGTCGATGGAGGAACACGCCCGGGAACACGGACGTGTACTGGATGACACAGGCGTGTCAGGTCAAACACGGGCGTATCGGGTGCCCATGTTCTTTTCGGGACGCATCGGTTTCGATGGCGAATGGTGAACACGACCCTGGACACGGGCGTGTCACAGGCCGTGTTCGGCCCAGATTTTGCATTTCAAGCTCGAATCGTGGCAGTCCGTTTCCTTATTTTGGGATCCGACGGCTGGGGGTTGTTCCTACTGAGATATACCCGGGTTTAGGGCTTTGAAAACCCCATTTCACTTGGGTTATTCTCTTTCTAAAGTTTAGAGAGAGGGGAGATCAAGGAAGAAGAAAGGAGGCTTGATCCGGTCACCGGCGGAGCTTCGGGGCTCCAAATCGCAAGCCGACTTCGGATCTACAGAGGCAAGGAGATTGCAGTGCTTTTCATCCGCATACATTTCCATGGCGCCAAGGAAAAATGCTAGGGTAACGATTCTCATCCTAGGACATGTGAAGTCCTCTTTTACTTTGTATAGGAAGCCGGCTCTCGCGAGTTTGCGGTGAGTTAAGGCATTCCTTCGGGTAGACAAGAATAGTCCCCGTTGTGTACATGTAGAGTCCGTAATCGAGAACGGATATAGGCATGATGTGTGAAGCCTACCCAGACAAGTTGGTCTGGATCGGTGATGTTGCATTGCATGAATGGCCGGAGAAGACTCCGCGCGAATGGTTGTTTTTCATGTTTTCTATGCGATAGATTGCAACAGGGAGCCTTGGGGATTAACTCAAAGGTGCACCCGTAAAACTGGGCAGATGCGTGATTCTGCCAAACATGGTGGCCTGGGAGCCAACCTGAACATAACTGGGTTATGTGATGTATGTAAACGATATGGGACTCGGGGAAGCTTGACCCGCGCAGACGGCTTAAGTTGACGTTGTAGTGTGAGCAACGGGTTAGACGGAACCGTACCCGATCTATGTGGTTCAGTTAGAGAGACCTAAGGTACGTGGTACTCGTCGTTGGCATAGATGGAGGGTCTTAGGAAGTGGCCAGAAAGACCAAATGCTCACGAGTTATTGCCGTCCAAGGGGCGATGATGAGTCAGCGGACTTTGACTGTGTTCTCTGAGAATGTGCCCTGAGAGCACGGGGTGTGAGGCCGTGTGTGCCCATGCCTGTGATGAAGTGTTTATTAACTATACTGCTTGGTTATGCTAACAAAGTGCAGGGGAAGAGCATCGCCGCCCCGATTATGGGGGCGAGATCGTTATAATTTGGTCAGCATAGCTGACCGTTGCTTTTGTTTGCCACCGTTGCGGTGGATTGTTGCTTGCAGGTACTGCGGAGCTGAGCAGTAAATAGCGGGCCAAAACCTAAATTGCTGAGCCGGCCCTCGAAGGCCAAATTTTTAGTGTTTACTTGTTTATTCACGTGTGACCGGCCTGCATGTCGTGGTATGGTAGACATATTTTATTTGAGTAAACAATTGTAAGGCCTTAAGGCCATTGTACTTGTGTATTGTACTTCATTCCTATTGGGTTTTGTAGTGGACATTCATGCTTGTGGCTGGGTTCTTTAACTTGCAACTTTTATTAATTGCTTCCGCTAGAATGACTCTGTGTAGCACGTTGGTTATTAGTTGGATGGTATTCCATTGAGTAACCACCCGGTCTGTCTGTGGTATATGACGTCGGGCCCCGACCGGACCTACTGCTATATGCTATGCGACGGATAGGGGGTGTTACATCAGGCGTCAACCGTCGTGGCCAGGCGGTGATAGTGGAGCGGGCTTCTCCACTACTAGGCGGGCATCCACACTACCAAGCCTAGGCCGCCGTACACCTCAACCCTAAGAACACAACAGCAGAGCTCACATGCGTACTATGACTCAGAAGGGGTCTCGGGTTGATATGCACCAAGAGGGACAGGATCGCGTTCTTCTCCGGCAACAACCTCAAGGAGAAGGGTCTTGCCAACAAAAACCATCACAGGATTCAGAAATTTATTTTCTTCTACGAGTATTTCAGCAAGCTCCCGCTCTTGCAAGTCCAGCAGAAGGAATCGACCTACCGCCCCCATCTCTCAGCGGCCACGAGGCCAAGCTCCACCTGTTTCTTTTTGGAAAGGACTTTGACGTTCTCTATGTGAGGAGGAACGTCGACAAGCTCCTGCATGTACTCATCGGGGAAGATAGTTCTCACACTCTTTTAAGTTTAAGGATGAAAGGAATTTAGCTAACTTATGCCGTATATGCAGGGGCGCAAGATCTTCCCCTCAACCCACTTTTCCCAAGAAGTACATCGCTTGCGACTGGGAAGGCACATGCAGAGGCCGTCGCTACTGTAAGACCCCCCTCCTAGAACACAAGACACGACACAAGGGGAGTCTTATGCCCAAAACAGCTGCCTTGCGGTAGCGTTTGCACACGGGCTAACTTGTACTACAAGACGCCTATTCTGCCGGCTATAATCAATATAAAACATTGCCAACCCAATCAAGAATATAAAATAAAAGTCAAATCCACACATAAGTAAATAGTCCAGAAGTACATCAAATAAAAGAAGCATCAACAAGCTTCTATAACATCAGAGTACGTGTACAAAAATGAGTCTCTCTAACTCACATCAGTCACCGACGGTAGCGATGGCACCGTCCCCTCAGGCCCCGTCGTCCTGGCCTGACTGTCCTGCTGTATAACCAGCTACTACTCTATCTGTGGGGTTCCCTCCTAAAAAGGAAGAAGTAGCAACTATTAGTCATAAAGTCTAAGTGGCTTAACATCCGCTCCCCCGGCGACTCCTCAACATCGGGCGGAGAAAAGGACAAGTACAAAATATATATATATATATATATATATATATATATATATATATATATATATATATATATATATATATATATATATATATATATATATATATATATATATATATATATATATATATATATATATATATAGAGGAGCAGTAGTACAAACGGGTGGTAAAAGTGTGAGCAATATCAATGTATATCAGTAGTATAATGAACGAGTAAGCAATCTACTCTAGCAGTTCTACATGTACAGCTATTGGGTACATTGGGAAATGTGTACCAGATTTGGAGAAGCCTCACCTAACTCAATGATATTCATCAATGTGTATTTGATGGTGTTTTGAGTTTCATTGTGCAGGTTAAGGAAATGCAGAAAAAGTTTCTAAGTACAAGTGTCGACACATGAGAAGAATTGTGTCGACACTTGGTAAAGGCTGTGTCGACACCAGAAGCCAGATTGTGTCGACACACAGGACTTGTGTCGACACACAAAAATTATGTCGACAAAAATTGTGTCGACACACAGGACTTGTGTCGACACACACCAGAATTCTGTCGACATCAAATTTGTCGAGACTAGGAGTTATTGTGTCGACACATAGGACTTGTGTCGACACACTCCAAAGAAGCTGTGTCAAGATGAAAAAGAAGAGCTGTGTTGACATTATGTGAGCTGTGTCGATATCACCAAGGATTGTGTCGACACATGATCTATTTATGTCGACACATTTGAAGTATTGTCTCGACACTTTGCTGCTGAGTTAAAGTTCAATGAAGTATCAGATGACATGAGTGGAGACTTGACAGCTGTCACAACCAACAAAGCAGTTACATCTGTCAGAGCTGTCAGAAGGCCGTTAGGAACCGGATCAGCCGGTAACCTCGGATGAAGTCTATATAAAGACATGTTCTATCATCAAACATAACAACCAAGTAGAAGAAGAGAAGTCTTCATCCAGAAATCAACAAGTCTCTAAGGGCAGATTCAGAACAAATCTGCAAGAAGAATTCAGAGCCACATCTGAATTAAAGAAGGAAGCCGATTGAAGATCATCTCCAAGAAGATCAACCTTACTTTGCTCAAATTCAAGAAGCTTTGAAGATGCTAAGACAGGTTGGATCTAAAGCAATCAGATCTATCAAGAATTGATCAAGAAACCTTCAACCCATTCTCTCTCTACTTGGGTGAAGGATTTATACTTTTTATAATCACTTTTCTCTGTAGGATCTAATATAGATCTTAGTGTAGGAGAGTTATCTCTCTGAGTTGTAAGCCTAAATCTATAAAGGCTGAGGTAGGGCTGAGTGCCTGAGGTAGGGTATTAATTTCTCTGAGTTGTAGGCCTGTTGAAGAGGCTGAGGTAGGGCTTGATTGCCTGAGTTATAGGAGTGTGGACTCACTCTGAGGTAGGATTGTCTGTGAGGATCTGACTGTTGGACTTCCTGAAGTCTGAGTTGTAGGAACCATTCTAGGTTCTGAGTTGTAAGATTTGAGGATCTGAGAAGGAAGAATGGAGTTAGGCCGAATCTAGTATACTGCTAGATAGGCGAAGGGGGAAAGTGGATGTACCCATCACTTGGGGAACCACTATAAATCTGTGTATTTGCTGTGTTGCCTGTGTTTGCTATAATCTGTGCTGTGATAGAAATTGATAAGGCTGTCTAACAAGTAATTCACATTATCTGCCTGTATAAAAGAATTGAACCTATTCACCCCCTTTAGGTGTTTAGGATATCTTGAATCCAATTCTTTCAACAGCAGTATGAAAATATAGAACTACAACAGAAAGTAACTCAACTTATATGAATACCCATATAGACATATAATTTTAGGATCGGCTTAACAGTAAAGTAACTCATCGTATAAGAGTGCCCATACAAACTTATACGATGAGGATCTTGTGTATGCAATGTAATGTAATGCCATGAATGCGATTCAATGACTCACCCATTATTATGCACATGCAACCGCTATGTCGACACAGACTTGTAGTTCCCACTTTTCGAGCAGGTAGCTAACCTCTCATGCGTCAACCATTGTGGCCAGACGGTGACAGTGGAGCGGGCTTCTCCACTATTAGGCGAACATCCACACTACCAAGCCTAGGCCTCCGTACGACTCAATGCTAAAAACACAACAGCGAAGCTCACATGCGTACTACGGCTCAGAAGGGGTCTCGGGTAGATGTTCACCAAGAGCCCAGCCCAACTGGTCTATCTTCATGGCACGGAAGGTGCCTCTATGAACAAATCACCAAAGTACCAAGGCCAACTGTCCACTAGTACGGAGGGTGCCTCGGGAAGTAAGCACCGAGGACCAAGGCCCAACCGTGCAGGTCTAGTTGTCAACTCTCGTCGGTGTGACGACTGACGAGCCCATAGACCTGCCATACTGTCATAAACCCAGGATTACGACACCGCGTGTAGACTCACACCGCATGCAATGTCACATCATCATGGCACAGAAGGTGCCTCTGTGGAAAAACCACCAGAGGACCAAGGCCAACCGTCCACATATGTCTCTTTTCATCACTACCAATCCAGTGTGGTCAAACACCCGCACTTACACCCTTTCATAATCTCGTGCCCCAAGGCTCTTTAAGGGTTCATCACCAACACAATGGTACTTCACATATTCATCAATCATTTGGTTAACCTAATTACATGTAGACTATGATCACATAACTATAACATCAACTGGTTGCAATCTTCTACCAAGTTCAAACCATTCGTGCACACATGGATCTATGCACTAAATGCCAACAACCATTTGTTCATAGCAATCACTACCAACTATGTACAACAAGTTCAAGCCAATCTCATCATTATTCAACGTATTACCATTGTCATGTACGTACTTATTGGTTCACATATTTAAATCATTCCTACCATTTTAACTCATTAACTCATTCGTTCATTACGCCATGTGTTCGTTTTGGATCTATCCAACAAATGCCATTAACAATATTTGTCACCATTACTTATACAATAAATTTACCAAGATGTTAACATTGTTGTACTACAGTCTCTCCCTACCAAATTCAAAGCCAACTCAACACCAACCCGAGAATTATTTGTGCAGGAAAGTTTACTGTACATCGACTTTGATCAGGGATTCCTGAGGCTACAAGAATTCGAGGAAAGTGTGTAACCCCTCTTTGGAAAGGTATTTCCAAGGGATACAACTTTCGTGTTTAGTAAAAAGCCCAGATCTAGCTGCATCATGTCTGAAAACGGTATCAAAGATCGCTGCGCGTGGAAAATAGATTTCTGCACGCATCTTAAAGCGAGACGAACGACATCGGTTTGGCCTCTTCCTCCAACCAAAATTCCAAAGTCACATCCAGAATTCCTCCTCCCTTGTTCACCCTCAAAAGGCCAACTTTCTTCACGAAACCAATTCTCTATCTTCTCATGGAAGGAGGAAGTGGTTGAAGACATCTTCTCTCTAGGGTACAAGCCCTAGCATGGCCTTCTCCTAAGAAAACTTCTTCTCACGAATCAAGACTCCTTTGAGTCGATATCTCTCATAGGAATAACTAAAGATCTAGCACCAAGAGAGAGGGTAGGAAGTTCACCTCGGTTCCGGCGTTTCCGAGGTTTCCAGCCATGGATCTTGTCAGCCTTCCTTGCGAAATCTTCTTCTCCCTCGTTGGTGTTCATTCTTCACGGGAAGGAGAGGAAGAGATGATTTTCTTCCAGAAATTGACTCTGGCGGCTTCACTGTTTCGTCGGGCTTGGCAGAGACAACTGCTCGGCAAAGTGATAAAAATAAGGCTAGGTTTTCCGCATGTCTCTTTTTTAAAGTGAGAAATTAGGGTAAATGGCAAGCCATGTGTTGGTCTGACATTGGACCGCCAAATATTACTTTAAATGAGTCATTTTGAAAGGACGCAACCCATTTAAGTCGATTTGGTGCAATTCTCGAAAACCCGATTCAGCAGCAAACATGGACGAAAATTTGCCTAAGGCAAAATGTATCTAAGTTAAATGGCGTTCGACGAATTTTAGCCCTGTTCAACGAATGACGCACGACAAATTTGGCGTTCGACGAATTTTCTTGAATTTGACGAATTAACGCTCGACGAATTTTAGTGCTCGATGAATTTACCTGAGTTCGGCGAATTGTTCGATGAATTTTCCTGAGTTCGACGAATCATTGCTTGACGACTTTAGCGTTCGACGAATTTACGTGAGTTCGACGAATGGTGCTCGACGAATTTGGCGTTCGACGAATTTTCCTGAGTTCGACGAATCAGCACTCGACGAATTTAGCTGAGTGTGACGAATCAGTGATTGACGGATTTCGGCATTCGACGAATTACCTAAGTTCGACGAATCGATGGTCGATGAATTTCGGCGTTCGACGAATTATCCTCAGTTTATGGTGTTGAGTCTACTCAACACTCTCAACACCTTAACCGCCAGAAACTTCCTAATTTAAATGGCGTCGAGAGCATCGAGTCCACTCAATGCTCTCAACGGCTTAACCTCCAGAAACTTTCTAAGTTAAATGGCGTTGAGAGCATTTAGTCCACTCAATGCTCTCCACACTCTCAACGTCTCAACCGCTAGAAACTTTCTAAGTTAAATGGCATCGAGTGCGGTGAGTCCCCTCAACGCACTCGACGCCCCCGAACCTGAGTCAATTTTCTTGACTCAGAACATGTGCGAGGGGTCTGACACGAAATGGGACGTTACAACTGCGACATGCAGAAGTGAGCCAAAGTCGTTACCGAAATCGGGCAGCCCAAGCGGAAGCCTGAGACACTTCCTCCTCCGCTGCCTCTTAAGAAGGCAAAAACGTAGATCCCGTCAAGGGCTCGACAAGTAGACCGGCGAGCTCGGCAGGACCTCAACGGCGATAGATAAACCGGAGCACAGAGGCCACCGAAACTTTGGCTTGGTCGAGAAGCTGCTGGATGATGCCGGCGAGCCACTGTTGGACCGGGACCGCGAGATCAACAAGACCCACATTTCCACAGTCCTCCCCTTCTGGCAGGAGGGAGACACTTTGTCCAGCCAAGCCTTCGCACTCGCCTTCGGGCTATATGGGCAAGACAACGCCACCTATTATGTTGACACACACATGCAGTCTCTCGCCTATGAGAGTTTGTGAGCCCAGCTCCGCGCCGTCGAACTCACCCACATGACGGCTCGCCGCGGCATCTGCCTGTCGCAGCAGGTGGCAGATGTCAGTGATGTGCGGTCGACACTCTCCAAAGATGTGGTGTCCCTGAAGTAGAAGTTGGTCGTTGCCGAGAACGCTCTTGCCATGCAAGTAGGCAGAGTGGTAAGCTTTCTTGCAGGATGCCGCGACTGTTGCCAAGAAGGACGCGCGCACAACCCAACTTGAGGAGGAGAATCAAAGGCTAAAGGCGCAGAACCAGCAGTGGATCGGCTCGCTGATTCCCAATCCCCCAGCCGAGAAGATTAAAGCTTTGTTGTACTCGCAGCATGAGCTGGAGCTGATGATGCAGGAAAATAACATCATGACAACAAGGCACTCACTCCAAACGATGCAGAGAGCTAGATTCCTGAAGGCTGAGGGCGAGAAGGTGACCGTCGAGATCCTGGTTCCGGAGCTTTTCCTTCCTATTCCCGATCCTGAGGACAGTGCTGATGATGCCTCTTGCGAGAGCGATCATTCAGCATCATCTCCTTGAAGTTCTCGCGGTATATTTTGTATTTTTTATTTTTGGGCCTTGCCCTCCTTTTGTTATATGTAATAGCTGATATGAATGAAAATGATTGAGATTTTTCTTAAAATGTTTCTATCTCCTTTTCCTTTGTTTTAATCTTGAATGCTTTGTTTTGCGATCACATACTATACTCGCGCTTCAACTTAGGTGGCCCAAGGTTGAAACATCTCGCGAGACCGTAGATCAACCTCTCGCTGTATCAACCAGTAGGTTTGATTTTACTACCTTGACATATAGAACTAGGTCTTGCGTCGCTCCCGCCCCTTTAGCTCATGCGCGCTTAGAGTGTTCGGCTTCTCGGGCTCGCCGCTTATCGTAGGGCCCTGCGCCGTTCTCGCCATGATGGCCCACGCACACTGACGATCTTAGAATTAGAATCTTTTGTATAAGATTTAGTTCTTGCGTTGTTCTCGTCGTATTGGCTCTCACGCGCCTTGAATGAGTGACACGCAAGTTCTTCTTCCAGGAATTCACATCCACTTTGAAGGCTGTCCTACCCATGGCACTTTGCCTCAGGCTTACCCTTGGGAACCATTTATTGATCAGCGAGATCCCTGCCGGCAAGATCCCTGTCAGCGAGATCCCCGTCGGCGAGATCCCTGACAGCGAGATCCCTGAGAATTCCTCCAACACTCCAATATTCCAACCAAGACCCTCCAGACCCGTCAGTTAGGTGAGAGCCTGACGGCCAGTGCAATTCCAGGCCTAGCTTTGAAGCTTTTCACAATATCAGCTAGGTGAGAACCTAACATCGGGAGGTGATCATTAACCAGACATATCTCTTTAGCCAACCACCAGGCACTAGCACCGGCCCAATCAGTAGATGAGAGCCTGACGGCGGGCGTTGAGCATCAGCCTGACTTTCATTTGGCCAACCACCGGGTACTACCACCGAGCCAATCAACTAGATGAGAGCCTAACGGCGGGTGTTGAGCATCAACTGGACTTTCATTTGGCCAACCATTAGGCGCTACCACTAGCCTAATCAGTTAGATGAAAGCCTGACGACGGGTGTTGAGCATCAACCAGACTTTCGTTTGACCAACCATCGGGCGCTACCACCGGCCTAATCAGCAAGATGAGAGTCTAACGGCGGGCGTTGAACATCAACTAGACTTTCATTAGGCCAACGACCGGGCGCTACCACCGGCCCAATTAGCTAGATGAGAGCCTGATGGCAGACATTGAGCATCAACCAGACTTTCATTTGGTCAACCACCGGGTGCTACCAACGGCCTAGTCAGCTTGATGAGAGCCTGACGGCGGGTGTTGAGTGTAAAAGCCGAACAAAAACAAACCGAAATGGTTTTAAACTGAACTTTATTATCCGAAAAAGGTATCTATTACAAAGGTATGCCCTCCCTTATATAGAATGGAGGAGAGATGAGAGAATACAAATAAGAGATGTAGGACTAAAAATTTACAGGACTAAGCGGACTGTACAAAACAAACCGCACAAGCCACGCGGTTAGACAGAAGGGCTAACCGCACGGCTACCACAAGAGAAGAAGAGAGATTGCCTGTGAAGACCGCTAGACCTCCTGGTCTTCAAGCCGGCTGAGACAAACCACCAGACCGCGCGGTCTTCAACCCGCCAAGACAGACCGCCCGGTCATCAACTTCAACACTCCCCCTCAAGCTGGAGCATATATATCGATCATGCCCAGCTTGTCGCAAACATGAAGAAACGATGCGAAAACTGGCTTGGTGAAGATGTCAGCCAGCTCTTTATCAGAAATGACAAAGGGAGTGTAAATTTGTTCCTTTAAGATCTCTTCACGAATGAAATGGCAATCAACCTCAATGTGCTTTGTTCTTTCATGGAAGACCGGATTTTTGGAGATGTATATGGCAGCCTTGTTATCACAGAACATAGGTAGAGGATGGTTGTAGACCTCTCCTAAATCTAGCATGAGAGCCCGCAGCCATTTTAACTCACAAGTGGTCGACGTCATACTGCGATACTCAGCTTCTGCACTGGACCTGGAGACAACAGACTGCTTCTTGCTCTTCCAGCTCACCAGATTTCCCCCAACAAAGGTGCAAAAACCCGAGGTTGACTTGCGATCCCCTTTGTCATCTGCATAACTTGCATCTGAGTAGGCTTCGATCCTCAGATGACCATTCTTCTGAAAAAGTAATCCTTTCCCAGGCGCTGCTTTGACATACTCCAAGATCCGCAAGGCGGACTGTAGATGGCACTCCCTAGGTGCTTGCATGAATTGACTCACCTTGCCCACAGCATAGGAAATGTCGGGTCTGGTCACTGTGAGATATATGAGCTTACCAACCAGACGCCTGTACCGCGAACTATCTGAAAGAGGAGGCGAATCATCTGTCCAGGTTTTGTCTTCTCCAGTTGCCATGGGGCATCGGGCAGGTTTTGCTCCAGTCAATCCTGCCTCTTTTAAAAGATCAAGGGCATACTTACGCTGAGAGAGAACTAAGGAGTCGGGCTTCTGAGAGATTTCGATCCCCAGAAAGTACTTTAGAGAGCCCATATCTTTCGTGATCAGATGTTGGCGAAGATGTCGCTTTGTCAGGACTACCCCTTCCTGGTCATCACCAGTGAGAAGAATATCATCGACATACACAGCAAGAACAACTAGCCCCGAAGGAGTTTTGCGAATAAATAGAGAGTGATCAGCAGAGCTTTGCGCAAAACCAACAGCCGCCACAATGCCGCTGAACTTGTCAAACCAAGCTTGAGGACTCTGCTTGAGGCCATAAATTGCCTTCTGCAGCCGGCATACTCGTGTCTCCCCCTGAGCAACATACCCAGGAGGTTGCTCCATGTAAACGGCCTCGTGAAGATCACCATAAAGGAAGGCATTCTTGACGTCCAGCTGAGAAATCGGCCAATCCCTATTGACCGCCACAGAGAGAAGGACCCGGATAGTGCTGAGACGAGCCACGGGGGAGAAGGTGTCAAAGTAATCAACCCCATAGGTCTGAGTAAAGCCCTTAGCAACAAGGCGAGCCTTATACCGATCCACAGTGCCGTCTGGGCCAAATTTGACCACAAAGACCCAGCGACAGCCAACAACATCAGTACCGAAGGGAGGAGGAACAAGAGTCCATGTACCCCGCTCCGTGAGGGTCGCCATTTCCTCATCCATGGCCAGCTTCCAGTGGGGAATAGCAAGGGCCTCCTGATAGGAACGAGGCGTGGCAGTGGCAGAGATAGCCAGCGCAAAGGCCCTGCGAGAAGGTGTAAGACGATCATATAAAACAACAACAGCAAGGGGGTGTAGGGTACATGTCCACACCCCTTTGCGAAGAGCCACATGGAGATCCAGGTCGGCAGCCCCCTCGGGATCCGGAGCGTCCGTGGCAGAGAGAGCTGGCCCGGGAGAAGAGAGCGACGACGGCGGAGATGGTGGAGATGGAGGTGGAGAAGTGGGAGAGAGAGGTGGAGCGAGAGGAGGGGACGGAGAGGGCGGAGGGGTGGGTATCTCGGTAGGAGACGAGGGAATGAAGGGAATAGCAGGAGAGTCAGAAGGCGGGGAAGGAGGAGAGGGAGCGGGGAAATAGAGGAGGAGTCAGCCGAGAAGTAGGAGGCATTCTCGAAGAAGGTAACGTCAGCAGGGACGAACTGCTGACGAAGAACAGGGTTAAAGCAACAATAGCCTTTCTGAGTGGTGGAGTACCCCAGAAAGACACATTTGGTGGAGCGAGGGGAGAGCTTGTCACGGGTGGCAGATGGGGTATGGACAAAAGCAGTGCATCCAAAGATGCGGAGATGGAGAGGAAAAGGCTCCTTGCCCGGATACAGAATGAAGAAGGGTGTTTTCCCGTAGAGAATGGTGGATGGAATTCGATTGATGAGGTAGCAGGCAAGGAGAACGGCATAGCCCCAATACGAGCGAGGGACATGCATCTGGGTCATCAATGTGCGAACCACATCGAGGAGGTGACGGTTTTTGCATTCCGCCACCCCATTTTGTTGGGAGGTGTAAACACAGCTAGTCTGATGAATAATGCCATGTTGCACACAAAAAGAGGTAAAAGCATGACTCAGATACTCTTTAGCATTGTCGGAACGAAATGTTTTAATACAAACATTGAACTGAGTTTTAATCAACTGATAAAAAGATATCCATACATCTAAAAGTTCAGAGCGATCTCGGAGGAGATACACCCAAGTACATCGAGAAAAATCATCTATAAAGGTTACAAAATAAGAACTACCCCGACCAATGGTGAGGGTAGGAGCAGGTCCCCAGATATCAGAGTGGACAAGATCAAAAGGACGAGTAGAGCCCCGTCCGTGCTTCGGCGGGAAGGAGGAACGGTGATGCTTGCCGAGTTGACAGGCGTCGCATTGGAGAGGAGTACTGGACGGAGGGAGGTGCGGCAGAAGCTGATGTAGAAGACGTGGTGGAGGATGACCGAGGCGGAGATGCCACTGGAGAAGATTCGTACAGGAAGACGAGAAGACGGACAAGGCAGAAACATTGTCGAGGAAGTAGAGGCCGCCGCTCTCAGTCCCAGTAGCAATCGTCCGGTGGGAGCTCGGATCCTGAAAAGAACAAGAAGTTGGTGTAAATGTCACAGAACACTGAAGCTGTTTGCATAAAGAGGTAACAGACAACAGATTGCACGGAAACTTGGGCACATAGAGAGTGTCCGCTAGTTGTAGTGACGGAGTAACATGAACCACTCTCGTCCCATGAACCGGGAGGGAGAACCATCCGCAACTAGGACCGGGGGCAACCGATCATGTTGTTCGAGCAAAGAGAAGCACTGAGGATTGCCCGTCATGTGATTAGTGGCACCAGAGTCGATGAGCCATTTACCTTGAGTCACCATGTGGGCACTACCTGAGGAAGTTACAACAGAGGCAGACGGCTTGGAAGAGTCACCGGAGGGTCAAAGATGGGGATGCTTCGTCCACCAGCGTTCGAAAGTATGGCCGGTTCGGCCACAATGAGAACAGAGGTAGCAGGAAGAAGCACGGCCGCCGGACTGGTGACTGCGGCTACCAGAGCCACTCCGCTGAGTGTGATGAGAATAGTTGTCCGGTGGTGGAGAAGGAGCGGGCAAAAGTGGGCGCTGAAGGAGGGAGGTGATAGCAGCGATGCGGGCAGCGGTGGCATCTAAAGTAGGAGATTCGGCCTCACCCAGAATTTGCTGGCGGATCATGTCATAAGTATCAGGAAGCCGGAGCAGATAACACACAACCAGAAGCTCCTGGAAGTGCTTGTGTTGTTGAGCCAAATCCGCAGAAAAGGGGCAATTCTGAAGAATCTCAGCCCCAAGAGCCTGAACATGTTGGTAGGCAGCATCAGGAGACAAGGTAGGACGGGCAAAGAGGTCCGCATACAACGTATAGATGCGGGAAGTCTGAGCCTCTTTGGAGTACAGAGCGGCAAGATGAAGCCAAGCGGCCTTGACCGTCTCATCATGACGTATGACGGGAAGGCACTCATCGGAAAGACTGTTCGCGAGCCAAGTACGCACAAGCGCGTCACTTGCATCCCAGTCATCAAAGAGAGGTGAAGTGATAGGAGGTGGGTCATCAACGAGATGGTGGCGTTTGCGTTATGAGCGAAGAAGAAAGGTGAAAGAGACGCTCCAATCCGGGTAGTTGGAGCTAACAAGCTTGGAAACGGTCCCAAGGTTCCCGGAAAGAGTAGGAGGAAGATGCGGAGCCGGATTGGTGACAGGGGTGGTGGCAGTAGAGGCATCAGAAAGAGCCATAGGAGCAGGAAAAAGGAAGTCGGGCGGTTAGGCAACAAACCGCGCGGATAGGAGAAAGAAGGGTGGCAGCGGTCACAAGGGGAGAAAACCAGCGGCCAGAAAAGCCACGACCAAGCTGCAGACACAAACAGAGGGGAAGAAGTCGAACGGCTAGAGGACAGGCCGCGCGAACAAAAGCAGGACAAAACAAGTCGCTGTGACGATAGGAGAAAGAAGGGCTGCAGCGGTCAAGGGGAGAAAACCAGCGGACAGAAAAGCCACGACCAAGCTGCAGACACCAGTAGAGGGGAAGAAGTCGACGGCTAGAGGACAGGCCGCGCGAACAAAAACAGGACAAAACAGGTCGCTGCGACAAGAGGCGACGACTTAGAAAAAAAGTCGCGCACACAGAGGGCAGAACAAGGAGAGGAAGAGGCCGCGCGGACAGGGTGCAAACCGGCGCGACAAGCCGCGCTGACAGAAAGACACAGAATCAGGAGGAGTAGATCGAGTCCTCTGATACCATGTAAAAGCCGAACAAAAACAAACCGAAATGGTTTTAAACTGAATTTTATTATCCGAAAAAGTATCTATTACAAAGGTATGCCCTCCCTTATATAGAATGGAGGAGAGATGAGAGAATACAAATAAGAGATGTGAGACTAAAAATTTACAGGACTAAGCGGACTGTACAAAACAATCCGCACAAGCCGCGCGGTTAGACAGAAGGGCTAACCGCACGGCTACCACAAGAGAAGAAGAGAGATTGCCTGTGAAGACCGCTAGACCGCCCGGTCTTCAAGCCGGCTGAGACAAACCACCAGACCGCGCGGTCTTCAACCCGCCAAGACAGACCGCCCGGTCATCAACTTCAACATTGAGCATCAACCAGGCTTTCATTTGGCGAACCACCAGGCACTACCACCGGCCCAATCCGCTAAATGAGAGCCTGACGGCGGGCGTTGAGCATCAACCAGGCTTTCATTTGGCCAACCACCGGGCTCTACCACCGACCCAATCAGCTATATGAGAGCCTGACGGTGGGCGTTGAGCATCAACCAAACTTTCATTTGGCCAACCACCAAGCGCTACCACCGGCCCAATCAGCTAGATGAGAGCCTGGCGGCGGGCGTTGAAAATCAACCGGACTTTCATTTGGCCATCCACCATCCATGTTTCCCCCGTTTGAGCAAATAAACCATCACTGAGAAGTAAAAATGTAAAAAAGAGATTAACTTATTACTTTCATGGGTAGAAGTGTTTCAAGTTATCGACACTCCAGACATGACTAAGGGGTTCCCCTTCCACATTCTGGAGATGGAAACCCCTGACTTTAACACCTCTTGGAATACATAGGGACCCTCGCAATTGGGATTCAACTTGCCGACGGCTGACGACCTTCTGGCAGCATCGACCTTCTTCAAGACCAGGTACCCCTTCGCGAATTGCTTGATTCTGACGTGCTTGTCGAAGACTTGGTCATCTGCTGCTTGACCTCTTGCCGAATGGCTGACAGGTCGCGCACCTCCTCCATCATGTCTAGGGAGAGCCGCAACTCGTCCTCATTTTCAGTCCACCATTCTTCTCTGCCTTCCTCTGCCTCCACTATTTGCGGTGTCTGAACCTCGAACTTTATTGGGAGCACAGCTTCACAGCCATGAGAGAGTTTGACGGTGGTCTACTCTGTGGCCGTATTGGGAGTGGTCCTCAGGGCCTAGAGGACCGAAGGAAGTTGCTCCACCCAGCTACCCTTCAGGTTCTCAACCTTCTTTTTTAACAAGTTCACAATGATCTTGTTCGCCGCCTCCACCTTCCCGTTACTCCTTAGGTGATGGACTGACGAAAACCGGAGATCAATACCGAGCTGGCCGTAGAAGCTGATGAACTATGTGTTAGCAAACTATAGCCCATTATCTATGACAATGGACTGAGGCACCCATGCCAGCAAATAATCTCCACCCCATACGAAGTTCTGGATCACCTGGGAGGTCACTTTGGCTAGTTCTTTGACCTCCAACCACTTAGAAAAATAATTAATCATAACTAGCAGGAACCTCCTCTGCCACTAGCCTGGGGGAAGGGCCCTACAAGATCCATTCCCCATATGACAAAAGGATAGGGGGCGGTGATACTTCTGAGCCTCTGGGATGGTAGCATTTGAAGAGGCACAAACAACTGGCACTTCTTTGTGAACTCGATGGCATCCTAGCCCAGGGTCGGTCAGAAGTACCCTTGCCTTACAATTCTCCCTTCTAGGATCCTGCTCCCTGAATGACTCCCGCATTCCCCGGAGTGAACTTCCTCCAAGATCCTTGGGACCTCTCCATCCACGCAGCATGCTAGGAGCCCTGAGAGAGTGTTCTGATACAACTTTCCATCGCACATCAAGTAGTACGCTGACTTATTCTTGAAGAACTTCTGTCTATGCCCTACGGGAACTCTCCTGTGGATAGGAAGGTTATGAAGGAGTATATCCAGGAGGGACGCTGATCCACTTCCATCAGCTACCCCTCTTCAATTGAAGGTCGGAAGAGGTCGGTCAGAGTTCCCCCTACACGGGGTCCGAACTTGGCCAGCTGGTCCACCTGCTCATTTTCCTCCCGCGACACATGCCAAATGGAGAATGTTCGGAACATGCCGATGATCCCCTTCAACTTTGCCAGGTACAGTTGGAGAGTGGGCTCCCTTACTTCAAACTCATCGTTGATCTGTGAGGATACCACCATGGAGTCCGTTAGCACCTCCATGTTCTATACCCCTAGCTCCCTGGCCAGCTGAAGCCCTGCGATCACTGCCTCATACACTGTTTGGTTGTTAGTGATGGGAAAATGAATGAACACAATTTGTTTAATTTTGTTCCTTGTGGACTTTCCAAAATCACCCTTACCCCCAAGGAGTGCCTCCCCGATACACCATCCACCTTCACCCTCCAAGGAACTGGGTAAGTGAGCTCGGCGACCACCTTGACCACATAGTCGGCTAGGAAGTCATTCATTGCCTGGGCCTTGATCGATAGACAAGGGATAAAGGAAATGTCAAATTCGCTCAATTCTACCGACCATTTTGCAAGCCTTCTCGAGTGCTCCACCCCCCTCAAAGATGTTGCGAAGGGGGTGGTCAGTCACCACCCAGATAGAGTGCGCCTGGAAGTACGGACGGAGCCTCCGGGCCGAGATGACCAGGGAGAAGGCCAACTTTCAAAGATATGGTACCAAAGCTCTTCCTTCCTTAGGACCCTACTCACATAGTAAATCAGTAGCTTCTACTTGCCCTCTTCCTGGACTAGGATGGAGCTTAGGGACTCGGCCACGACCCCATTGTATAGGGATAGATCTTCCCCCTCTTTCGTTCCCTAGAGCAGAGGAGCCTGGGTCAGCTGCCTCTTCAAGGCTTGGAAGGCTCCCTCGCACTTCTCAGACCATTCAAACTTCTGGCCTCCTCTTAGAGCCTTGAATAAATGCGAGCATTTCTCACCAGCCCGGGAGAGGAACCTGCTCAGCCCAGCCAGCTTTCCTGTAAGGCGCTGGACTTCATTGACATTCCGAGGCGACCCCAACTCCATGATCACCCTCACCTTGTCAGGGTTGGGCTCCACTCCCGCGGGAGTAAGGAGATGTCCTAGGAACTTGCCCATGCTCGCCCTGAAGACACACTTCAAGGGGTTCGACCTCATTTTATATTTTTGCAAGGTGCCGAAGGTTTCTTCCAGGTCCTGGAGGTGAAAGTCCACATCTCGACTCTTGATCATGAGATCATCTACGTACACGTCCAGATTCCTCTCCTTCTGCTCACGGAAGCCCCGGTCCATCATCGTTGGATATGTTGCCCTGCATTTTTAGGTCAAAGGACATCATTTTATAACAGTAGTACCCCTCCCCTGTGATGAAGGAGACTTCTATCATGTCGGGCAGGTACATCCTGATCTGCTGATAACCTGAAAATGCATGTAAAAAGCTCACTAGATAAAAACTGACGGCTGAGCCAACCAGCGCGTTGATTCGAGGCAAGGGGTATCAATCTTTAGGACATGCTTTATTTAAAAGAGAGAAGTCGATACACATCCTCCAGTGTCCATCCCCCTTATTGACCATCACCACATTGAATACCTAGCTTGGATACTGGATCTCCGATACAAACCCCGCCTTCAGGAGCTTCTCCACCTCCTCTCGAATGGGCTCGGCCAGCTTGTCAACGGTGGACCTCTTCTTCTGCCGGATGGGCGGGCGTCGGCATCGAGGTTGATGCGGTGGCAAGCCACATCTTCATCAATCCCCGGCATGTCCGCCACGCTCTATGCGAACATGTCGATGTTCTTCTGGATGCATTCAAGCATCCTCCCTTAGTCTTCCGGGCTCAGCTCCCCACTAATCCGCACCTTCTCCACCCTTCCTCCCTGGGTGAGAACATCCATTTCCACCACCTCCTCCGCTACCTCCAGCCGAGACTGGTACTCCCACTCGCCCACGACCCCTCACCTGGGGAGAGAGATTCCTCCTTAGCCTCCTCCACGACCATCACCTCTGCCTGCTCCTCCAGCACTTCCTCCACCACCTCCATACGGGTGCGGACCTCATCCTCCTCCACCTTCATCTTCTCATCTCCTCCCACGACCTCCTGGCCAGACAGCTCCTTCATCCTCCTCTCCATCTCCTCGGCTCCTCCTGCCATGAGATGGAGTTGACCATCGTTACGTAGCACTCCCTCGCCACCTTGGGGTCTCTTCAGACCCGGACCTAGATGCCCTTGATGTTCAGCTTGAGGCACTAGTGGAACGATGAGGGCACGCAATGAAAGGCGTTGATGAGGGGCCGTCCGATTATGGTATTGTAGCTGCTGGGAGTGTCTACGATGAAACCTGCAGTTTCTGGACTGGCCCCCAAGGTAACATGGAGCCCCACTACTCCTTCTAACTCCTCCCACTCCTTGGAGAATCCGAACAGAGGCCGTCCGAGGCCAACACCCTCCTGGCCTCCACCTTCATTGTCTTGAATGCCTTCTTGAAGACGACGTTGATGGAGCTCTGATTGTCCATGAGGATCTGGGAGACGGTGAAGTTCTCGATGACAGCCTAAACAACCAGCGCATCGCAGAACGGATCCTCATGGTCCTGCATATCCTTCCGGGATAAGGTGATCTTCTCTTCTGGGGGGGGTTTAGGGATGTGGAGGCAACACTCCGATGGTACATGGTGTGGAGACTCGCCTGCGGTCGGCCTGGACTCCCACCCCCCATGTATCACTCTGACCCCTCCTCGACCTCCGACATCAGCCCGGTCCTCGCATCTGTCCTCCTCTGCCCCAACATGACCTCTTCTATCTGCACCTTTTGGCAGTGTTGTTGCTGCTGCTGGGCTTTCCCCTAACTCCCCTCATCTCTAGGAACTCCGGGCAGGTAGCCGTCGCATGCCCCTCCTCTAGTGTAAGTTACAGTATGGCAGCTCCACTCTACTGATGTAGGCTAAGCCTTATGGATCCTACACGGAGGGCGTGAACTATGACCCTTACAACGTTAACGCTCCCTAACCCGTACACAAACGAAACGCAGCGACCACAATTGATTTTATTTATCGTTCGCGCTAACATACGGGTAGCCGATCCGCAAGTGGAACGGAGAATGGCTATAGGCCAAAATCCCTTCCGGCTAAATGGAATAATATTGATTCCGTCGAGCTTGGATTTGTACCAAAATAGATCCTCCCAAATAAAACACGATTCAAAAAGTGGTAGGATCTATCCCAACAAAACAAAAGGGAGGAGCGCCAATCCTCTCGTTAGATCTTTCGGAAAAACCAAAATGAAAACCCAGATCTACTATTAGAAACACCGCAAAAAATTAACGATTCGAGAAGATCACGCAAAAGTCGTCCACCAAAAGAACTAATCAAGAGGGAAATTCTCTTGTGTAGGAATTTTCGTTACCCCGCTCGGAAGTGTAGATCTGAGATGTTTGGATCCACCAAATTGACCGCTCTTCCTTTGGATCCACGGGAAACGCACCACGGATGAAGACCTTGCTCGTCTCCTTCGCTTTCACGCCGCGGATGATTACCCCAAAGACCTTGGTTCTTCCTTACACTTGATCCTTTTTCCTCCAAGGCGGCCGAAAAATGACAAAGGGGAATATGATTTCGGTGGAGAAAGGTGAGAGTGGAGGAACGAGTGGTTGTTAGTGGGAGCGAGGAGTAGAAGGGCGGCCAAGCAAAGGGGGAGAGGGGGCAGCCGAACTCCTTGAGAGGGAGCCTTGAGGGGGGCGGCAGCCAAGAGGAGGAGGGAAAGAGGATTAGGGTTAGACAAGCAATTCTTTTTGATTTCAATAATAATCTCATAACAAATGAAAACTTGTCTTATATAAGGCTTACAATCATGTGGCTATTAGCAGCCCAAAATAAAATATTGTTCCGAAATGAAATGATAGAAAACAACATAGTTTCAAATACCACAAATAAAAGATAAATGCAGACCAAAAATAAATTTAAATCTTAATTTCTGTTGCGTGGGTGAAGATTGTAGCCGTGCCCGCTACGACGCCGCAAGTCTTTTGTTGGAGGAGCATCGTCGTCATCTTCTGCCACGGCAACACCGCCATGGTCGTCATCTTCTGCCACGGCAACACCGCCATGGTCGTCGTCATCTTCACCCAGTTGGCCGTCGTGGTGGCCGTCTCCATCAATCCTCCTACTCTCAAAAGGACTCATCGCCGATGAGTGGGCTGGACGGTAACGGTGGAGGAGATCTGCATCAAGAAGAGCCAGCCCTGCCGAAGAAACCCAAGAGTCGTCCGAAGCTGGACGACCTCGCCATCTGACCAAAAACCTGTGAACGTCACCATCGGGAGTAGAAAACACCGCATCCTGCAAAATCATTTCAGGCAGAAATCGGTCCGGGGAACCTTGGAAAAGCGTTAGGCGCAGAAGAAAAACAAGGTGTAGCATCAATAGGCAACGTACCTCCCGAAGGATCCGAAAGGGAGAGCGGTCCAGAAATATTTTCACCCCCCCACCCTTTAGATGGTATAATGGAAATAGGAAACGAGAGACTGACAGTTCAGGTGGTGGAGCGACATAGAGCGTTAAATCCGAAATGTTAAAAATAGGGGAGATTCCCCAATCAGCGGGTAACTGTAATAAATATGCATTTTCACCTAGCTTCTTCAAGACTCGAAAAGGACCGGCTCTCCTATTCGCTAATTTTTTTATGGTGCCCGAGGGCATCCGTTCAGGGATAAGACGTACCATTACCAAATCGCCAATATTGAAGGGGACTGCTCGCTTATGTATGTTAGCATTCGATTGATAAATAACATATTGGTTACCCAACGTCTTGCCTATGTGCTCGTGGAGAGTGTGAACGTGCGAGGCGAAGTCCTGTGCAAATTGACTTGATTTAAATGATGGTGGTAACAGAATCAAGTCAAGAGGCACGGGCGCCTTATATCCATGCACTATCTCATTTGGCGATAACCCAGTGGACCTATTCTTAGAATTATTGTAGGCTAGTTGAGCGTGAGGAAGAATAAGGTCCCATGTACCCTTATGATCACCTACTAAGCAACGAAGTAACCCACCCAAACTCCGGTTAACAACTTCCGTTTGCCCATCCGTTTGTGGATGATAGGCCGACGAAAACATAAGTCGCGTGCCCAACAGCTTCCAAAGTGTTTTCCAAAAGTAGCTAGTAAACTTAACATCTCTATCGATCACGATGGTTTTGGGGACACCCCGATGTGCCACGACCTCCTTAAAATACAACTTAGCGACGTGTGAGGCATCGTTGGTGCTATGACAAGCGATAAAATAAGCCATTTTTGAGAATCGGTCCACGACGACCAAGATGGAATCGTGACGCCTAATGTCGGTGGAAGGCCCAAATGAAGTCCATGCTAACATCCACCCATGGGGCAGACGGAATCGGAAGAGGTGTGTAAAGACCGGCATTGGTCTTGTTACCCATGGCTAATTGACAAACGCGGCAGCTCCCGACGATTTTATTGACCATTGGCTTGATAACCGGCCAAAAGAATTTATCCTCTACAAGTGTGATCGTTTTATCGTGACCGAAATGTCCTCCTAGTCCTCCACTATGTAACTCTCATACAATAAAATGGCGTAGCGAAGCGGGGAATGCATAGTTGTGTATGCTTAAATAGGTACCCATCACGGATGTAGTACGTCGAAATAGTGGAAGGGAATTGTCCTGAGCAGCAAAATATATCTCCTTAAAATCCGGACACTGCATATACTCATCTTTGATTCTTTCAAATCCTATGACCGATACCTCCATGGTAGATAGTAATAGAGTGACGCGACTAAGGGCGTCCGCCACACGATTTAACGTACCCTTGAGGTGCTTGATAATGAAGGTATACTCTTGAGGTACGAAACCCATTTTGCGTGTCGTGGGCTGATCTTACTTTGCGAGTTTACAAATCTTAATGCCTCATGATCGGACAAGATGACAAATTCCTTTGAGATAAGATAGTGTCGCCAATGTTGGAGGCAACGGATCACGACATAGAACTCACGATCATAATTGGAATAATTTAACTTTGGACCGACAAGTTTTTCGCTAAAATATCCTATCGGATGTCCATCTTGACTCAAGACTCCTCTGATCCCTATTCCCGATGCGTCGCATGATAATTCAAACACTTTACTAAAATCCGGCAAGCGTAATAATGGGGCTTCAGACATCCGTCCTTAATCATTTGAAACGCGCGAGTGGCCGCTTTAGTCCAATGAAATTCTCCTTTCTTCAGGCATTCGGTGATCGGTGCCATGATACTACTAAAGTTTTGGATGAACCTTCGATAAAATGTGGCCAAGCCGTGAAAACTTCTAACTTCCCGAATATTTGTTGGTTCTGGCCATTCTTTAATCACTTGGACCTTCTTTGGGTCAACATGAATGCCTTCGGAACTCACTATGTAGCCGAGAAACTCTGCGGATGTCACACCCAAAGGAGCATTTTTTTAGATTGATATAGAGCTTTTCTTGGCGCAAGGTTGATAGGATTGTCCTTAGATGTGTGTCATGATCCTTTTGTGAACGGCTGAATACTAAGATATCATCAAAGTATACGACTACGAATTTACCCATGTATGGCTTAAAAACTTGGGTCATCAATCGAGAGAAAGTACTCGGTCCGTTAGTGAGCCCTTCCCCAAGCACCAACCACTCGTAGAGCCCATCCTTAGATTTAAAAGCCGTCTTCCATTCATCTCCTTCCCGTATCCGTATTTGATGATAACCACTTTTGAGATCCAATTTTGAAAACATGGCGGCGCCCGATAACATATCTAACAAATCGTCCAAACGGGGAATGGGGAACCTATATTTGACCGTAATTTTATTTATGGCCCGAGTAGTCTACACACAATCGCCAAGACTTATCTTTCTTTGGAACCAAGAGGGCCGGTACGACGCATGGGCTCTTACTATGGCGGATAAAACTTTTGCTAGCAAATCCGAAATTAAAGCTTGTAGCTCCTCATGTGCGGAGGGGTTGAGCGATAATGTGGATGGTTAGGCAATGAAGAGCCGGGACGAAATCTATCTCATGCTGAATATCTCTTATGGGTGGCAACTTAGATGGCAAGTCCTCCGGATAGACGTCTCTATACTCTTCCATATAGTGCGCAGAGATAGCGGTATATTCTCTAAAGTGGGTGAGTCTTCCTTAGCTTGTAGGCATACTAACGCATACAGAACACCGTCCAAGAAGGTCTCGCGTTCCAACTCCTTCTTACTTATCAAACTTATAATTTTCTTTCCGCCGGCACGATGGTATCCTTGGGGGCAACCGAAGGATCCTTGGGTGGTGTGGTTTCAGTACAATGGTCTTACCATTATACTTGAACTCGTAAGTGTTGGCTCGCCCGAATGGGTCACGTCATAATCATAGAGCCACGGGCGCCCTAGAAGTACATGACATACATCCATGGGGATGACGTCACACCACACTTTATCGACATAGCTCTTCAACGTAAGTGGCACTAAACAACGCTTAGAAACCGCGATAGACGTTTTGTTCACCCACGCTATTTTATATGGCTGGGGGTGTGGTTCAGGGACTAGGTGCATACGAGTGACGACGTTCTCCGAAATGACAATCATGCAACTTCCGCTGTCTATTATTAACTTGCACCACTTTTCACCACATTTAAAATTCAAAGAAAATTGTTCGTCCGATTGTGCTCATCTGGTGCACGTGGTGTGGCCAAGATACACCTCATAACCATCATATAAGACTCATCTTCGATATCACTTGGCTCGGCATCTGATTCACCGCCAGCTTCATAGACGAGCTCGGCAGGCTCAGACGTGGACTCTAATAGTGCCAGTGGCTTACTCTTGGTAGGACACTCACTAGAGTAGTGTCCTTGAATTCCGCACGAATAACAGGTAGCATTAGTCTTATTAACTCGTCCTATTGGAACTCTCTCACCATTGGAAATTTTATTGTTCCTAGCGGTAATTACTATGGAACTTGAATCAGTCGATCAGAACTTTCCTTTGTCTCGCATGGATGACGAAGGTGGGGGTCCTAAGATGGATTTTCCTTTCTGGAATGCTCGACCCTTGGACTTGTAGGCATTGTGCTTTTCTATATCCAATGCCGCATTGAATGTTGTGTTAAGGTCCGTGTGACCATAACGCAAAAGCTTGCCTTGGATATCCGCATTAAGTCCCTTACGGAAACGAGATAGTGTGACCTCGGGCATTTCTCGAATATCACAACGCACCATCATGTCCTTGAGTTGTCCCATGTACTCCGCTACGATTGGCCCCCTTGACGAAGGGTGGCTAGCTCGTCGAACATTTGGGTACGGTGATATGCCGGGACATATTGGTCATGCAGGAGTGCCGTCATGGCAGCCCACCCAATTGGGGGTGCTCCATTCACGGTGCCTAAACGCCTCTCTTCGTTCAACCAGAACGTTTTGGCTCTACCCAGAAGTTTCATTCGTGCTACTCGTACCTTCTCAACGTCCGTCAGGTTGTGCCACTCAAAATAGCACTCAATATCCATGATCCAGTTTAGAAAAAGTTGGGGTTCACCCATGCCATCGTAGGAGGGTGATTCCATTTTAACGGCCCTAGTTAAGTCGAACTCATATGGGGCTCGGGGTGCGTACTCATAATCCGGATAACGAGGGAGATTTTGTCGCTCTTCTCGTTGGTTGGCGGGATGGGGTGGCTGCCCCGGTCGATTTATCCCAAAGCGGGATTTCGAGGCGCCGTCTGATTTACAACCAACCCTTGTATTAACTGAGTGAGTGCATCGAACCTGGTGTTAAACTCTTCCCTAAGCGCCGCAATTGTAGCAGGAGCGGGCTCACCATCATCATGATGGTCGACCATGTGTGATGTAGATGGAGGATACTCCGTGCCAAGCCTTGTGCACATAAACAACACAGATACAGGGTGTCTCACCTAGATAGAGACTGTTTGGACAAGAATTTTATAAATCAGGATTTTTATACGCTTAGTGACTTGGAGAATAAAAATACTTTTTTTGACTTTTATGCTTAGAAAAAAAAGTAGAAAATTCAGAATTTTTTTGGCAATTGTTTTGCAGAAATTTTTTTTTGACTTTTGTTATATGCAGACCAGATTGTGGAAAATTTTTTGTTTCAGATTTTGTGTCTACGAAACGTGCACGACCAAGTGTGGGTCGACGTCCTATGACCGGAAGCGTAAGGACGGTGTCGATTGAGAAATCAACACAAACCTCGCTCTGATACCAAATTTGATGTAGGCTAAGCCTTAGGGATCCTACACGGAGGGCGTGAACTACGACCCTTACAATGTTAACGCTCCCTAACCCGTACACAAACGAAACGCAGCGACCACAATTGATTTTATTTATCGTTCGCGCTAACATACGGGTAGCCGATCCGCAAGTGGAACGGAAAATGACTATAGGCCAAAATCCCTTCCGGCTAAATGGAATAATATTGATTCCGGTCGAGCTTGGAGTTGTACCAAAATAGATCCTCCCAAAATAAAACACGATTCAAAAAGTGGTAGGATCTATCCCAACAAAACAAAAGCGAGGAGCGCCAATCCTCTCGTTAGATCTTTCGGAAAAACTAAAATGAAAATCCAGATCTACTATTAGAAACACCGCGAAAATTAACGATTCGAGAAATCACGCAAAAGTCGTCCACCAAAAGAACTAATCAAGAGGGAAATCTCTTGTGTAGGAATTTTCGTTACCCCGCTCGGAAGTGTAGATCCGAGATGTTTGGATCCACCAAATTGACCGCTCTTCCTTTGGATCCACGGGAAACGCACCACGGATGAAGACCTTGCTCGTCTCCTTCGCTTTCACGACGCGGATGATTACCCCAAAGACCTTGGTTCTTCCTTACACTTGATCCTTTTTCCTCCAAGGCGGCCGAAAAATGACAAGGGGAATATGATTTCGTGGAGAAAGGTAGAGAGGTGGAGGAACGAGGGGTTGTTAGTGGGAGCGAGGAGTAGAAGGGGCGGCCAAGCAAAGGGGAGAGGGGCGGCCGAACTCCTTGAGAGGGAGCCTTGAGGGGGGCGCGGCCAGAGGAGGAGGAAAGCGATTAGGTTAGACAAGCAATTCTTTTTGATTTCAATAATAATCTCATAACAAATGAAAACTTGGCATTATATAAGGCTTACAATCATGTGGCTATTAGCAGCCCAAAATAAAATATTGTTCCGAAATGAAATGATAGAAAAACAATAGTTTCAAATACCACAAATAAAAGATAAATGCAGACCAAAAATAAATTTAAATCTTAATTTCTGTTGCGTGGGCGAAGATTGTAGCCGTGCCCGCTACGGCGCCGCAAGTATTTTGTTGGAGGAGCATCGTCGTCATCTTCTGCCACGACAACACCGCCATGGTCGTCATCTTCTGCTACGGCAACACCGCCATGGTCGTCGTCATCTTCACCCAGTTGGCCGTCGTGGTGGCCGTCGCCATCATCTACCTTCCGTCCTCCTCCTCTACACTCCACTCCTCCTCCTCCATAGGGATATCGTCATACCCTGATGTTGATTGGGGGGGGGGGGGGTGGCTTGGGCCCTGCCTCCAACCTAGAGGGTTGAACTGGCCTTGCCCCCCTTGGCGGTTATCTCCTCCATGGAAACCTCCCCTTGGGCCCTAGTCCCGCCTCCTCCATGCAAATAGCGAGGCTACACTATTCTAAACACCTATATGCAACCAAAAGTGGCCTGCCAACAACCAAACTCCTCTGTTCTGGAACGCTATTTGTAGCCATGCAATGACATCTAGGTAATTTTTCCTCCAAACACTACTGGGCGAATGGTCCATGAAGGTACCACTCGCCTAAGGGAGTGAGTGCGGGGAGAGCCGCGCACTCGCCTCCCCATCTCTTTTTGAAGGGCGAATGCTAGCTTGGGAAACCACTCGCCCAATTCTACGAGATGTCTCCCTACAAGTGTGCTGAGGCGCGAGAACGGGGCAAGTGCATGATGATCGCACTCACCCAAGGGCCCTTTTGCATTCTTTCTTGTCTGTGTGAGTGCTCCTGTGGGCACTGGGCGAGTGCATGTTAGCCTACCTCATTCACCAACCTGGTCTTCTTGGGCCTGAATGCCCCACAATTACCCTGATCCTGCTGGAGGAGGGCCCACTCAGCAAATACGGGGTTGTACAATAAATAAAGTTCACAGAATACAAACATAAGTTCACAACATAAATAAAGTCCGCAACATACAAAACATAAGTCCACATAAAATCAACCGAATAAATGTAAGCAGAGCTAGGTCCTCCTGATTGGCACAACAAATCATGAACACATCCCTCTTGGCCTGTAAGATCGCATGCTTAGTATGATCTATAATAGCTGCAATGGCCGAATATATCTTGTCTACCCTTGAAATTGCTGGTGTCAGTTGAGAAGTCACACTGCTCTCCTATTTCATGTTCCTCACTATTGCAAAAGAGCTTTTATACATTTGAAATTGATTAAAACAGTAATATCCATCCAACTATATAATCGAGAAAATAACGTTCTTCTTAAAAAATTTAGCATGGACCACAAGATTTCTTTCAATCTTTGCTTTCATCATCACTACAGTAGCCACATCAAGAACACACAACTACTGTTGCTCTCCTACATCTATGATGCTTCATTACTTCTTCCATCTACATATAACATACATACACACTTAGTGTTGAAATTTGTGAAGTGGAAGTGGGTGATGGGCAGGCCGGGTGGACTGTGCGGCCTGAGCGGTCTGAGTCCGCGGCCTGGGCGGGCTGCTAGTTGCGGCCTGGGTGACCATGGCTGTCTTGGTGGCTTGGCTGTTCTTGAGGAGCGGCCTGGTGTGCGGCCTAGGCGGTCTGTTGTGCGGCTTGGTTGGTCTTTGGCCAAGATGTAGGGCTTCTAGCGTAGCGGCCTGAGCGGACTGCAGTTCGCGGGCTGTTGGCGGTGCTTAGCTTGATTTGCAGCCTTGCAGATTAGAAAGCTCTTGTGTAACCAAGCGGATTGAAGTTTGAGTCCACGGTGTTCGCTGTTGCGGACTGTACTTAGAGATAGGTTGTGGATCTTGCCGAGCTCACCAGTGTTGCCGTTGGCGTTAGCCTCATTTTGTGGCAGACTGTGAGAACTGGTGTCAAATCCGGTAGTTGGCTGTTTTGGCAGCTGTGCGAGTAGGGGCTTGCTGGCTCTGCCTGTTGGTCTGCCAAGCTCGATCCAGGCCCTTGATGGTTCTGGACTTGGTCACATTCTGTGACAAGTCCAGTGTGTCCGCGGTATCCGCAGAGTCCGCTGTTGACCAGGAGGACTGCCTGTTGGTCATGGACGTGGAGGATTGCGGCTTTGTACTCGAGCTGTGCGGACTGCCTCTATGACTGCGTATAGTGTGCGGACTGTCACAGTATGGTTTGTGGTTGTCCATGTGCAGTGATGTTTGTGGGCTATGCGGGCTGATGCCTTGTCCGCATAGTGTGGGCGGACTTGTGAGAGTCGGCCTGGTGGTGAACATCCTTGTCTTCCTCCTGGCGTTTTTGTTGAAGTCCGGCTAAGTCCTTACGGACTCAGCGGATGGGGCTTTGCTAATGCGCAGGCTGTGGCGGTGTCTCTATTCACTAGGGTGGTGACGACACTCCTCACCTCGCCTATAAATAGATCCCCCCGACACATCTACAGTAACTGAGTGAACAGTAAGTGGGGCTTGGTCAATTGCTGTGGTCTGGTTTTTGCTATCTGCGTGGGTTGAGTAGAGTTAACTATGTGCTGTATACAGGTCGCGCGACTAGCTTTAAGAGCCAGGAGTTTAGCTTTGACTTCGGTCAAGTTCTGTGAATGGTGCGGTCTCTACGGTCTCAGCAGGTCACTTCTGCAGCTTGTCAGTTCTCTGCTCCAGCGTTTCCAAGTTCCAATAACCTGTCCGCTGGTCTCAGGAGGGTAGGCGGTCTGTTCTTCAGTTCATCAGCAGTCAGCGAATAATGGTGTGTCCGTGCGACCTCGCGGTCTCAGCGGACTCCGTGTTCTTTTCGGCTTGTATCAGCAACAACTCGGGCGGCTTCGACGACCTTGGAGGACTCAACGGTCGCGGCGGTCTCCTGCTCTGTCCGCCCGCTTGTTTTGTGCTTTCTGTTTTAGCTTGTGTACTGGCGAAATCAAGTCTCTCTATGTATATCTCGGCCTGTAAAGAAGTGTTAATAAAAATAAGATATGCTTGTTCTTCCATTTACATTTGGTGTTGATCTTGCTCCTTTGGTTTTTCCGCATTATCAAAGTGTGAACTGAATAGTTCTGAGAATATTAATTTGGCTTTAGGCTATCTTGCTGACCGATTTGAGAAAATTCAACATGGTATCAGAGCCAGGTTCAGTTGCTTGAGCAGTGATCAACTGATGGTGTTGCTCTGTGCTTCTGATAAACTTAACCAAAGGTTGTCGCAATGGAAGTAAGCTATGCAAGATATCTGGGTGTTGAAATCTTAACGTCGACTAACTTTAAGAAGTGGAAGTCGTGCATGAAGTGTTACCTTCTGGGCGAGGAGCTATGGGAGGTCGCCGGTGGTGACGACATACAGTAAGTTACTGCTGCTTTTGGTACTGCTAAGCAGGTGAGGCTCTGGAGAAAAACAAATGCAAAGGCGAAGTTTGTTCTCAAGAGGCTGTTTCACCAGAACTATTTGATCACATCATTGGATGTGAGTCTGCTACTGATATTTGGACAACTATTGATAAGTTGTTCAATAGGAAGAATGTATCTAGACTTCAGTTTCTAGAGAATGAGTTGGCTAGGACAACTCAAGAAGACCTGACCATCTCAAAATTCTTTCTGAAGATGAAGAGCTTGTGTGCTGAGCTATCAGCACTTGATCCTGATGAGCCTATCTCTGAGTCTAAGATGAAAAAGCACATAATCCGCGGCTTGCGGAATGAGTATGTTGCCTTTGTGACATTTGTTCAAGGCTGGGCTACTCAGCCATCTCTGCTGGAGCTTGAGAACCTGCTTGCTTTGCAGGAAAGTTTGGCAAGGCAGATGGCTGGAGTTACTTTCACTGAATAAGGAAGTAAAGCTCTCTTCTCAGGCAAGAAGAAGAAGGGATGGGAAGGGAAGAAGAAGAAGACTGCTGCTGAAAAATTAGCCTTCAACTTCTTATCAGTCAGAGATGAGTGCTGCTCCTAAGAAGGATTGGAAGAAGAACTTGAAGTGCTATAGGTGTCATCAGCGGGGACACTTCAAGCTTGACTGCAAGGTCAAACTGCGGCCGGGCATGCTGCATGCAAGGAGGAAGCTTGCTCAAAGTCTGAGGAAGCTGGATGGGGCGGAGCTTTTATGACGGGCACTTGTGTTCGTGCATTGTCTGCTGTCGACTTCAATGATGAGTGGATCGTTGACTCCGAGTGTGGTCATCACCTCACCGGAGAAAAGTCAAAGTTCTCTTCCTTGCAAGCTTACTCAGGTAACGAAGCTATCATAACTACTGATAATACTGTTTATGCAGTAGAGAGGAGGGGGTTGTGTCTTTGGGTAGTGATAAGGGGCCACTCACGTTAAGGATGGTGTATCACATGTCAGGCATGAAGAAGAATATCTTCTCTGTGATCAATGCGGTAGACGCTGGTTATCACGTTCTATTTGGGCCAACAGAAGTGAAGTTCCTTCGCAACGTATCAGCGGTAAAGGCTGATGTTGCTCATGTTGGGAGGAGAGTTAAGAACTTGTTTGTTCTTGCAATGAAATCTTATGTTGATCGGATGAGAGCAAACAATAATACTGCTATATGACATGCAAGGTTGGGGCATGTAGGAATGGATAAGTTAAAAGCTATGGCAAACACGAGCCTTGTAAGAGGCTTGCCTCAGCTAACTTCCTTTGGTGACAGTCACGTTTGCGCGGGGTGTCATACATAGCAAGACTCATCGCCTTCCGTTTGATAAGTCACGAACGAGATGCAAGAGACCATTGAAGTGTATCCATGGAGACTTGATGGGACCAACCGTCACTGCTAGCATTGGTGGAGCAGATACATGCTTGTTTTGATTGATGACTACTCAAGATACACTTGGTTTATTTCTTGAAGGAGAAGTCAGAAGCTTTCCGGGTGTTTGTGGAGTTCAAGGAGCTAGTGGAGGGCCGACTTAGCTTGCAAATCAAGAACTTAGAACCGACAAAGAAAACAGACAAGCGTGGTGAGTTTGTCTCCCTCGAGTTTTCTAACTTCTGTAGGAATCAGCGATCCCAATGAGAGCTCATTGTGCTCATACTGCACAACAAAATGGAGTAGCAAGAGCGGAAGATCCTTCATCTGACGGAAACCTGCAAAGTGTTTTGAGCTTCATACGAAAAGACATTCCTAGGTCCTTCTTCTGAGCAGAGGGGATGTCTTGTGCTTCGATGTCATCAATCAAATGCCGCTCAGCCCAATCAACATGAAGACTCCTTTGAGATGTTGCTGAAAGAGAAGCCCAGTGTGGAACACCTTCAGGTGTTTGGATCAACTTGCTATGTGCATGTCCCGAATGCTTCAAGGACAAAGCTTGATGCAAAGGCAAGGAAGCTTGGTTTTGTTGGCTATGCTGAGCGGAAGAAGGGATGGAAATGCATGGATCCTGCGACGAAGAAGTTTGTTGTATCAAGAGATGTGGTCTTTGATGAACTGACGTCGTATGGAGGTCGGTCGGTTGATCTACCAGAGAGTAAGGTTGATGAAGAGCAGAAGGTGGTTGTTGAAGTTCTGGAAGAGGAGCTTGTTGCATCACCAACAGCTCCTGTTGCTTCAAGCTCTGGTGCTGAGGCTTCTGGCTCAGGAAGCAGGGGGAGCATTGCTTAAAGCTTGCCTGAAGTTGGAGTTGAGCCTGAAGGAGCAACTGAGGTAGTGAGCAAGGATCAGACCTTGCGAAGGTCGAAGAGGACTATCAAGACACCTGCTCGGTACTGTGATGGGAATACAGTGAGATTTGTCACCTACTTCTTTGCAGGTCCTCTGGATGAGCGAGAGCCTGCAAACTTCAATGAGCCCACTGGAGTCAAGGAATGGGATGATGCCATGAAGGAAGAGATTGCTGCTCTCAAGAAGAATGAACCTGGGACCTTGTGCCCAAGGTTGATGACATTACTCCAGTGACTTGCAAGTGGGTGTTTAAGTTGAAGAAGAAAGCTGATGCGCATTGATAGATACAAAGCTCGTCTGGTTGCTCGAGGATTCTCTCAACAGTATGGAGAAGACTATGAGGAGACATTTAGTCCAGTTGCAAAGATGATTTCGGTTCGGGTGGTGATCGCCTTGGCTGCTTGCAAGGGATAGAGGAGCAACAGCTTGATGTGAAGAACACTTTTCTTTACAGAGAGATTGACAAGGACATCTCCATGGATCAGCTACTTGGATTTGTTTCTGAAGTTCATCCAAACTATGTCTGCAAACTCAGGAAGCGGCCTGTGCGGCCTGGTGTGCGGCCTAGGCGGTCTGTTGCGCGACCTGGTTGGTCTTTGGCCAAGGTTGTAGGGCTTCTAGCGTAGCGGCCTGAGCGGACTGCGGTTCGCGGGCTATTGGTGGTGCTCAGCTTGATCTGCGGCCTTGCAGATTAGCAAGCTCTTGTGTAACCAGGCGGATTGGAGTTTGAGTCCGCGGTGTCCGCTGTTGCGGACTGGCCTTGGAGATAGGTTGTGGATCTTGCTGAGCTCTCCGGTGTTACCGTTGGCATTAGCCGCATTATTGTGGCGGACTGCGCGGACTGGTGTCAAGTCCGGCAGTTAGATGTTTTGGCAGCTGTGCGAGTAGAGGCTTGCGGGCTCTGCCTGATGGTCTGCAAAGCTTGCGCCAGGCCCTTGGTGGTTCTGGACTTTGTCACATTCTGTGACAAGTCCAGCGTGTCCACGGTATCCGCAGAGTTCGCTGTTGACCGGGCGGACTACCTGTTGGTCGTGGACGTGGCGATTGCGGCTTTGTTCTCGAGCTGTGCGAACTGTCTCTATGACTGCGTATAGTGTGCGGACTATCGTAGTAGGGTTTGTGGCTGTCCATGTGCAATGATGTTGCGGGCTATGCGGGCTGATGCCTTGTCCGCATAGTGTGCACGGACTGGTGAGAGTCCGTCTGGTGGTGAACATCCTTGTCTTCCTCCTGACGGTTATGTTGAAGTCCGCTAAGTCCTTGCAGACTCAGCGGACGGGGCTTTGCAAGTGCGCGGGTTGTGGCGGTGTCTCTATTCACTAGGGTGGTGATCACACTCCTCACCTCGCCTATAAATAGATCCCCCGACACGTCTACAGTAACTGAGTGAACAGTAAGTGGGGCTTGGTCAATTGCTGCGGTCTGGTTTTTGCTGTCCGCGCGGGCTGAGTAGAGTTAACTGTGTGCTGTGTGCAGGTCGCGCGACTAGCTTCAAGGAGCCAGGAGTTTGGCTTTGACTTCAGTCAAGTTGGGTGAAGGGTGCGGTCTCTGCGGTCTCAGTAGGTCGATTCTGCGGCTTGTCAGTTCTCTGCTTCAGCGTTTCCAAGTTCCAATAACCTGTCTGCCGGTCTCAGGCGGGTAGGCGGTCTGTTTTTCAGTTCATCAGCAGTCAGCGAATAACGGTGTGTCCGCGCGACCTCACGATCTCGACGGACTTAGTGTTCTTTTCGGCTTGTAGCAGCAATAGCTCGTGCGGCTTCGGCGACCTTGGCCGACTCAGCGGTCGCGGCGGTCTCTTGCTCTGTCCGCCCGGCTTGTTTTGTGCTTTCTGTTTTAGCTTGTGTACTGGCGAAATCATGTCTCGCTATGTATATCTCTCCTGTAAAGAAGTGTTATAAAAATAAAGATCTGCTTGTTCCTCCATTTGCATTTGGTGTTGAGCTTGCTCCTTGGTTTTTCCGCATGATCAAAGTGTGAACTGGATAGTTCTGAGAATATTAATTTGGCTTTAGGCTATCTTGCTGACCGCTTTGAGAAAATTCAACACTTAGTACTTACACATGACAAAACAAACACAGTAACTTACAAAACATACACACACACACACACATACATTTACAAAACACACACACACACATATATGTAGAGACAATTGATTTAGCCTGTTTCCTCTTCAAATTCCAGCAATAGAAACAAAATCTATAAGGATGCAAGAAGCAACAAGAAGAAACATTTTGGATAAAGATTTTTAAGCCCTCAAAAAAATTACAGCATTAGAAAATCATGTCCATGTGCCAGTGTTTAAAAATTATACTTTTTGTAAAGTTCTGAAATGTGTAAGACTTTTTAGAAAATGCTAAAAATTTTCATTTTTCACAAAGAAGCAAAGCCATGGGAATGTAGATCACTGGCGATCGCCACTGCAGTTTCCTTAGCAGCATAAAATTTAAACAACTAAATGGAAGAGTTCCCCAAAGAAAAATTCTTGAAGAATTGAAGCAACCATAGGAAGAACTAATTCTATATCCAAATCTCAGCATATAGATGGTATCTGCAGTTTCCTTGTCAACATAGATGGTATCTGACTCTTACAAAGAGTTTCTGGAATCAATTGTATATTATACTGTTCAAAGATGGAATTATTAAAAAAATATAAACATAACACTGAGTAAAAATATGAAAAAGACTTACTGCCATTGTTAAGAACTGGAACGAAAAAACCTACTGCCCATCAGAGAACATATACAAAAACTGGAATGAATAAAACCTAGATCTACAAATAACCCCAGGCTACAAGCCAAGATCAAAATCAAAGCAAATAAATGGAGATTTGTCTGTGTCCGTCAGATAAGAACGTTGATGGAGGATGTTAATAATAGTCTCAAACCGTCAATCCACTCTGTTCTGATCTGTTTATATGGCAAGGCAACCCTCACCTGTTGAGCTGGTTTTTCAGGTTGAGTTAGGTCAAACCTAACATGGTATCAGAGGCAGGTGTTTTCATCCAGTTTCTGTCCGGTTCTGTCCCGTCCGCCCATGAGCTCTGTATCCCGGTTCCGTCCAGTCAATCCATGCTATGGGCGAGGGGGGATGTTAATAATAGTCTCACACCGCCAATCCACTCTGTTCTGATCTGTTTATATGACAAGACAACCCTCACCTGTTGAGCCTATTTTTCAGGTTGAGTTAAGCCAAACCTAACAGAGGAGGAGCTTTGCACTTGCAGGTATAGACTCTCTGGAGAGGAGGAGAAAACCTATATCTTTGAGGAAGAAGATGGATACGTGAGAGGAGGCTGATCAACATCGAGAGATGGAGAAAACCTAGCTCGTTGAGCTAGACGAAGGATTCACGCCAGGGGCGCCTGATCGCGGGCGAGAGAGGGAAGCATGAAATAAGATGTCGTGAGGTCGGAATGGCCTTCATCGATTTGCACTATATGAAATTCCCATGAGAAGAATTCAATTCAATGCCGATTTCCACAACATTTTCGGGATGCCGAACACGGAATTGAAATTGACAAATGCATTCTAATTCCAAACCTCCAAAGGAAACAAACATGGATTAAGGATAATTATGATCCATGGAAGTTCAAACTTATGACATTTATAATTTTAATTCAATTAATTAAAATTAAATAAGGCCATTGTTAACCGCAACCCGTTATTGGCTAGTCGCACTCCAAAATCTCATAATTTTTCGCGCCTTTTCGAAATACGCATTGTACATGCAATTTTAGGAAAAGTACTCAACACGAAAGTGTTGTAGATCTACAACTTTCGTGTTGAGCACTTTTCCTAAAACTGCATGTATAAGGCGTACTTTGGAATATGCTCAGGTTTTGCACCTTTCAGAAATACCCCTTGTAAATGCAATTTCAGGAAAAGTGTCCAACACGAAAGTTGTAGATCTCGTCGAGATCTACAACTTTCGTGTTGGACACTTTCCCGAAATTGCATGTACAAGACAAGACGTATTTCGAAAAGACGCGAAAAATTAGGAGATTTTGGGGTGCGACTAGCCAATAACGGGTTCCGGTTAACAATCACCTTAAATAAAAAAAGTGTCAAATTTTATTTTATTTCAATGATAGGACATTATGGGATCCAATAATGGGTCAAGGTGAATGGTGACATAACAATTTCAAATATTTTTAATGTTTTGGGACCCATGAGGGGAAGATGGAATACTCATCATACTCAGCTGAGTTAGGTCCATTGCGTCTTCTTTTGCATTCGCAGGGCTAGCCAGATTAAGGTGACGTTGGGTTGGGCTTTTTCCTGCGGTACGGTGGAAACACACTACTCTTTTGCCAATAAGCATCGTTTGGCACGACTGATCTTGCAAACTGCATTTCTTTAAATCCAGGGTTTTATATTATAACCTATCCGCGATTATTTTCATCGTTCAGCCGCAATTTTTTGCCCGATACCTAGCGCACAACAACGTCTCTCCCGATCCTCTTCCCCGACGACGATGACTGACGCACCGCCTACATTTCTGCCGATCCCGAATAGCTTGCCGACGACAGCGTGATTACCTTGCATCGGTGCACACCTATGGTAATTTTTCCGCCGTCTTCTCCCGATTCGTTCAACCACTGTTTGTTCTCCCTGCATCGGCGGGATTCCCCTCCACCTCCTTCTTTGTAGTAGGTTGTTATCATTTTTTCCTGCATATCTGGTGCGCCGCCGTTCTCCCTCTCGCTGAGGTATACCCCTTCTCATGCTTTGCAATTTTAGGGTTTTTTATTCCATTCTTCCTCTGGCTGCATTGCCAACTGATGAGGAATAGGATTTCTGATTTCTTAGATGTTGATTTCATGCATTTCTATTTTTTTATGTTTATTTTTTCGTGAGATGTGTGTGTGTGTGTGTGTGTGTGTGTGTGTTGTATGTGTGTGTGTGTGTCTTGTATGTGTGTGTGTTTTGTATGTGTGTGTTTGTTTTTTGCGTGTGTGTGTGTGTGTGTGTGTGTGTGTGTGTGTGTGTGTGTGTGTATGTGTGTGTTGTATGTGTGTGTGTGTGTGTGTGTGTGTGTGTTTATGTGTGTGTTGTTTGTGTGTGCGTGTGTTGTATGTGTGTTGTATGTGTGTGCTGTATGTGTGTGTTATTTGTGTGTGTTGTATATGTATGTAGGTGTGCGTATGTGTGTTGTATGTGTGTGTTGTTTGTGTGTGTGTGGTGAATGTTTGTGTGTGTTTATGTTTGTGTTGTTGGTGTGTGTGTTGTATGTGTGTGTGGTGTGTGTGTGTGTGTGTGTGTGTGTGTGTGTGTGTGTGTTGTAAGTGTGTGTGTGTGTGTGTGTGTGTGTGTGTGTGTGTGTGTGTGTGTGTATGTTTGTGTGTGTGTGAGTGTGTGTGTGTCTGCGTGTGTGTGTGAGTGTGTGCGTGTGTGTTTTGTAAATATGTATGGTTATAATGGATTATTGTTCATAAATTTGTATGTGTGTATTTAATTTTTTAAGGATGGACAAATTAAAAGATGGTGGGGTGGTCGCTTTTTGGGACATTACAGATATCATTCATTTCTGTGACATAACCCTAGCCCTTCAGCCAATGTACCCCGAGCTTGAGTCAACTACCTTGACTCTGAACGTGTGCGAGGGGCCTAACGTGAAATGAGACGTTACAGATCCTATAAATAAAATAAAAGATTTTGTCCCCGAAATCAGGCTAAGGCTGTGGGGAAGTAAAACATGAAATTAAAATAAAATATGCTTTTAAAGTTACCTTGGGGAAACAACTCCGGGTAGCGCTTTTGCATCAAGTCCACTGGCTCCCAAGTATACTCCTCCTTTCCATGATTAGACCACAAGACTTTTACCAATGTGACTCTTTTCTTCCACAAGCTCCTTGTTTCAGTGTCCACTATCTGCATCGGCTCTAGTCGGACGGACCTATCAGTTGCTACTACACCATCTGTGGTGAGGACATGTTGATCGGGCCGCAACAACGCCTTCCGAAGTGACGACATATGGAGTACGTCGTGCAAATTTTCTTTCTCTGGTGGTAGCTCCAACTAATTGGCCAAAGAGTCAATCCTTTCCAATATAGCATAAAGCCCAACATATATTGGACTGAGCTTCTTCATACCATGCACCTGTAATACTCCATGCATCAGCCTGATCTTCAAAAATACTTTCTCACCCACTTGAAATTCCACAACCCGGTGCTTTGCATTATAATACTTAGTTTGCCGACTTTGAGCCTCAAGCATGCTGTCTCGTATTAGCCTAACAACAACATTTATATCGTCAATATACTCAACCCCAAAAACCTCCGGGTCTTCTTCTTGCACCCACGACAAGGGTGTTCTACACCTTCTTCCATAAAGGGCTTCATGGGGTGCCATCCCGATACTGGTCTGATGGCTGTTGTTATATAAAAATTCTACCAGGGGCAAGAGTCTTTCTCATGTCTCTCCTCTATCTAGCACACATAATCTTAATAGATCTTCCAAGGTTCTGATGGTCCACTCAGACTACCCGTCCATCTGAGGATGAAAGGTTGTGTTGAAGGTAAGGCGTGAACCCAAATATGTCTGTACTGCCTTCCATTCTTTAGAGGTGAAGCAACCATCCCGGTCAGAAACAATTGTCCTTATCACGCCATGGTACCGTACAAATTGCTCCATCAAGTGGCGCAACAAAACATCCACATGTGCCTCCTTCTTCATAGATGAAAGTCTTTGACTTCAAGGATAGTTAATTCACCTAGAGGGGGGGGGGTGAATAGGTTTCTTAGTACTTAGTGACTATCTTTTATTTTCTTTTGGTTGGATGCTTTTTTGGTTGATTATATTCTGCTTTCAATACATGAAACCTGCAATAAAACCAACACAGAGAAAACACACAAAGCACGCAAGATTTATAGTGGTTCCCCTAACAATGGTACATTCAATTTCCCTCCCACCTATCCAACTATCTTGCTGGACTAGGCACTTCTCCAAAACTACTGCTCCAAAGAGCTTACACCTCAGATCCCTCAGAATCTCTCACTCTTCTCCAAGACTTATAGCTCAACCACAAGGGCCTACAACTCAGTGATCAGCTGATCACCTACCTCAGGCCAAAGGCCCTATAATCAGGCTGGGAGGATAGCCTACCTCATATTCACTAGGGACCCTACCTCAGACCCAAAGGTCCTACACTTAGAGAGTATTCCTCTCATACAGCTCAGTGATCAATTGACCGAATACCTCAGACTTAAAGCCAAATCCTACCGCTCAGATTCTCAATAGAATCCTACCTCAAAGCAAACTTGCTCCTACCACTCAGATCCAAAAGGATCCTACATGATGTAAGTGAGTTGGTGAGGTTCTTGATTGGACACAAGAGAAATTCCTCTGTGCCAATCTACCTTGACTAAGATAGACTCAACCCAACTTTGACTCCAAGAATATTTTTCCTGAGTCTTCCTTTACCTGTACTGAGATACACTCAGTCCTAGCTTATTCTTCACAACACCAGGGATTTTTCCTGGTGGATCTGTGAAGTAATTGCAGCAAAGCTTGCCGCTACCTGAGCTGAAGAATTCTCAGCTTAACTTCTTCACAACAACAAGGATAATATCTTGTGCTAGAAGTAATTGGCAGAAAGTAGTTCTGCTTCTACTTTATTTTTCTAGACAGATGATGTTTAGCCCTAACGTCTTCTCCACATCCTCCAGTAGATGATCTTCAGTGTTATGTCGCTGGATCTGTAAAGAATCTGCTGGTGTAGATGGAAAATGCCACCAACTAACTATCTTTCTCTTATTCAGAGATTTTCTCTGATCTTGCTGTAGTCGTGGATGAAGACCAACAGGAATCTTATTGAGCCTTTAGACCTGCAGTCTTTTTTTGCTCTCTGTTCTTTTCTTCATAGAAACTATGGTGATGGAGAAGAAGTATCTCAACAGCTCCGCTCCAAAAAGTTATCTTCTTCTGTAAAGGCTTTTCCTTTTATTTTTTATGTCCCAACGGCTCTTTGAGTAGTGGGCCCCACACATTTAATGCCAACTGCATCATTGCTTTAATGCCTAACTATCGTACAATAGGTCAGCAACGCCTTTTATCATGTACCGTGTCTTTGCCGCTAACAATTTGAATAAGGCTGGCTTTTTGACTGCCGACATCAACACCTAAGGACTTAGTCAAAAAATCAAGCATCAGTAGAATAGGCGTTGAGTGAATGAGCTTCACTCAATGCCAAAGTACTTAGACAAAATTCTGTCTATCTAGACGTTGACAATGTTAAGTGAGTAAGCTTCACTCAAAGCTTTTTGTCTTAACCATTATGCAGCCTTTTCTACATGTTTGGCGTTGAGAGCGTTGCGTGAGTGAGCATACCTCACTCAACGCCTTGTGACTTAGCCATACATTATGTAATTTAGGAAATGAGAGCGTTGAGTGAGCATGCCTCACTCAACGCTTTCTGCCCTAACCAGATTTCTGCTTCTTCAACATCTTAAGCGTTGAGAGCATTTGAGTGTGCACACCTCACTCAACGTTTTTTTGCTTTAGCCAGATTTTCTAAATCATGGCATTGAGAGCGTTGAGTGAGCACGCCTCACTCAACTTTTTCTGCCTAAGCCAGATTTTTCTGCACCTTGTCGTTGAGTGAGTAACCTCCACTCAACGCTAAACTACTTAACATATTTTCTTCTATTATCTTGCGTTGAGTGAATGAGCTACAATCAACACATTTGGACTTAGCCAAATTTCTGTGTCTAAAGACAACATTGACTGAGAATAAGTCAACACATTATCACATGGTGTTGAGTGAGCTTGCCTCACTCAACTCATGTGGACTTAGTAAATATTTACAGTTTTCCTGTGGCGTTGACTAACTGAGCTATACTCAATGATTATAGAGCTATGGCGTTGAGTGAATGATCTTCACTCAACGCTTGTGGACTTAACTACTTTTCTGCCCATTTATTCTTAGGCTTTAACTATATTAGCCTGTATCACAGTCTTTTGTTGTATGGCGTTGAGTGAGTTGACGTCACTCAACACCTGTGTACTTACCCACTATCTCAGCTTTCCACTTCATGACTTTGACTGTATAGGCTTCACTCAGAGGTATAAGTCATCTGGCATTAAGTGAGTAACCTTCACTCAGCGTCTGTGGACTTAGACAGTTTTCTTGTCTTTCCACAGCTTAGGTAAGTGTTTACCTGTCTTAGCCACTTAGGCTCTCTGTCTCATCATTGTTACTAGGACATCCTGCAATCATTAAACTTGAGCACAAGTTAGATCACTAAATGTGTATACATTGTTTGTTATGCCTACTTTAAATCCAGGACATTGGCATCAATGGACCCAACAATCTCCCCCTATTTGAAGAAGTCAAAACTTAAGACAATGTATACACTAACATACTTATGCTATATATACAGAAGATATTATCACATCATAAATCAGATAATCATAATCATAGCAAGTGATAAATCAGATAAATCATAATCATAGCAAATGATATTCTATTTAACATATAATGAATTATAATGTTTGTGCAATAAATAAAATTTCACATCCCTTAGCCCTATAAGAAGAACCTTAAACTTTCAAGTTTCAGGTTCCTTTATCACAATCCCACTGCCTTTGGATTTCTTTGTAGGTTTGTCTTCTGGCCTAGCTATCTTCTTTCCCTTTTGTCTGCTTCATCAGTAGCCATAGACTTAGTTGCTTTTTTCTTTTTCAGCTTCAACTTCAGCTTTTTATTTTTGCCTCTGAAAGTAGCCATGAGGATTGGGATAGTACTTAGAGGGTTCAAGAGAATCAGGAGCAAGAAGGTTGGCATTTCTATTTCTCCAGTAAATTCATCTTTCCGTGTCCCTCTTCTCCATCTTGTCCCATTCCATTTTATTGTACCATTTTCCTTTATCTTACCTTTTGTTCTTGACTTGATCCCAAGCGAGCAAAATAATGGATCTGGATTCAGGGCTCCATTGCTCGAAATCAGGCTTTTTTTCCATTTCTTCTCTATATTTCCTCTTCCTAATCCTGACTTCCTCTTCAGTTTCAGAAGTTGCAGTCATTTATTTTGTGTGTAGTGCCTGGTCTATAGTGGGGCTGAATGAAGGAATTTCAGCAGCAGTGGACTGCACTCCCTACTGATTACCAACACTATCACCTTCTTATATATATAGTCCATAGTCCTGATTATCTTGCTGAGCAGGTTCTTTGTTCAAAGCCTCTAGCACGTGAGCAGGCGTCATTGGGATGTTATCATATTACACTGGCTCTAATCCCAATGAGCCTCTCACCACATTAGTTGCCCAAACCATATTTTATGTGTTAGTCCTTATGGCTTCTCTCTCCCCTATTGACTTCTTCAATTATTTGAATGGTCTAGGAGGAGCTTGCCTTACTTCTTTCTTTCTCCAAGTAGTTCACTCCAACAGTAACATGATTTTTGACTTCCAACATGTGGTCATCAAGTAGCTTAGTACATGCATCCATCTTGTTAAAGATTTCAGTATTCTGTTCACTCCTCAGAACTTTATCATTTTCATGGATGGTCACTGAGTTCTTAGCCTGAATCTGCTGATTTTCTATGATAATGGCTATATTTTGTCTTGCTACATCCAACTTCTCCATGGTATAGTCTACAGCTGGAGCAACCCTTTTCAAGAATTTAGCAGTTTCACCCTTCAGTAGGTTTACTTCAAATCTGATTGACTTGATTTCAGTTGCTGGATAATTTCTGATATCCTTGAGGGCTTCATCCACATAATTTTCTAAAGCTCTCCTTTGTTCATCCAACAACTCCTTTAGCTGGGCTAGGAATGATGGTGGAAACTGATGAATTCTGGTAGATGTGCCTTCATCTAGGGCTTCCTGTACTGGCTTGTTCCCTATACCTTGAGCAGGGTCACTCTTGAACTGTTCATTCTCTAGATGTGCTAAGGAGTGTGTTTTCTCATGACTAGATTCCCCTTTCTCAGATTTAGAGGAGACTAGATCATGCACTTAAAGAGCAGGAAGATTAGATAGAGTCTACCCCTCAACCTCTGCCATGCCTTCATTTGTACACAGGACAACAACAATAACATCTTTATCACCTGTAGCGGTCTATACTAGTTTTGGAGGGACCAGTAGCTGCTTCACCACAACTAATGCTTCTTGCATTATTTATTTTGGCATTTGCTCCCCCTCAAATGATGCATTATTTTCTTCAGCAAAAGTTGCATCCATAACTTGAGCCAGGAGTAGCTCACCTTCAGATATTGCAGTCTCTCTATCAGATGTTAGATTGATCTCCCCCTCACTCTGGGGACTGGGAACATCAGTATCATCAAATTTGGAAGCATCTTCCTCCATCCTTGCAGATATCTTGTCTACAACTCCCTTTGCCACTATATATTTCAACCATCTTTGTAGTAGACACATCATCCCCAGGGACATTGTCTAACTCAGGTCTGCTTATAAGACTTAGTGGGGTAAGTTCTGAATAGGCTGATACCTGAGTGTTCATGTCCCTCCTGGACTCTTCAGCAGAGGATGATAGTTATGGATTATGAGGTTCTTCATCCTCAGATGAGCTTCTAGAGGTGTTGGGCTTAGAAGTAGCTACCTTTCTTCCTTTCATTTCTTTAGCTGATGGTCCATGGGGTTGAAGTACCCTGTCCCACCTTTCCAACATCTTACAGTCCATTCTTCTCATGTGGAGTATTCTTGCTACAAGCTTCAAGTTTAGGATTTCTGGGACAATCTGTCGCAGAAATAGGGAAAGAATTCTCCCTAAGTTTGGTTCAGTATGACATTCCACTATCCTGTCAAATACGACTTTGCCCCGGTCAATTCTTTTGGACAGAATGACTCTGGCCATAACTTCAAACATCTTTTTCGAAATATTTTCATGGGACCCTTTTTGCATAACAGAGCCTTTCCAATGACATCAGCAAGGAACTTTCCCTTTAGATTCAGTTCCTTTCTCAAAATGAAGCTGAAGGTGTGCTTAGACAATTCACACCATTTTACAACAGACTTTATGTCTTCCTGTGACAGTTCATCTTCGTTATCAGTTGCGGAGAACTTAGTCAGCTTTAGGGCTTTGGCTAGCCTTCTTGGTGTTATCTTGACTCTTGTTCCACTTATAGTAGTCTTGATTTTCTCAACTGTAACATCTCCCCTGACATTGGAGAATAATTCTAAAGCCTCCCGCTTCCATAGTAAACATGGTTCTGACATGATGAATTCTAGGTCAGAAGTTTGGAGAAGGTGAAGAACATACTGTACCTCTTCAGGAGCATCCATAAATCCATTTCTCACTAATTCCTAACCCTCGAATAGGAAATCTTGTCCATTGGCCGCCATTTCGCTAGAGAATTTGTGAGGGCTTGCGAGAAATGTTTTTCGTCTATTCGACGAACTCTGGCATGAGAGGGCAAAGAACAGTTCTTTTGCTTTTTGCACAAGCTTTTCTATTTATAGTTATTTTCCAGGAGAAGCAGGAAAGACACTTACTTGATTGATGATCAAATATTGATCAACGACTGGGGATAATCTCTGCAACTTAGCCGTCGGCCGACTAACTTATAGATTTCATCGATTAAGCTTATTTTCCTTTATCCTTGACTTCTTCATCTTAATTGATTCACCAGCTCTTTAGCAATTGCATTGCCTTTAACTCCTTTAATAATTCTAAATTTGTCTAATCTACAGGGATTAATTTGACTTGCAATTCACATTATACTGTGTCCTAGTGGAGTGCAATTAGAACTAGTTTCGGCATGCCAAAGTCAATTTTGAGGATGTTGAATCTAGTTACATCTTGTGACATAGTGAACATGTGAGCCACTAATTTATTTATTAAGAAGAGTCTTTAGAAAATTATCTCACTTCTTCTCTGACTTTAATTTCAGTTATCTTATCTTTAAGATGCATAGATTTAGCAATTGAAAGAACATTTAGTAGACGCATAAATAAGATGAATTCTACTTATCTTTGCCCTGTAGACTTGAAGCAGAAGCAGGATTCACAGTATCTGAGCACACCAGCATCCTTGCTCCTGAATTTTAGCCTTTGATATGTATCTTTCTTTCCGTTGCTAGCTCCCCCTCAACAGTTGCACATGTCTTTGACATCTTGTGCAAGATGATTAGTTGAATCATTCCTTGTACCAAGACTTAGGTATGGTACAACTCTATCCAAGAGCCATAAATGGGAATGGCCACCTAGACTATCCTGCAAGACAAGATTTACCTTACCTTAGGAACCCAACCAGACTAGGGTCCTAGGTTTCTGTTAGCATAAGAATGCATATGTCAACCTACATGAGTCCTGTCAGGAAGACATTGCCTTTCCTTTGGCACACAGGGGTTGTGTCAACAATCTATGACAAAGTGGTCCACTTTGCCACAGCACCAACATTCATGGATGTTGTATCTCCTTTTCTGAACACACCAAGAAGTGTGCAAGCTATTTCTGGTTGCTTGTTTAGTGGGGAGAACAAAGGCCTTCTTCTTGTTTCTTCCAGTAAGAGCATGACCAGAAGTGTGTTTGTCAGTAGAGGAATTTAGCTTACTCTGAACTCCATTAACAACAGCCTTCTTTGCAGTTGGCCTCTTCTTAATGGCTTTAGAGGCAGCCAAGTTAGCCTTACTGACTGAAGCACCTTTGGGTTGTGTTCTTTCTTGAAGAATCTTAGAATAGGCCACTACCATATCCTTGAATGAGGGGGCTGACGAACCAAATACAAAAGGTCCAGGATGGGCCCTTTGGACTTTTTCATGGGAAGCCTTTTGAGCACTCAAGTCCATGACCTCTCTTCTTCCATTGTAAGGTACTTTTGTGATCTTACAAGAAAGATTCCCACACCTCCAATGACTACACTTACAGTCTTGACCATACCTGTTGGATGCCAAAATTACCTTGTGAAAGGTTAACTGAGGCCTGACAAGAGCTTGACCTCTCCTATAAGATTGAATAACTTTAGAAATCCACTCAGATTCAGATTTTCTCTTGATAGCATCTACCTTAGAGAAATTGGCCACAATCCTCTTCTCCCTTTTAAGGTTCTTTTCAAGATCCTTGATAATTGAGTCCTTATATTTGATGGACTCAACATGGATATCTACCATGGTATTCAGATGAGCTACTTCCCTCTCTTTTAGATATAGAAAAGATGAAGTTTCATCTTGCTAGGAAGCAGCCAGTTGTAGGGAGGCAATTTCCTCTGCTTATTTTTTAACAAGCATCTTGCTTTTCTTGAAATCTTTCGGAAGTGCAGCATGATTTTCAATCAATTGATTGATATCATCTTCTGATAGAGGAGTCTCATCATCACTTGATGAGGATGCATCAGAGCCTGAGCAGGATTCATATCCAGACTCTAAGGATGAGCTAGATGGGGAATATACCTGATTTTGTCTAGGTTGCTTTTGACAGAAAACTTTTTCTAGTGTGGCTATCATCCCATAGCATCTGCATTCACCTTCCTCAGCTTCATCCACCTATGAGTCACTATCTGAATGTTACAGAGGAACCCTGATCTTTTCTCTTGTATCTGGATATACCTTGTCTTCTGCAAGAGCTGCCAACAGTCTAATGCTCTTCTTGCCATTTTTACTGATTTGAAGCTTCATTGATCTACACATCTTATGTTCTCTTTTGAACACATAAGTTAAAACACTTTTAGATATCCTTTTAGGTCTACTCATACTATTCGGTCCTTTTTAAGCAACCTCCCTCTGATACCACTTAAAGGTCTTTGATTTCAAGGATAACTAAATTACCTAGAGGGGGGGGGGGGGTGAATAGGTTTCTTAGTCCTTAGTGACTATCTTTTCTTTTATTTTGGTTGGATGTTTTATTGGTTGATTATATTCTGCTTTCAAGACATATAACCTGCAATAAAACCAACACAGAGAAAACACACAAAGCACACAGGATTTATAGGGGTTTGCCTAATAAGGGTACATACACTTTCCCTCCCACCAATCCAACTATCTTGCTGGACTAGGCACTTCTCTAAAACTACTGCTCCAAAGAGCTTACACCTCAGATCCCTCAGGATCTCAGTCTCCTCCAAGACTTACAGCTCATCAACAAGGGCCTACAACTTAGTGATCAGTTGATTACCTACCTCAGTCCATAGGCCCTACACTCAGGGTGGGAGGACAGCCCTACCTCAAATCCACTAGGGACCCTACCTCAGACCCAAAGTTCCTACACTCAGAGAGTATTCCTCTCCTACAGCTCAGTGATCAATTGACCACCTACCTCAGACTTGAAGCCAAGTCCTACAGCTCAGATTCTCAACAGAATCCTACCTCAGAGCAAACTTGCTCCTACCACTCAGATCCAAAAGGATCCTACAGGATGGAAGTGAGTTGGTGAGGTTATTCATTGAAAGAGAAATTTCTCTATGCCAATCTACCTTGACTGAGATAATCTCAGCCCAACTTTGACTCCAGGAATATTTTTCCTGAGTATTCCTTTACTTGAATTGAGATACACTCAGTCCTAGCTTCTTCTTCACACCACTAGAGATTTTTCCTACTGGATCTGTGAAGTAACTGCAACAAAGCTTGTTGTTACCTGAGCTGAAGAATTCTCATCTTAATTTCTTCACAGCAACGAGGATAACAGCTTGTGCTGGAAGTAACTGGCACAAAGCAGTTCTGCTTCTACTTTATTTCTTGGGCTGAGGATGTTTAGACCTAACTTCTTCTCCACAGCCTCCAGTAGATAATCTTCAGTGTTATGCTGCTGGATCTGTAAAGAATCTGCTGGTGCAGATGGAAAATGCCACCAGCTAACTATCTTTCTCCTCTTCAGAGATTTTCTCTTATCTTACTGTAGTCGTGGATGAAGACCAATAACTAACTTATTGAGCCTTTAGACTTGCAGTCTATTTGTTCTGTGTTATTCTCTTCACAACAACAATGATGATGAAGAAGATGTATCTCAACAGCTATGCTCTTAAAAGTTATCTTCTTCTATAAAGGATTTTTCTTTTATTATTTATGTCCCAACGGCTCTTTGAGTAGGGGGGCCCACATATTTAATGTCAGCTGTATCATTGCTTTAACGCCTAACAGTCATACAGTGGGTCTGTGACGCCTTTTGTCATATATAGTGGCTTTCCCACTCATAATTTGAATAAGGTTGACTTTTTGACTTGCTGACATCATCACCTGAGGACTTAATCAAACATCAAGCATCAGTAGAATAGACGTTGAGTGAATGAGCTTCACTCAATGCCAAAGTACTTAGACAGAATTCTGTCTATCTAGGCATTGACAGCGTTGAGTGAGTAAGCTTCACTCAATGTTTTTTTGCCTTAACCATTTATGCAGCCTTTTCTGCATGCCTGGAATTGAGAGCGTTGAATGATCATACCTAACTCAACGCCTTGTGCCTTAGCCATACATTCTGTAATTTAGGCATTGAGAGTGTTGAGTGAGCATGTCTCACTAAACACTTTCTTCCTTAACCAGATTTCTGCTTCTTCAACATCTTAAGCATTGAGAGCATTTGAGTGAGCATGCCTCACTCAACCTTTTTTGCTTTAGCCAGATTTTTTGAATCATGGTGTTGAGAGCGTTGAGTTAGCACGACTCACTCAACGCTTTCTGCCTTAGCCAAATTTTTCTGCATCTTGGCGTTGAGTGAGTAACCTCCAATCAATGCCAAACTACTTAACAAATTTTCTTCTGTTATCTTGCGTTAAGTGAATGAGCTACACTCAACGTATTTGGACTTAGTCAAATTTTTATGCCTAAAGACAACACTGACTTTGAGAATTAGTCAACACATTATCACATGACGTTGAGTGAACTTGCCTCACTCAACACAAGTGGACTTGGTAAATATTCACAGTTTCCTATGGCGTTGACTGACTGAGCTATACTCAACGATTATAGAGCTATGACGTTGAGTGAATGATCTTCACTCAACGCCCGTGGACTTAGCCACTTTTCTACCCATTTCTTCTTAGGCTTTAACTGTATTATCCCGTCTCACAGCCTTTTGCTATATGGCGTTGAGTGAGTTGGCTTCACTCAATGCCTGTGGACTTACCCACTTTCTCAGCTTGCCACTTCATGACATTGACTGTATAGGCTCCACTCATCGTTATAAGTCATATGGCGTTGAGTGAGTAAACTTCACTCAACGCCTGCAGACTTAGATATTTTTCTGTCTTTCCACACCTTAGGTAAGTATTTACCTATCTTAGCCACTTAGGCTATTTGTCCCATCATTGTTACAGTGACATCCTGCAATCATTAAACTTGAGCATAAGTTAGATCACCAAATGTGTATACATTGTTTGCTAAGCCTTCTTCAAATCCAGGACATTGGGATCAATGGACCCAACAATAGGAATAAACCTGGCTACCTTCGTCAGGCTGTCCATAATTACCCAAACTGAATCATTCCCATAGCGTAAGCGAGGTAATCTGTGAACGACGTCCATGGAGATGTCCTCAAACTTCCACTCGGGGATGGGCAATGACTCTAACAATCCTCCGGGGCTCTTGCATTCTGCCTTCACCCTTTGGCAAGCCACGTTGCGCGTAACATAGTACTTGACAACTCTTTTCATTCCTTGCCAACACATGGTCTTCCTCAAGTCAGCATACATTTTGGCAATCCCAGGATGCACTGAATACTTAGAGCAACGTGCCTCTTTTAAGATATCTTCTTGAATTTTACCGCCTTCAGGAATGTAGAGCCGACCATAGAAACGAACGAGGTCGTCCTTTAGGGAATATTCTTCAGTAGATCCATCTTCAATTGACTTAAACACTAGGGACAGACATCATCCTTCCCTTGCTCTGCCCGAATTTAGTCCCGAATATCACAGACCATGCTCATTGCGGTTAGGTACTCCGTGTATTCTTCAGCATGGTATTTATACACTAGAGTGATCTCCATCTCTTCGAGCATCCGAACTAACTCCGCACTCATCAACTGAGACTCCGGGTTTGACTCTGGTACCTTTCTGCTCAATGTATCGGCTACGAAGTTCGCTTTTCCAGGGTGGTAGTTCAAGGTAAATTCGTAATCACATAAAAATTCTAACCAACACCGCTGTCTCAGGTTCAACTCCTTCTGAGTATGAACATACTTTAAATTCTTATGATCCGAAAATATCTCACAGTGGACGCCATATAGATAGTGTATCCAAACCTTCAAAGCTAACACCATTGCCCCCAACTCTAAATCGTGAACTAGGTAATTAGCTTCTTGCTTCTTCAGTTGCCTCGAAGCATAGACGATCACATGTCTGTGTTGCATCAGTACTACTCCCATCCCTTGGTATGATGCATCAGTGTAGACTTGGAATCCTTCCTTCCCAGATGAAAGGGCTAGGATGGGTACGGAGGTAAGTCTATCCTTCAGTTCTTGGAATATGGCTTCGCACTGGGGTGTCCACTCGTATGACAGACCTTTCTTTGTCACGGCTGTGAGAGGGAGGGCTAACTTTGAGAATCACTTCACGAACTTGCGATAATACCCAACAAGCACAAAGAAACTCCGCACATCGGTCGCTGACTTCAGAGGCGACAATTCCTTCACGGCACGCACCTTGGCCAGATCCACAACTAGTGCAGCACCACTGATCGCATGGCCTAAGAAGGCAACTTCTCGGAGTCAAAATTCACACTTGCTGAACTTGACAAACAAGATATGCTCCTTTAACTTCTTCATCACTAAGATCAAGTGTTCAACATGCTCTTCTTCTGTATTCGAGTAGACTAAAATGTCATCGATGAAGAAGATGACGAAAACATCTAGGTATGGCTCAAACACTTTGTTCATCAGGCTCATGAACGCTGAAGGGGCGTTCATAAGCCCAAATGGCATCACGGTGAACTCATATAGCCCATATCTCGAGCTAAATGTCATTTTCTGGATATCCTCCTCTTGTATCCTCAATTGGTAGTACCCTGAGTGCAGATCCAACTTGGAAAACCAATGCGCACCTACCAGTTGATCGAATAACTCATCGATCCAGGGTAGAGGATATGTGTTCTACACCGTTAATGGGTTGAGCTCTCGGTAGTCTATACACAATTGCAATGTTCCATCCTTCTGTTGGGTCCATTGCCCTCAATGTCCTAGATTTGAGTGAAGTCAATTTTATAAATGATATACATAAATGTGTATTTGATGTGTGCTTGAGTTCATGCATGAAAAATGTCCGTGCAACATTGATGAGACAGATAGCCTAAGTGGCTAAGTTAGGTAAACACTTACCTAAGGTGTGGAAAGAAAAAAAAATGGTCCAAGTCCACAAGCATTGAGTGAAGGTCATTCACTTAATGCCAGATGACTTATAGCACTGAGTGGAGCCTATACAGTCAAAGCCAAAGCAGTGGCAAGCTGAGAAAGTGGCTAAGTCCACAAACATTGAGTGAAGACAACTCACTCAATGTCATACAACAAAAGGTTGTGAGATAGGCTAATACAGTGAAAGCCTAAGAAGAAATGGGCAGAAAAGTGGCTAAGTCCACAGGCGTTGAGTGAAGATCATTCACTCAACGCCATAGCTCCATAGTCATTGAGTATAGCTCAATCAGTCAACGCCATAAGAAAACTATGAATATTTACTGAGTCCACATGCGTCGAGTGAGGCAAGATCACTCCACGCCATGTGATAATGTGTTGACTAATTCTCAGTCAGTGTTGTTTCTTAGATACAGAAATTTGGCCAAGTCCAAATGCGTTGAGTGCAGCTCATTCACTCAACGCAAGATAACAGAAAAACATCTATTAAGTAGTTTGGCATTGAGTGGAGTTTACACACTCAATGCGAAAGAGACGAAAAATATGGCTGAGGCAGAAAGCGTTGAGTGAGGCGTGCTCACTCAACGCCATGACAGAAAATCTGGATAAAGTATAAAGCAATGAGTGATGCGTGCTCACTCAATGCTCTCAATGCTTAAGATGCTGAAGAAGCAGAAAAATTGATAAGGCAGAAAGCGTTGAGTGAGGCATGCTCACTCAACGCTCTCAATGCCTAAATTACAGAAAGCATGGTTAAGGCAAAAGGCGTTGAGTGAGGTGTGCTCACTAAAAGCTCTCAACACCATGCATGCAGAAAAGGCTACAGAAAGGGTTATGGAAAACGCATTGAGTGAGGCTTGGTCACCCAACGCTCTCAGCGACTAGATAGATAGAAATTTGTCTAAGTACTTCAGCGTTGAGTGAAGCTCATTCACTCAACGCCTATTCTACTGATGCTCGATTTTGGCTAAGTTTACAGATACTGGTATCAGCAAAATCGACAAAGCCAACTTATTTCAAATTAAGTACAGAGAAGCTACGAAATACTACAAACTCTGCTGCGAAGCTACTGTACATCTTCTTCCATTAAATCATGGTGCAGCTGGATGCTGCTGGCGGGACCCATTGATTTCTAAGAGCCGTTGATCGGCGAACTACAAAAGGAAGAGAGTGGGCAAGACGACAACAACTTTTTAGGGCTTTATTATTTTCAAAAAGGTTGCGGCCGGATTTAATCTTCTTCACCATTGCTGCGTGAAAAATCTTGAAGTCTTCCTGCAAAAGTTTAGTTAGTTGTGTGTCTTTTTCATCAACAACAACAAGATCATAGGGCTTTCCTTCTGAGGGAGTAGCAAAAATAAGGAAGAAGTCTCTGTAGATCAAGTTGCTTCTTAGCTCAGCAAGCTCTAAACTGAAGATCCATTTCAGAAGCTGAAAAGAAGAAAGAAGAAAGAAGAAAGAAGAAAGTGTCTGACTCTGTGCAGGGAAGGAGGAGAAAGCAAAGCAGTTTATGGCTAGTTACTTCCATCTCAAGTTCCTTGTAGCTGTGAAGAAAGTTTGAGCTGAGATAACTCAGCTCAAGGAGCTGTCACAAAGAAATTTCTCTGTGATAGATATAAACCTATTTCACCTTTCTGTAAGATCCAACTAAATCTGAGTTGTAGGGCTCTCTGAGCTTGAAGTAGGGCAATATTTCCTGAGTTGTAGGAGAGTGAAGCTCTCTGAGTTGTAGGATCCAACTGGATCTGAGCTATAGGACTTGACATCAAGTCTGAGGTAGGTGGTCAATTGATCACTAAGCTATAGGAGAGGAATACTCTCTGACTGTAGGACCTTTGGGGTCTAAGGTAGGATACCTAGTGGATCTGAGGTAGGGCTACCCTCCCAGTCTGAGTGTAGGGCCTTTGGACTGAGCTAGGTGATCTGCTGATCACTGAGTTGTAGGCCCTTTTGTGACTGAGTTGTAGTATTGGAGGAGACTGAGAGATCCTGAGGGATCTGAGGTGTAAGCTCTTTGGAGTATTATTTTGGAGAACTGTCTTGACTAACAGGAAGTTGGTAAGGTGGAATGAGAGTGGATGTACCCAAAAATTGGGGAACCACTATAAATCTGGGTGTACTTTGTTGTATTATTTTTCTTTGTGCAGGTTCTTGAAAGCAAATTAATTCCAACACACTTAGTGAAAAAGGTAAAATTGAAAAGAGTAAAATTACAGTGCGACAACCTATTCACCCCCATAGGTTGTAATCTTTCTTGAAAATAAAGACTTTCAAGCGGTATCAGAAAGTGGTTACTCAAAAAGGATCTAACCATCTGAGTGATCCTCCAAGGTAGCTACAGACTTTTCATGTGGGTTCATGAGTGAACTATAGGGAGCTGGGTGTCATGAAGCTTCCCATCTGCAGGAAAGAGAGTTTTGACATATGGAAACAGCTGACCCTAGAATCTTTGTAACTGTCAAAGAAGGATCTTTCATATCCATAAAAGTGTCTGTCTTGGATGCAAACATCCGAACACCCAAGACCTATGAAGAAATGACAAAGGGTGAAGTCATTCTTGCCACCATGGACAAGAGGGCTCAAAATGTCATAATCAGTGCAATTGATGATTCTACCCTTCAAAATCTGATTCACTGTAAAACTACAAAGGAGATGTGGGATACTCTGGTGATGTACATGGAAGGCACAAAGGAGGTTAGGGATGACAAAAAGTCTATGCTCAACCAGGAGTATGAGGACTTCAAACAGACCAAGGGTGAGAATATAGCCACCTGCTATGAAAGATTCTTTAGGATAGTGAATGAGCTAAGGACCTATGGAAGTGTCTTTAGTCATTATGAGCTAAATGATAAGCTCTTCGGGTCTCTCACCAGAGACTGGGACACAAAGATCAGTGCCATCAGAGAAATAACTAAGATGGGTGTCACTCCACCTCACACCCTGATGTGCCCGCGAACAGACTCTTACTGTGGTTGGTTCGGTGAGTCGATCGCCGCGGGCGTGCTCGGGTAGGCAAGTGCACCTATCGCAAGTAGTACTCGATATTCGGGGGAATACTGAGGTCGTATTGTTCTCGGGGTCGCGTTGACTATTCTTACTCCTCTGGGAGGACTATTATTTTACTGAAAGTAAGGTGGATTTTTTTTTACTTAATAAAAGACAGAAAAGCAAAGGAGCAAAAAAAAACGATTTAGAAAATATTCGATGAAGGGTTAACGCTCGGCATCGAATCGGATTAAGACTAAAACAATTTTTAATAATAAAAAGACTTAGTTTTCAAATTAATAATAAGGCAACTTGGCCGTGGAGGTTCCACAAATGTGAGCTCACCTAGCTATAGGGATATCGCTCACCTAAACGTTAAGACTATTCGACCGAACGTTAGTCCGACGAAGGATTCCTCTTAATGCCCGCTTTACGCTAAGAACCCCGCTATTGGGTGGGGAACCCAATCCGGTAGAATTACGCTTGTCCTCTCTCGAGGGTATGCACGCAACTCTATTTACCCAGGGGTGATCGGTCCATATGCACGGCCTCTCTGCTAGCTAGCATATGGACTACGGAAATAGGGCCCACACATCGATATGTGGTCCTACGCGTCGTAAACCCGGGGTAAACCTTAAGTGCTTAAATTAAAATGAAAATAAAGAGCTTTAATTATTATAAATCATTTTAAATGTCCCAAAGCTCTTCGATGCCGAGGCTAATAGAGATTAGCCACACATCGGTATGGGGACGGCTTATAATTTAGTGAGGCGCGAGTTCGAAATTTTACACTAAACGATTATAAGAAAGGGACATAAGAAAAATAACAAACATTTAGAAAGCTAAAAAGTTAACTAAAACGAGAACTCACGCACACTCCAAATTATAAATTAAACAGAAACTAAGTTACACATAAAAGAAAATTGCATATTTCAAATTTGCGAGTCCCACTCAAATGAGTGGGGGCGGTAAATAAAAGCTAAAAATTGCAAGTCCTACTCAAACGAGTAGGACTGAAATGAAAGCGAGTCCTACTCAAATGACTAGGAGAAAATAAATGCGATTACAAGGCTATAAAGTCCGGCCATTTAACTCAAGTGAGTAGGCGGAAAAATAAAGAAAGAAAAATTACAAATCCTACTCAAACGAGTAGGCGGGAAATAAAGTCCGGCCATTTAAACTCAAGTGAGTAGGCGGAAAAATAAAGAAAGAAAAACTACAAGTCCTACTCAAACGAGTAGGACTGAAAATGAAAACGATGCGCCATTTAACTCTTAATGAGTAGGCGGAAATAAATGCACACAAACACACACACTCCATATGAATTTCAAGAAAGCAATAAAGCTAACACCTACACTCACACACTCTACATAATTTGAACAAAGCATTAAAAGAAAGCAATTTAAAAGAAAGCATTAAAATCTACCAGCTACACTCACACACTCTACACAATTTGAATCAAAGCATAAAAGTTATACACCTATACTCACACACACTTCTTGAAGATTAAGAAGAACAAAAGGAAATTTAGGCTCATACACTCACACACACAAATAAAAAAAACAAAATGAAAGTTACCTAAAAATTAAAATTTTAACTTTTTCATGCATTGGTTTTGCCAAAAACAAATAAAAAGAGGAAATTTCAATTTTTAGAAGACAAAAGTTTTTCAAAATAAATTGAAAAAACAAAGTTTTTGGAAAATTAAAATGCCAACATTTTCATTCTTATGATGTTATGAAAGTGATAAAAAAGGTGAGAAAGAAGATGAAAAGAACAAAAGAGGTTTTACAATCCTAAAAGAAAACTAAGTAAAAAAAAAGAACAAAATCACTTTTTAAATCTCTTTTATAAAATCATAAGAATGAAATCAAAATTCTTTCAAGAAAAAGACAAGGAGAAAAAGAGGAAAACCTATCATATCTAAGCATGAAAACAAGTTAAAAATAAGTAAAGTGAATAAATTACACTCATACACACACACACACACATTTCATAAATGAAGAACAAAGATGAAACTAAGAATAAAAAGGAGAAGGAAAGTGGGCACAAGTGTTCATTCCAAAGCCATGTATGAAGAGAAAATTTAACATTTTATTTATCAAAAGAAACTATTACAAGCTAATACAAGGGCTAAAGCTAAAGCAAAACAAAACTTGAAATAAAGAAGGGAGAAATCTCCTTACATAGCACTAGAAATCACGGATGCAGCCCACAAAAAGACACTAAATTGGCCCAAAAATCTGAACCCTTGGACCTTACAGAACTGGGCAATTTATAGGCAAAAAATTCTAAGTACACGCCCTCGGTCACGGGCGTGTAGGGGGGGCGTGACAGTACTATTCATGAAGGTGGCCGACGATTGGACAGCAAAGTTGACTTCGGGCTGAGTTCGCAGCAGTCACGCCCCAGGTCACGGGCGTGACTCTGGGCGTGTCGGGGAGGTAGAACCGGGCGCGGGTTGCGTCGAAAGTCTTTGTCAGCATCTTGTCGGGCCAGCTGGAAAGGTCACGCCCCAGGTCACGGGCATGACGCTGGGCGTGTCAGTTGGTGTCGACACTCGACGAATATCGAGATGAAAGTGTCGAGTCGAAATCGTCGAGCGGAAATTGAGTCATGCCCCAGGTCACGGGCGTGACTCTGGGCGTGACAGTTGGTGTCGACACTCGACGAATGTCGAGATGAAAGTGTCGAGTCGAAATCGTCGAGAGTAAATTGAGTCACGCCCCAGGTCACGGGCGTGACTCTGGGCGTGACAGTTGGTGTCGACACTCGACGATCGTCGAGCGGAAATTCGTCGAGAGGAGAGGACACGGGCTTGGGTCACGCCCCGTGTCGGGTGACACGGGCGTGACCACAGGCGTGTCAAGCTTTTTCCTCAGAAATCGTCCGTTTTCACGGGAAATGCACAGTCACGGCCCGGTCACGGGCGTGACCAAATTGTCACGGGCGTGTACTGCCCAATTTTGGCAGATTTTGGAATTTTTCTGCAAAATAAAATAAAATAAGTTAGAAGTAAATTTACAAGAATATGAGCATTTTATTGAACAAAAATAAGTAAAAAACGACGAAAATAAATGAAAAGACTAAATTAATGTGCATAAAAATAAGTATATTTACAATTCATCAAATACCACCATACTTAGGCTTTTGCTATTCCAGAGCAAAAGTTTGAGGTGAATCTATATGGAATAAAAAAAACTCTAAGTTTTAGCTATCGCTTAATTAATTATAAGAGAGATCGAAATAAATATACGGGGTGTAAGAGTTAAGTCCTAAAATTATGTAGATGATTTAAATAGCGCAAAAGTTTTGGCCAAAAGACTTCTTGATGTAATCAAATAGAAGGCAACATTTGTAATTGTTAGATTAACGAAAATAGTTTGAAATTATAAGAACCTTAGCTTATACGAATGCTACTGGAAATAATACAATTTACTAATTATGCTCTCAAAAAGATTTTTGAATTAATTCTAGAATCGTGTAATTGGCTAAGGGGATAGTGGGTTTATGAAGAGGGTTTTGATATTTGAGGTGAGGTAATTTTTTCTCGAACCTCCATTTTTTTCTTTTGGATTATTAGGAAAACGAAATCTTATTTTTCTAATATGAATTTTGTTTTTCAACTTCATAAGAATTAAATTAACCCAATGTATATTTGTAGGAGTAATGAATTTTATCCTCTTACTCCATATATAATCTTTTAAAATTATTGGGTGCCTATGTTTACGGAACGAAATCTTGTTCCCATTGACATAGGATCTTTTAAGGATAAAATTTTTCATGCCAAGTAGGTCATGAAAAGTAAGGGAGAAAAGAAAACTAGATTGTAATCCTAAATATTTTTGAGAGCAACCTTAATAATTTGTACGTTCCAATTTTTTTCAGAAAGCTAAAAGTAAGTATAATTGAATTCTATAGTCGTTATTTCCTAACATAATATACGTGCTCCTATTTATGAAAAATTAGAAGTAGTGCCTAAAACGAGTTCGCTATTTTTAACAAAGTATAATGAATTCTTTAAAACTTAACCCCGGCTATTTAAATTTTTCAATCAATAATTAATAAACAGGTAGTGAACAAAGAATTGATCAAATTCGCATATAAATAAACTCAAAACTGAATTTTTAGATAACAGAAAAGTTTAAGGATGGAATATTTGATTTATTTGTTGCAAAACATTTTTTTGATTTTTATAGTTTTTATTATCATTTTTTTGTGTTTTTCATTTATTATCTTTTTTTTTGTATTTTTGTTTTTCTCAATTTTTTTGAAATTTCTTTTGAACTATTATCTTTTTTTTGTATTTTTTTAAGAGAATTTTCATAATATGTACAAAAATAAGGGAGAAAAAAGAAAAAGGTTTGTACAAGAATGAGGAAGGGGGAGAGAGAAAAAAATATATACAAAGTGAAACTAAATAAAAAAAATTTTGTTTTGTTTTTTTTGATTTTTTTTGGAAAAGAGAACAACAATGAAAAATTTTTTTTTTGGATTTTTCATTTAAATTTTTTTTCATTTTAAGATGTTTTTAAATTTTTTTTTTGTTTTGTTGTTATATGTATTTTTTTGTATTTTTGAAATGCAGAAAAATTGAAGTGCAGAAAGTAAAGCACGAAAATACCCTCATACTTAAGTCCAACATTGTCCCCAATGTTGTATCGTAAGTATGTGGAACAGAAAGGAAAGACAATATGTACAAAAAAAAGAAAGGGAAGGGGGGTAGAAGCTTCCCTGAAACGCGAGGGGGAGGCCGATCAGAAACCCTGCGTTTATTAGAAAAAAAAACAGCAAAGCTAATAAGGAAAGAGCTAAAAAGATAAGCGAGGGGTGCCTCCCAGGAGCGCTTTGTTTATAGTCGTGTAGCTTGACTATTTTGGCGGGTTTATAATGTGGAGGAAAGTTATGGTTTCGCTAAAACCGATCACTGGGTCGCCTGCTATATAAGACTTTAACCGATGACCGTTTACTTTAAAAGAGCCTTTGTCCGGGTGGGAGACGAGTATGGTTCCATAAGGAAAAACTTCTTCAACTAGGAAGGGACCGGACCATCTAGATTTTAATTTACCTGGAAAAAGTCTAAGACGTGAATTATAAAGAAGGACAAGATCGCCCAGAGAAAATAATTTTTGGGACTTGATTTTTCGATCGTGATATAACTTAGAGCGCTCCTTATAGAATTTATTGCTCTCGTAAGCGTTCGCACGCCATTCATCGAGCTCGTTTAGTTGCAGTTTTCTATTCTGAGCGGCTAAGTTGGAATCGAGGTTTAAGAGTTTTAAAGCCCAAAGTGCGCGATGCTCTAATTCTACGGGTAAATGGCACGCTTTGTCGTAGACTAACCGGAACAGCGTACAACTAATTGCGGTTTTGTATGCCGTCCGATACGCCCACAACGCGTCGTCGAGTTTAACGGACCAATCTTTCCTATTTAGCGAAACGGTTTTTTCTAAAATTCGCTTAATCTCTCGATTTACTACCTCGACTTGGCCACTTGTTTGCGGGTGGTAGGGGGTGGCAAGCTTGTGCGTGACTCCATATTTAGCTAACGTCTTAGCCATAAGAGCGTTACAGAAATGCGTTCCCCTATCACTAACAATTGCGCGAGGCGTGCCGAAGCGAGAAAATAATTTTTTAAGAAATGTAACGACGACTCGCGCATCGTTGGTGGGGAGAGCTTGCGCTTCCGCCCACCTTGATACGTAGTCCACCGCCACTAAAATATACATATTTTTGAAAGAAGGAGGTAGGGGGCCAACAAAATCTATGCCCCACAAATCGAAGACTTCGCACTCTAAAAACATGTTTTGGGGCATCTCGTCGCGACGAGAGATGTTACCCGACCGCTGACAGCTATCGCATGCGCGCACAAAATTATGCGCGTCTTTGAAGAGAGTGGGCCAAAAGTAGCCCGCCTCTAGCGCCTTCCGAGCGGTCCGGTTGGCTTGATAATGCCCACCGGCTGGACCCTCGTGGCAGTGCTTAAGAATTTGCAAGCACTCCACACCCGCAACGCATCTTCGGACCGCTTGGTCCGCGCAGATACGAAAAAGAAATGGGTCCTCCCAAAAAAATTTTTCAAGTCATAAAAGAATTTCTTCTTTTGATGACTGGAAAACTCTTTTGGAAAGACCCGCGCTACTAAGAAATTTGCAAAATCTGCGAACCAAGGCGAAGATGACGAAGAATTATTAATGGCAAGAAGGCGTTCCTCGGGGAATCTGTCATTTATTTCAGATTCGACGAGCGCTTCCGCACCCGGATTTGCTAAACGGGAGAGGTGGTCCGCCACTAGATTTTCCGCTCCCCGCTTATCTCGGATCTCCAAATCAAACTCTTGTAGGAGGAGAATCCATCGAAGAAGGCGGGGCTTCGCATCATTTTTAGCTAATAAATATTTAAGCGCGGAGTGATCGGTAAAAACGATAACTTTAGATAGCGTTATATACGAGCGAAACTTATCGAAAGCGAAAACGACGGCTAAGAGTTCCTTTTCCGTTGTCGTGTAATTTACTTGTGCGGAAGTGAGCGTCTTGCTAGCGTAATAAATAGGATGAAAATGTTTTTCCACGCGTTGGCCAAGAACGGCACCTAAGGCAATATCACTAGCGTCGCACATTATTTCGAACGGAAGGGACCAATTAGGGGCCACTAAAATTGGTGAAGAGATAAGTTTTTGTTTTATCAAATTAAAGGCGGACTCGCATTCGCTACTAAAGATGAAACGTGATTCCTTTTCCAAGAGGTGAGTAAGCGGCTTTGTTATTTTTGAAAAGTCTTGAATGAAGCGTCGATAAAAGCCCGCATGGCCTAAGAAACTCCTAATAGATTTTACGTTTGTTGGATGCAGAAGTTTTTCTATAATTTCTATCTTGGCCTTATCCACCTCTATCCCCTTAGACGAAATCATATGGCCGAGGACCAAACCTCCTCGAACCATAAAGTTGCATTTTTCCCAATTTAAAACAAGGCTTGTGTCCTCGCACCGTTGAAGGACACGATCTAAATTGTGAAGGCAATCGGGAAAAGAGCGTCCGAAAACAGAGAAGTCATCCATAAAGACTTCCATAATGTCTTCTACTAGCTCGCCAAAGATCGCTAGCATACATCTTTGGAATGTAGCCGGCGCATTGCAGAGTCCAAATGGCATTCTTCGATAGGCGAAGGTGTCAAACGGGCAAGTAAAAGTTGTTTTCTCTTGATCATCAGGGGAAATGGGGATTTGGAAAAACCCCGATAAACCATCAAGAAAACAATAATACGGATGACCGGATAAACGCTCTAAAATCTGGTCTAGAAATGGCAGAGGAAAATGGTCCTTGCGGGTGGCGTCATTAAGTTTTCTATAATCTACGCACACTCGTCAACCCGTAACAGTACGAGTTGGGACAAGCTCGTTATGCTCATTCGCCACTACGGTAAGACCGCCCTTCTTGGGTACGACATGCACGGGACTAACCCATGCACTGTCCGAAATAGGGTAGATAATCCCCGCATCTAATAACTTAATGATTTCGGCTTTAACGACGTCTTTCATGTTTGGGTTAAGACGACGCTGCGGCTGAATCGTTTTGCGGCAATTATCGTTAAGGAAAATCTTATGGGTGCAAAAGGAGGGGCTAATCCCCTTTAGGTCAGAGATTTGCCACGCAATTGCGTGGCGATGTTTAAATAAAACTTCCAATAAATCGGAAGTCTCCGACTCGCTCAAGTCCGAAGAAATGATAACGGGAAGCGTATCGCCTTTTCCCAAAAATGCGTACTTGAGCGATGCGGGTAAGGGTTTGAGGTCTAGGATGGGAGGGTCTTCTGGGGAGGTTTTAATGCCTATGTCTTTCTTACCAATTGGTTCGAAAGGCAAGTCTATAGACGTATCCTCATCGCAGTTGAAATTTTCGAGCGCATAAATATCGTCGTTTAAAAATACGGACTCGAAAATGGGAGAAGAACGATCTCCGAAAAAGGTATCTAAAGAATAGCAGAAATCGTCGCTCGATGACAAATTGTCCATCAAGGGATTAATAGAGAAAGTAACTTGGTCATCGCCTACTCGGAGGAGAAGACTACCATTACTAACATCTATTAGTGCGCGGGAGGTGGCGAGAAAAGGGCGACCGAGTATTATTGGTACCTCGACGTCCTCCTCGATATCTAAGATGACGAAGTCTACCGGGAAGGTAAACTTGTCAACTCGGACAAGGACGTCCTCCACTACCCCGATAGGGAACTTAACCGAGCGATCCGCTAATTGGATGCGCATATTCGTAGGACTAGGAGTACCCAAACCTAAACGCGAAAAGAGCGAGAACGGCATCAAATTAATGCTAGCCCCTAAATCAGCTAAGGCGTACTTTACTAATATATCGCCAAAAAGGCACGGGATGGAAAACCGTCCCGGGTCGTTTTGTTTTGCGGGCAATTTATTAGTAAGGGCCGCCGAGCAGATAGCGTTGAGAGATACATGCGAAATATCCTCTAATTTACGTTTATTAGAAAGTAGTTCTTTTAAAAATTTCGCATATTTGGGCATTTGCGAGATAGCCTCGCAAAAAGGAACATTAATGTGAATTTGTTTTAATAATAAAATAAATTTTTCATATTGCGCGTCCTTACGCTCGTTATCTAATTTATGCGGATACGGAAGAGCCTTGTTTAAAATAATTTTTTCTTTTATAATAGGTAAAGGCGGCGTAAGCGAAGAAAGGGGAAGAGGGGTCGGAGGTGAAATATGTACCTGAGGGTCGGTCCATTTTGGATCGACCACCTCCTTTCCGCTACGGAGGGTTATAGCGTTGGCGTTCTCCCGCGGATTGGGCTCCGTGTTTCCCGGCAGTGCCCCGAGCGCGCGCTCGGACATCATCCTCGCCAGCTGTCCAACCTGTTGTTCGAGTGTTTTTAGCGATCCGGTGATGTTCCGGATATTTGACTCGTTGGACGCAATATACTTCGAAAAATTTTCCTCCATCGGGGAGGGTTTCGGAAGAGGAGGAGGAGGAAGAAATCCGGGCGCATAAGAAATAGGGGGACGCTAAGCATTATTCGGGTTGCTCCACGAGAAGTTGGGGTGATTCCTCCAACCCGGATTATAGTTATTACTATAAGGGTTGTTGTTGGGGTTGAAGGGAGGACGACCTGAATTTCCCATGAAGTCCACGAACTCTTCAGCTACGCAGACGTTAGGGGGAATAAAACAAGGCGGAGTGGAGGAGGCAGCAGACATCTCCGCCACCTGCTTTGTTAACCTTTCAACTTGAAGGGTCAAGAGAGCAGTGGCATCCACTTCAAAAAGACCAGCCGCCAGCTTTGGCCGTCCCCGCGGGACGTTCCATTGATAGGCGTTCATAGCCATCTCTTCGAATAAAGCCTGGGCGGCCTCGGGGGTTTTGTTGTTAAGCGTACCCCCGGTAGCCGCGTCAATCATTTGACGCGTCTGAAAATTCAGCCCATTATAAAAAATTTGAACTTGCAACAACGTTGGCAGCGCGTGGTGCGGGCAACGGCGGAGGAATTCCTTAAACCGTTCCCAAGTCTCGTATAGAGACTTAGGATCGTTCTGCACAAACGAAGAAATGTCCGCCCGCAACTTTGCAGTTTTTGCGGGCGGAAAGTACTTCGTTAGGAACCGTTCCGTCAACTCAGCCCATGTGGTGATACATCCTTGCGGGAGGGCATTCAACCACGCCTTGGCTTTGGATTTAAGGGAAAAAGGAAATAAGCGCAAACGAATGGCGTCATCAGTGACGCCATTAATCTTGAAGGTGTCGCATATCTCCAAGAAATTGGACAAGTGGACATTCGGGTCCTCATCCGGCAGTCCATCGAACTGCACGGCATTTTGGACCATTTGAATGACACTCGACTTTATTTCAAAATTATTATTGGCCACCGCAGGGCGAACAATACTCGACCCAGAATCATCCAGGTTAGGCCGGGCGTAATAGGACATAGTACGCTCGGCCGCCGGGGGAAAGTTAGGGGCGGCCATAAGTACAACAGTAGGTTCTCCGATAGATTCCTCGGGATCTAAAGAAGGATTTCAGCGTTGAGATCGAATACGCGCAAGAGAGCGTTCGATCTCAGGGTCGAAGTCAAAATCTTCAGACTCTGAGGGTTGTCCTCGGGTCATACACCCAAACAAAAATAAAACAAAATAAACTCTTTTTTTGTTTTTAAAATAAAGTTTTTAGTTTTTTTTTTAGAAAATAAGTAAAATTAATAGACTCCGGAATTCGAAATAGCAACTCGAAAAGAGACTCCCCGGCAACGGCGCCAAAAACTTGATGCGCTCGCGAACAGACTCTTACTGTGGTTGGTTCGGTGAGTCGATCGCCGCGGGCGTGCTCGGGTAGGCAAGTGCACCTATCGCAAGTAGTACTCGATATTCGGGGGAATACCGAGGTCGTATTGTTCTCGGGGTCGCGTTGACTATTCTTACTCCTCCGGGAGGACTATTATTTTACTGAAAGTAAGGTGGATTTTTTTTTTACTTAATAAAAGACAGAAAAGCAAAGGAGCAAAAAAAACGATTTAGAAAATATTCGATGAAGGGTTAACGCTCGGCATCGAATCGGATTAAGACTAAAATAATTTTTAATAATAAAAAGACTTAGTTTTCAAATTAATAATAAGGCAACTTGGCCGTGGAGGTTCCACAAATGTGAGCTCACCTAGCTATAGGGATATCGCTCACCTAAACGTTAAGACTATTCGACCGAACGTTAGTCCGACGAAGGATTCCTCTTAACGCCCGCTTTACGCTAAGAACCCCGCTATTGGGTGGGGAACCCAATCCGGTAGAATTACGCTTGTCCTCTCTCGAGGGTATGCACGCAACTCTATTTACCCAGGGGTGATCGGTCCATATGCACGGCCTCTCGGCTAGCTAGCATATGGACTACGGAAATAGGGCCCACACATCGATATGTGGTCCTACGCGTCGTAAACCCGGGGTAAACCTTAAGTGCTTAAATTAAAATGAAAATAAAGAGCTTTAATTATTATAAATCATTTTAAATGTCCCAAAGCTCTTCGATGCCGAGGCTAATAGAGATTAGCCACACATCGGTATGGGGACGGCTTATAATTTAGTGAGGCGCGAGTTCGAAATTTTACACTAAACGATTATAAGAAAGGGACATAAGAAAAATAACAAACATTTAGAAAGCTAAAAAGTTAACTAAAACGAGAACTCACGCACACTCCAAATTATAAATTAAACAGAAACTAAGTTACACATAAAAGAAAATTGCATATTTCAAATTTGCGAGTCCCACTCAAACGAGTGGGGGCGGTAAATAAAAGCTAAAAATTGCAAGTCCTACTCAAACGAGTAGGACTGAAATGAAAGCGAGTCCTACTCAAATGAGTAGGAGAAAATAAATGCGATTACAAGGCTATAAAGTCCGGCCATTTAACTCAAGTGAGTAGGCGGAAAAATAAAGAAAGAAAAATTACAAATCCTACTCAAACGAGTAGGCGGGAAATAAAGTCCGGCCATTTAAACTCAAGTGAGTAGGCGGAAAAATAAAGAAAGAAAAACTACAAGTCCTACTCAAACGAGTAGGACTGAAAATGAAAACGATGCGCCATTTAACTCTTAATGAGTTGGCGGAAATAAATGCACACAAACACACACACTCCATATGAATTTCAAGAAAGCAATAAAGCTAACACCTACACTCACACACTCTACATAATTTGAACAAAGCATTAAAAGAAAGCAATTTAAAAGAAAGCATTAAAATCTACCAGCTACACTCACACACTCTACACAATTTGAATCAAAGCATAAAAGTTATACACCTACACTCACACACACTTCATGAAGATTAAGAAGAACAAAAGGAAATTTAGGCTCATACACTCACACACACAAATAAAAAAAACAAAATGAAAGTTACCTAAAAATTAAAATTTTAACTTTTTCATGCATAGGTTTTGCCAAAAACAAATAAAAAGAGGAAATTTCAATTTTTAGAAGACAAAAGTTTTTCAAAATAAATTGAAAAAACAAAGTTTTTGGAAAATTAAAATGCCAACATTTTCATTCTTATGATGTTATGAAAGTGATAAAAAAGGTGAGAAAGAAGATGAAAAGAACAAAAGAGGTTTTACAATCCTAAAAGAAAACTAAGTAAAAAAAAAGAACAAAATCACTTTTTAAATCTCTTTTATAAAATCATAAGAATGAAATCAAAATTCTTTCAAGAAAAAGACAAGGAGAAAAAGAGGAAAACCTATCATATCTAAGCATGAAAACAAGTTAAAAATAAGTAAAGTGAATAAATTACACTCATACACACACACACACATTTCATAAATGAAGAACAAAGATGAAACTAAGAATAAAAATGAGAAGGAAAGTGGGCACAAGTGTTCATTCCAAAGCCATGTATGAAGAGAAAATTTAACATTTTATTTATCAAAAGAAACTATTACAAGCTAATACAAGGGCTAAAGCTAAAGCAAAACAAAACTTGAAATAAAGAAGGGAGAAATCTCCTTACATAGCACTAGAAATCACGGATGCAGCCCACAAAAAGACACTAAATTGGCCCAAAAATCTGAACCCTTGGACCTTACAGAACTGGGCAATTTATAGGCAAAAAATTCTAAGTACACGCCCTCGGTCACGGGCGTGTAGGGGGGGGGGGGGGGGCGTGACAGTACTATTCATGAAGGCGGCCGGCGATTGGACAGCAAAGTTGACTTCGGGCTGAGTTCGCAGCAGTCACGCCCCAGGTCACGGGCGTGACTCTGGGCGTGTCGGGGAGGTAGAACCAGGCGCGGGTTGCGTCGAAAGTCTTTGTCAGCATCTTGTCGGGCCAGCTGGAAAGGTCACGCCCCAGGTCACGGGCGTGACGCTGGGCGTGTCAGTTGGTGTCGACACTCGACGAATGTCGAGATGAAAGTGTCGAGTCGAAATCGTCGAGCGGAAATTGAGTCACGCCCCAGGTCACGGGCGTGACTCTGGGCGTGACAGTTGGTGTCGACACTCGACGAATGTCGAGATGAAAGTGTCGAGTCGAAATCGTCGAGCGGAAATTGAGTCACGCCCCAGGTCACGGGCGTGACTCTGGGCGTGACAGTTGGTGTCGACACTCGACGATCGTCGAGCGGAAATTCGTCGAGAGGAGAGGATACGGGCTTGGGTCACGCCCCGTGTCGGGTGACACGGGCGTGACCACAGGCGTGTCAAGCTTTTTCTTTAGAAATCGTCCGTTTTCACGGGAAATGCACAGTCACGGCCCGGTCACGGGCGTGACCAAATTGTCACGGGCGTGTACTGCCCAATTTTGACAGATTTTGGAATTTTTCTGCAAAATAAAATAAAACAAGTTAGAAGTAAATTTACAAGAATAGGAGCATTTTATTGAACAAAAATAAGTAAAAAACGACGAAAATAAATGAAAAAGACTAAATTAATGTGCATAAAAATAAGTATATTTACAATTCATCACACCCTATTTGGAAAGCTGCTCTCTTATGAGATACAACTAACTATCAGGAAAGAAGAAGAGACAAACTGCAAGTCTCAGGCCAAAAATAAGTCAGTGGCTTTCAAAGCTGAAGCCACAAGCAAGATTAGGAGAAAGACCTCTTCTCCTCCAAGAAGACCAGCAAATTCAGACTGCTCTGAGTTAGAAGCATCAGACAGTAGCATGCCCGATGAGTACTTTGCTACCTTCTCCAGACAACTCCATAGGCTGATGAAGAAGAAGCATTGGAAGACCAGACCCTCCTCCTCAATATATCACTAGAAGAAATCCTCCAAGAAGGATATGTATAGATCTAAACCTAGTAAATAGAATTCTGCTAATGTTATCTGTTACTGCTGCAGCAAGCCAGAGCATGTCATTGTTGATTGCCTAGTGAAGAGAAGGGAGGATGGTGAGAAGAAATCTCACCAGAAGCATAAGGGAAATAAAAAAAGTTCTTTATGGCGAAGAAAGAGAAAAGCTAGACAAAATTATCATCATCTGAGTCCGAAGAAGAGGAAGCTTATATTGGGCTAGTTGTTGTTGTTGTTGCTAAAGATAAAACTGTCACAACAGGAGATGTCTTTCCTCCAGGAAGGACAGGAATCAGGGCCCCTCTGACACAATCAGACAGTGACCCAGGGGTGGATGAAGAAGGCCACATCTATAGAGGGCTGATGGCAATGACTGATAAAGAGAGCAGTCAGGATCAGCCTTGTCAAAGTAAGGTACATTCTTAATCCAGTTCTGTGTCCATGCATGAGACAAGTCCTGATACAGAAGCCTCTTCATCTAACAGTGAAGAAGATTCTGGCTCTGAGGGTGATGTCAATCAATTGATTGACAGATATAGTGAACTTCTGAATGCCTTTAAAAATGCAATAAGTTGACTAAGAAGCAGGCCAAGGAGATTCTGTCTCTTCAACCTGCTGCTTCTCAGCTTGCTGAAATAGCTGCTGTGCTGAATCAGACAATGAGGGAACTCAGTGAACTGAAAACTCTATCAGAAATTCAGATGGAGACTATCAAGAGCAAGAATAGTCTCATTAAAGATCTTGAAGAAAAGCTCTAGAGGGAGAAATGTATTGTAGCAAGATTCTCTCATCCCAATATAGTGTTGCCCTTTATAGATTCCTTCACTTCACAGAAGGATAAGAAGGGATTGGGTTTTAAGGGTAATACAAGACCTGCCCATCCCAAAGGGAAAGGGAAAGTTCCAGTTGTGCCAATGTCATCTAGGCCATTTATCCCTTTCAAGAGGGTGATATTTCCTTCAAATAGGTATGACCAAGAAAGCATATTTGGTCACTATATGAATGGTGCTTCCACAAGTGGAACAAAAGATGTTCTCAACCATTGCGTAAGGAACAGTAGGTCCAGTGCCTTTAAGGCTGCCCATGAAGAAATTCAAATGGCCCATCATGGACCATTTGTCTTTGGTGCTATAGCCCGCACCCTCTCTCAAAAATGAGGCTGCAGCCAGTTTTCTAAATCTGTCAGCATAGATGCTATCAAGAGCACACTTTATGAAAAGAAATGTGCTGCTGATAAGTCTCAAAACAGGCCACACAAGCCAGCAAGCAGACTAACCTTCAGTCAAATCCATGCTGAAAGGATATAGAAAATGGTTGCTGCATCTCTTCCTTCTGTCAAGACTACAGTCAAACCAACTACTAGGCTTACATAGAAAAGAAGATACAACATACATGATTGTTGGTGTTGTGGCAAGATAGGCTATTTTGCCATTGACTCCTGAAACAATCCTAATGTAGTCAGAGCTAAAGTTAGTCCACCAGTCAGAAATCTTGCTGGTGGACATGTTCAGTTTCAGACTAATATACACATATGACCAAATAAATATTGTGGTCCTAAGGTAAAGTAAACTGTATATTGCAGGTTAGTCGAAGTGGTCATACCCCTATATGGTACTTGGTGTAGAAAAAATAAAAATAGAAGGTGCAAGCTTTATTCATCCTCAAGGGGCATTATATAGGATTACAGCAAGAAACCAAACACCGATAGGCGGTGTGGGACTAAACTCAACATATAGTAAAATATTGCATATATTAACTCTAACACTCCCCCTCAAGATGAAGGGGGACCCTACAGCTTGAACACAACATAAAATGGAAGGTATAGGAAGGATGGCAACATGGGACAAAACAACAGCCACCGAGGCCCAACCGCGTGTCACCGAGGATACTTCAACCGAGCAAGAGCCACACGACGTTGGTCCACAAAACCGACCATGACAACGCTGGATACACTCAGAGAGGAAACTAGGTCAACAACGAAAGACCAAACCAACCCTACCAAATCGAGAGAAAATGATGAGGAGACACAAATAACATATGAAATCAACCTAGGGGCCATGTGTGACTAAGTAAGGAGTCGGGAAAGAAGTATCCGAGTTGCCATGATCACAAACACTCCCCCTCACGTGGATCATGTGCAATAAGACATAGGTTATACCTAGGGGCCAGGTGTGACTAAGGCAGGAGTCGGGAAAGAAGCATCCGAGTCGCCGATATCACAAACACTCCCCCTCACGTGGAATACGTGCATGCAGGTATAGACTACGCCTAGAGGCCGTGACGTACACTCCCCCTCATGTAGATCACATGCAAGAAGGCGGAAATCATAGAGACGCAACACAACAACCACAAACAACTTAAAAAATTGAAATGTTAAACCCTACGGGCCGACCTGGATCTGAAGAAGAAGGAAGCATCCGTCGGTATGAAGGAGCAGTACGGCAGCAGCAGAGGAGAAGCACGGATCGCAGAGTAGCCAGAGAAGAAGCAGCTGCAGCAGCAGCAGGCCGTAGAAGCAGTGGTAGAGCAGCATCCATGCCGGAGAAGAAGAAGCGGCAGAGCAGCAGGCTTGAGAAGGAGAAGCGGCAGAGCAGCATCCATGCAGCAGAGAAGTCGGGAGAAGATAACGATGGAGGCAGAGGAGGACGCAGGCGGAAGCAGCAGTGATGAAGATGGTGGGATATGCTGGAAGTAGAGGCATCAGCGTCGGCAATGCAGAGGGGAGCCGACGGGATCTTCGATGTCACAGTCGGAAGCCAGAGGAGCCGTCGATGTCAATGAAGGAAGCCAGAGGATGCGTCAGTGTCGATGAAGGAAGCCGGAGGAAGCATCAGTGTCGATGAAGGAAGCCGGAGGATGCGACGATGTCGATGAAGGAAGATGACGACGTCGACGATGTCGAGAGAAGCATCCGTCGCGAGATCGGAGCCGCTCCAGTCGACGGGATCAGAGATCGACTCCGTCGACAGGAGTGGGAGCAACGGGCGTAAGCCCTAGCAGCGCGCGGGGTGGAAGCACGGGCTGGGTGGGGGATTTCAGTCGGGATGGGAACGCGAGGGGGGGGGACAATAGCTTATCGGGAAGAAATTTTAGGTCTCAGAACTTGCTCTGATACCATGTAGAAAACATAAAAATAGAAGGTGCAAGATTTATTCATCCTCAAGGGGAATTATATAGGATTACAGCAAGAAACCCAACACTGATAGGCGGTGTGGGACTAAACTCAACATATAGTAAAATATTGCATATATTAACTCTCATGGGATGAAGAATGTCCATATGCAAATATGAGGCAGGGAAACATGTTGATGAGACTTTGTATAGGGGGTAATTGGTTCTCTTCTTTATCTAACTGCTAGTAGGCCAGATATCATGTATGTTATATGTTTTTGTGTTAGGTATCAGGCTTGCCCCAAAAAATCTCATTACTCTGCTACAAAGAGAATTCTGAGGTATCTTAAGGGCACACCAGATCTTGGCCTGTGATACCCTAGGAATGGGGAATTTGAACTAACTGGCCATTCAGATGCAGACTTTGCAGACTGCAAAGGGGACAAGAAGAGCACTTATGACACCTATCAATTCCTAGGTGGAAGACAAGTTTCATGGAGCAGTAAGAAGCAAACTAGAGTGACAATTTCAACTGCAGAGTCAGAGAATATCTCAGCAGGTAGATGCTGTGCTCAGTTGTTGTGGATCCAGTACCAGCTCCAGGACTACAACCTTCAGATAAGTAGAAGTCCTTTATTTTATGATTCTACTAGTGTTATTTCAATTGCTAGGAATCCTGTCTCCCATATCAGGACTAAGCACATTGAAATCAGATATAATTTCATTAGGGAGCATGTGGAATATGAAGATATCAACCTTGAGTTTGTCCTAATCGACAAGCAAGTAGCTGACATCTTCACTAAGCCACTAGATGAAGCAAAATTTAACACTCTCAAATTTGAGTTGGGTATGTTAAACCTGATATGGCTTCAGTTGCTCATCATTTTTGTTGCAAATTATTTTGTATTTTGCAGATGAAACTGTTCTTCAGACATATGAAGATTCTTCAAGAAGATGCATTAGTTGAGGGGGAGCATGTCCAACACTGTTCTAGAAATTCAAGATGATGCAAGCATGTTAACCATGCCAGCTATTTGCCGAAGTCAAAAGGGGAGGAAAAGATGAGCAGACATGAGCAGGAAAGGAGGTGTGGTAACCTTGATAAAGAATGGTTGCAGCAATTCAGGGGGAGCAAGGAGAAGTGGTAACTATAAATCATTTGCTTAAGTTATATGTCTTTTAAATTTCTTATTGCTGCATAGTGTTATGTATGTAATTGACTCATTATTGAATCATTTATTTAAGAGTTTTGACTTCCTCAAATAGGAGGAGATTGTTGGGTCTATTGCCCTCAATGTCCTAGATTTGAGTGAAGTAAATTTTGTCAATGATATACATAAATGTGTATTTGATGTGTGCATGAGTTCATGCATGCAGAATGTCCTAGCAACATTGATGTCCTAACAACATTGACAGTATAGATAGCATAAGTGGCTAAGTTAGGTAAACACTTACCTAAGGTGTGGAAAGATAGAGAACTGTCCAAGTCCACAGGCGTTAAGTGAATGTCATTCACTCAACGTCGGATGACTTATAGTGCTGAGTGGAGCCTATACAGTCAAAGCCAATGCAGTGGCAAGCTGATAAAGTGGCTAAGTCCATAGGTGTTTAGTGAAGTCAAGCCACTCAACGTCATACAACAAAATGTTGTGAGACCGGCAAATACAGTTAAAGCCTCAGAAGAAATGGGAAGAAAAGTGGCCAAGTCCACAGGCGTTGAGTGAAGATCATTCACTCAATGACATAGCTCCATAATCGTTGAGTATAGCTCATCAGTCAACGCCACAAGAAAACTATGAATATTTACTAAGTCCACATGCGTCGAGTGAGGCAAGCTCACTCCACGCCATGTGATAATGTGTTGACTAATTCTCAGTCAGTGTTGTTTCTTAGACACAAAAATTTGGCCAAGTATAAATGTGTTGAGTGCAGCTCATTCACTCAACACAAGATAACAAAAAATTCTGTTAAGTAGTTTGGCGTTGAGTGGAGCTTACACACTCAACACCAAAGAGCAGAAAAATATGGCTAAGGCAGAAAGCGTTGAGTGAGGCGTGCTCACTCAATGCTCTCAATGTCATGACAGAAAATCTGGCTAAAGCAGAAAGCATTGAGTGATGCGTGCTCGCTCAATGCTCTCAACGCTTAAGATGATGAAGAAGTAGAAAAATTGACAAGACAAAAAGTGTTGAGTGAGGCATGCTCACTCAACACTCTCAATGCCTAAATTACAGAAAGCATGGCTAAGGCAAAAAGGTGTTGAGTGAGGTGTGCTCACTCAACGCTCTCAATGCCAGTCATGCAGAAAAGGCTGTAGAAAGGGTTAAGGAAAAAAGCATTCAGTGAGGCTTGGTCACCCAACGCTCTTAGCGACTAGATAGACAAAACTTTGTCTAAGTACTTTGGCGTTGAGTGAAGCTCATTCACTCAACATCTATTCTACTGATGCTCGATTTTGGCTAAGTCCACAGATGCTGACATCAGCAAAATCTACAAAATCGACAAAGTCAACTTATTTCAAATCAAGTACAAAGAAGCTACAGAATACGATAAACTCTGCCGCAAAACTATTGTACGTCTTCTTCCATTAAAGCAAGGTGCAGCTAGATGCTACAAGTGGGCCCCATTGATTTCTAAGAGCAGCTGATCAGCAAACTACAAAAAGAAGAGAGTGGGCAAGACGACAATAACTTTTTAGGGCTTTATCATTTTCAAAAAGGTTGCAGCTGGACTTCATCTTCTTCACCATTGCTGTGTGAAAAAGATTGAAGTATTCTTGCAAAAAGTTTAGTTAGCTGTGTCTTTTTCATCGACAACAGCAAGATTAAAAAGCTTTCCTTCTGAGGGAGTAGCAAAAACAAGGAAGAAGTCTCTGCAGATCAAGTTGCTTCTTAGCTCAACAAACTCTAAACTGAAGATCCACTTCTAAAGTTGAAAAGAAGAAAGAAGAATGTAGTTGACTCTATCCAGGGAAGGAGGAGAAAGTAAAGTTGTTTACTACTAGTTACTTCCAGCTCAAGTTCCTTGTAGATGTGAAGAAAGTTTGAGCTGAGATAACTTAGATCAAGGGGCTGTCACGGAGAAATTTCTCTGTGATATATATAAACCTATTTCACCTTCCTGTAGGATCTAACTGGATCTAAGTTGTAGGGCTCTCTGAGCCTGAGGTAGGGAAATATTGCCTGAGTTGTAGGAGAGTGAAGCTCTCTAAGTTGTATGATCAAACTGGATCTGAGCTTTAGGACTTGACTTCAAGTCTGAGGTAGGTGGTCAATTGATCACTGAGTTGTAGGAGAGGAAAACTCTCGGAGTGTAGGACCTTTGGGTCTGAGGTAGGATCCATAGTGGATCTGAGGTAGGGTTGTCCTCCCAGCCTGAGTGCAGGGTCTTTGGCCTGAGGTAGGCGATCTGCTGATCACTAAGTTATAGGCCCTTTTATGGCTAAGTTGTAGGTCTTGGAGGATACTAAGAGATTCTGAGGGATCTGAGATGTAAGATCTTTGGAGTATTGTTTTGGAGAAGTGCCTTGACTAACAGGAAGTTGGTAAGGTGGGAGGAGAGTGGATGTACCCAAAGATTGTGGAACTACTATAAATTTGGGTGTACTTTGCCGTGTTGTTTTTCTTTGTGCAGATTCTTTAAAGCAAACTACTTCCAACACACTTATTTCAAAAAATAAAATTGAAAAGAGTAAAATAACAACGAGACAACCTATTAACCTTTAGGTTATAATCTACCTTGAAAATAAAGACAAAAGACTTTCACCTTTTTCTTAACGAATAGAACGGGGGCTCCCCAAGGTGATGAACTCAAGCGAACAAACCCTGACTTCAATAATTCCTGCAACTGAACTCTAAACTCCTCGAGTTCCTTCAGGACCATTCTGTATGGGGTCCTAGAGATGGGCTTGGCACCCGCTACTAACTTAATTTGAAAGTCCACCTCTCGATGCGGGGGTAATCCTGGCAATATCTCAGGGAATACTTCAGGAAAATCCCACACGACTCGCACGTCTTTCATATCTATTGTCATCTATTTCAACTCGATACAAATCATGTAGACTTCTTCCCCCTTCATGTGGGCATTTAAGGCCTGAATTGAGGATAGTAACATACGAGGTGCATGTCTAATACCTTGAAAGACGTCTTCAGTGTAATGCCCCGAAAGTGGTGTGCGAGTCGGTCGCGAAAGAAATGTTTTTGGTGCCTGTAGGGGTACACGGCCTAGGACACGGGCGTGTCCAAGGCCGTGTCTGGCTGGTGATTTTTGGCCGTTTTCAACCCGAGAAGGACACGACCAGAAACACGGCCGGATGACACGGGCGTGTCATTCGACACGGGCGTGTGCCAACCCGTGTCCCTACCCGTGTCCTGATGGGTCATGTTCGTTGCCGTGGCGGTTACGCATGACACGCCCACGAACACGGGCGTGTTGAGGAACCCGACACGGGCGAGTCATGTCAGACACGGGCGTGTCTTGGCCCGTGTGCGTTTCTCAGTTCGACGATCGTGCCTGGATCGAGGCACACGGCCTTGGACACGGCCGTGTGCCAAGCCGTGTGCGGCCCAGGTCTGGGGAATTTTGTGCAGATCCGAGCCGTTCGTTTCCTTTAATTTAGATCCGATGGCCCAGATGAAATCCTGCTCTGTTCAGGCCGGGAATAGGGGGTTATTTCCTCATTTTCTCTCCAAAGTTCTCCCCTTCCAAAGTGAGAGAGAAGAGGAAGAAGAAGGAGGTTTCCGGCCGCCGCCGGAGCATCGGAGCACCGTTTCGAAATCGGAGAGCGGATCCGTGGAGGGAAGGTCATTGCGAAGAGTTCTAACCGCGTAGTTTTTCCATGGCGCCAAAACGGACTATAAGGGTAACGATTCTCAACTTGAGCGCTTGAAACTCTTTCTTTCTGTATAGGTAATCCCGCTCCCGCGAGTGTGCGGTGAGTGCGTGGTGTTCCTTGGGGTTGATGTGAATAGTCCACCTTGTGTTGCATATAGAGCCTGGAATCATAAGTACGGGCATAGGCATTGTGTGTGAAGCCTACCCGGGCGTGTTTTGTCTGGATCGGTGATGTTGCATTTGATGTGTTTTGCTGGAGAAGACTCCGTGCTTTGGATTTTTTGGGTTTCTACGCGGTAGATTGCACCAGGGATCCTTGGAGGTTAGCTTCAAGGCGCACTCAGAAAATTGAGCGGAAACATGTTCTGCTAACTTGGCGGTCTGGGAACCGGCCTTGATCATAACTGGGTTATGAGATTGTTTTGGAAAAATTTGGGATCCGAGAGAAGCTTGGCCCGCGCAAAGGACTTAAATTGGACATGCGGCGTGAGCAACGGGCAAGTGGAATTGGACCTAGGCTATGTGGTTCGGTGCGAGAGACCCAAAGACGGGGACTGGCCGTTGGCATAGTCGGAGCCTTAGACGGTGGTCAGAAAGGATAAATGCTCACATGTTGTTGCCATCCTAGGGGTGGTGGTGAATGCACTGATGGGTCAGGGTTCACCATGAATGTGCCCTGAGTGCACGGGGTATTTGGCTGTGCGAGCCTACACCTGTGGCGAATTATAATTGCGCTATATATATATTTTTTGGGCTAATGTTATGCAGGGAAAGAGCACCGCCGTCCCGAGTAAGGGGCGGGGTCGTTATAATTTGGTCGGCTTTTAGCTGACCGTTGCTTTATTTGCCACCGTGTGGTGGTATGTGCTTGCAGGTGCTGCGGAGCCGAGCGCCAAATAGCGGGCTGGAGCCCATGTTGCTGTGCTGGCCCTAGAAGGCCGTTGAATAGTTGTTTTTTATGTTTATCATGTGTGGCCGACCTGTGAGCCGATGTATGTAAAACACTCTTTATTAAGTGAATATTTGTAAGGCCATAAGGCCATGTACCCGTTTCTGTGTATTTGGGGTTTCATTTTTGTTTTGTAGCTGTGGACATTCATATTGATGGACTTAACTTTGGGTTCTTTCAATTTTTAAATCTTCCGCTAGAATGCTCTGTGTAGGACGAGTAGTCATAATTGGATGGTTTGTTTATTCATTTAGTAACCCTTCTGACTGTCTGTAGTATATGACGTCGGGTTCCAGCTGGACCTTCTGTTATATGCCATGCGACAGATGGGGGTGTTATAATTTGGTATCAGACTTCTGGTTACGGTCAGGCTTAAATGAATTCGTGGGCGAATTCTTTTAAGGGGTGGTGAGCACATGTGTGCTTCATCGTTATAACATCAAAAAGAACCCATGAATGTCCACTTAGGAATGAAAAATACACTTGTTTGGTGGAACCTGAGTGTTCCAATGATTGCTTTTAGCAATTTGTTTGTTGTCTAATCGTGTGTCTTTGCTAATTTAGGCAGCTAGGAGCGGTGCTGGTCAGTCAGAGCGTCCGCAATCAGCGGAAAGTAGTGCACCAAGGGACGTGCCTGCTACACCTCCTTCAGCGGAAACCATCAGGATGGTGGCTGAAGACGTGTTCGCAATGATAAATGCCCAACCTGCAGGGCAAATGCATCGCGCACCTCCTGTGAATGAGCAAGAATCGGTTAGGGCGGCAGAGCCGAGAGTGGTGGAACGCGCAGCAGTTGAGTTAGTAGAGCCGAGGAGAACTACGGAGAGGCAGCTAAAGCATGTGATGGGCTTTAATCCTCCGAGGTTTAATGGGGTTGGAACGCCAACTCAAGCTGAGGACTGGCTCTCTTCCATAAAGAGGGTGTTGACGGCCACATTGACTGAGGAGTGGCAGAAGACCACCATAGCGACTTTTCTTTTGGAGGGTGAAGCGAGGCTTTGGTGGGACGAGATGGAGTTTCATCTTCTAGTTGGAAGGCAACTTGCGGATGTGCCGATGAAAGAATTTTCAAGATTGTTCCTAGCCAGATTTGTACCCTCTGCTCAGAAGTTGGAGTTGGAGAATCAATTTCTTGGGTTGACTCAGGGATCCAGAAGCGTGGACGATTATCTGCATGAGTTCACACGGTTGGGTCGTTATGCTGGTGCTATGTTTTCAGAAGAAGAGAGGAAGACCAACCGATTCTATGAGGGTCTTCGCGGCGATTTACAGTTACTCCTTGCTGGGCCTAAGGCGTAGGGCTTCCTAGCCTTGGTCAATTCGGCCCGATCGTTGGAAAAGGTTGCGAAGAAAGTTCAAGAGAAGAGGGACCCAGGAGAAAGGAAGACCGAGTTCAAGGTGCCAAGTAACAAGACAGGTTTCCGCAGATGGAACAAGAAGCGGAGGACTTCGAACTCAGCCCCTTCGGCTGATGCGTCGGGGGCAACTACAAGTCGAGTCCCCGGAGCTTGCTACAACTGCGGGAAGACGGGGCATTTTGCTCGGGAGTGTTGGAGCGGACGTTCAAAGTCCGAGAGGAGACCTGGAGCGACCTATGAGGAGAAAGGGAAGGCGGTGGAGTCAACCGCATCCCACCATGCTCCAGCCCAGCCTAGAGTCTACAACCTTGGTCTACAGGAGGCCATAAAGCAAGCAGACGTGGTGACAGGTATGAGTTAAATTACAGTGGTTTAACTTTTATAGTTGTTACCTTTGTATTTGTTAGCTTACGTTTGTTAGTGCTAGGCTTCGTGTTAATCTTTGGGTTTCCGTCGAGAGCCCTTTTTGATACGGGAGCGTCACATTCCTTCTTGTCTGAAAAATTCATATCGCGCATCGGAGTTCCGTTCTCGATGGCAGAAAACAAGTTGGATGTGTTGTTGCCTAATGGGTGCTCAATGCGTGCGGATAGGATTTGTGTTGTGAAGATTCGAATTGGAGATCGGGAGTTTGATTTGCGGGCGTTGATTCTACCATTAGTGGAGTTTGACGTAATTTTCGGTATGGATTGGCTCTCGGAGCAGAGTGGATGCATTGATTGCAACCGAAAAGAAGTCAAGTTGGGTCTGGACACTGATCGGGAGACTACTTTTGCGGGCATGAAGGGGTCAGGGAAAGTTCTGGTGTCAGCCCTTCAGATGTTCAAGGCAGTTCGGTCTGGGGCAGAACTATATGTCACTCTAGTGCAGACTTCGACGCCTAAGCCTAGTTTGGACAGCATCCCAGTTGTGTCCGAGTATCCTGATGTGTTTCCAGATGATCTCCCAGGAGCCTCTCCTCAGCGGGAGATAGACTTTACTATAGAGCTGGTACCGGGTGCCAAACCGGTGTCATGCTCCCCCTATCGGATAGCCCCAAGAGAAATGGCAGAGTTGAAGGTGCAACTGCAGGAGTTGCTAGAGCAAGGATATGTGCGTCCAAGTTCATCGCCTTGGAGCGCACCAGTTCTCTTTGTCAAGAAGAAAGATGGGAGCTTGCAACTTTGTATCGACTACTGGGAATTGAACAAGCTTACAAAGAAGAATAAGTATCCTATTCCCAGGATTGACGATCTGTTTGATCAGTTGGTTGGGTCAACTGTATATTCGAAGTTAGATTTGAAGTCCGGTTACTATCAGTTGAGGATAAGGGAGAGCGACATCCCAAAGACAGCTTTCAGTACGCGGTTTGGGCATTACGAGTTCACGGTCATGCCGTTTGGGTTGACGAATGCTCCATCTGTGTTTATGGATCTGATGAATAGGACATTCAGAGAATACCTGGATCAGTTCGTGATAGTATTTATCGATGATATCCTAGTGTATTCGCGGTGCGAGGAGGACCACTACAAGCATTTACACATGGTGTTGGAGACATTGAGGAAAAGTCAGTTATATGCAAAATTCTCCAAGTGTGAATTCTGGTTATCCTCGATAGCATTCCTTGGTCATGTTGTCAGTGGAGAAGGTATATCTGTGGATCCGGCGAAGATAGTGGCGATACGGGAGTGGCCTACTTTGACTACGGTGGCAGAAGTCCGGAGTTTTCTGGGGCTTGCTGGCTACTACAGGCGCTTCGTAGAGAACTTCTCGCAGATAGCACTACCACTCACGACGTTGACAAGAAAGGATCAGAAGTTTGTGTGGTCTCCGGAGTGCGAACAGGCTTTTGAAGAGTTGAAGAGGCGGTTAACCACGGCGCCTATTTTATGTTCGCCAAGTGGAACCGAAGGGTTCGAGATTTATAGTGATGCTTCAGGCAGTGGTTTGGGCTGTGTTCTGTTACAGCATGGGAGAGTGATAGCTTATAGTTCATGACAACTGAAGGTTCACGAGAGGAATTATCCGGTCCACGACTTAGAGTTAGCGGCCGTGATATTTGCTCTAAAGCTTTGGAGGCACTATCTGTACGGTGTGAAGGTGGATATTTACACCGATCACAAAAGTTTGAAGTACCTATTGGACCAAAAAGATCTGAACATGAGGCAGAGGAGGTGGATGGAGTTCTTAGGGGACTACACCTTCAAGATACACTATGTGCCTGGGAAGGGAAATGCAGTGGCGGATGCGTTGAGTCGTAAGATTCCCGCACAAGCCAATTGGTTATCGGTACATGATGAGAGATTGGTCCAAGAGTTGGAGGCATTGGAGATATCTTGTGTCGATAAGCAGTCTAGTGCCGAGGCGAAACTGTTTTGGACAGAGGTGCAGTGTGACCTAGCGGATAGAGTTCGACGGGCTTTGGTTCAGGATAGCAGCATGAAGCAGATCTTGGATGAAGCTTTGGACGGGTCAAATTCCCAGTTTGTGGTTGAAGATGGGTTGCTAAGGAAGGACAGTCGTCTATGCGTTCCTAGTGCGGATAATATTTGGGAGGAGTTGATGTATGAGGCTCATCATACCAAGTACTCGATCCACCCGGGAAGCACGAAGATGTATAGAGACATGAAGAAATTATTCTGGTGGCCGGGTTTGAAGAAGGATGTGGCACTTTATGTGGCCAAGTGCCGTACTTGTGCATTGGTGAAAGAGGAGTGTTAGAAGCCCGGAGGATTCTTGAAATCTCTTCCTATCCCAGAATGGAAGTTTGACGATATATCTATGGATTTTGTGCACGGTTTGCCGAAGTAGCAGAAAGGAAACGACGCCATTTGGGTGGTCGTAGATAGATTGACAAAAGTGTCGCACTTTATCCCAGTCAGAAAGGAAGATCTAGTGGAAAAGTTAGCCAAACTCTACGTGGATAATATTGTACGATTGCATGGTGTTCCTAGAAGTATTGTTAGTGATCGAGATGGACGCTTCACGTCGAATGACTGGAGGTTGGTGCATAGTCTGTTGGGTACTAAGCTAAAATTCAGCACAGCCTTTCACCCGCAGACAGATGGCCAAACCGAGAGAGTCAACAGGACTATGGAGGACATGCTTCGCATGTGCGTCCTAGATTTCGGGAAGCATTGGGAGGATCACTTGTACATGGTGGAGTTTGCGTACAACAATAGTTTTCAGGCAAGCATTGGAATGACGCCTTTCAAAGCTTTGTATGGGAGGAAGTGTCGTACGCCGTTGTCTTGGTTGGAGGCAGGCGAATCAAAGTTGTATAAACGTCAAGCGGTGGAAGATGCCACTTCAATGATACGGACAATTCATGAAAGGCTGAAGATTGCTCAGGATAGACAGTCAAAGTATTACAACGCCAAACATAGAAAAGTGGAGTTCAACGTTGGCGATATGGTATATTTAAAAATCAAGCCGTTCAAGGGTGTATCGCGGGTTCGACGCTTGAAGAAGCTGAGTCCGAGATACCTGGGACCATTTGAAATCCTGGAGCGTGTTGGCGAGGCGGCGTATAGATTAAAGCTGTCGATGGAGTTGAGTGGGCTGCATGATGTATTCCACGTATCGGTGTTGCGTAAGGCAGTGCAAGAGCCTTCACAGATCGTTGCAAACAATCAGGTACCAGTTGATTATGAGTTAACAACAAGGGTCAGGCCATTACGAATTGAAGATGTTGTAGTCAAGCGACTCCGCAACAAGGAAGTCAGGATGGTTAAAGTCCGATGGAATAATTGCGGACGTGAGGAGCTTTCTTGGGAGCGAGAGCAAGCTATGTTGGAGGAATACCCCGAGTTATTCCATTCAGGTATCATTTAGCTTTTGTGTACCTTTGCTTAATTTCGGGACGAAATTCCTTAAGTAGGGGAGATTTGTAACGCCCCGAAAGTGGTGTGCGAGTCGGTCGCGAAAGAAATGTTTTTGGTACCTGTAGGGGTACACGGTCTAGGACACGGGTGTGTCCAAGGCCGTGTCTGGCTGGTGATTTTTGGCCGTTTTCAACCCGAGAAGAACACGGCCAGAAACACGGCCGGATGACACGGGCGTGTCATCCGACACGGGCGTGTGCCAACCCGTGTCCCTACTCGTGTCCTGATGGGTCGTGTCCGTTGTCGTGGCGGTTACGCGTGACACGCCCACGAACACGGGCGTGTTGAGGAACCCGACACGGGCGTGTCAGGTCAGACACGGGCGTGTCTTGGCCCGTGTGCGTTTCTCAGTTCGACGATCGTGCCTGGATCGAGGCACACGGCCTTGGACACGGCCGTGTGCCAAGCCGTGTGAGGCCCAGGTCTGGGAAATTTTGTGCAGATCCGAGCCGTTCGTTTCCTTTAATTTAGATCCGACGGCCCAGATGAAATCCTGCTCTGTTAAGGCCAAGAATGGGGGGTTATTTCCTCATTTTCTCTCCAAAGTTCTCCCCTTCCAAAGTGAGAGAGAAGAGGAAGAAGAAGGAGGTTTTCGGCCGCCGGCGGAGCATCAGAGCACCGTTTCGAAATCGGAGAGCGGATCCGTGGAGGGAAGGTCATTGCGAAGAGTTCTAACCGCGTAGTTTTTCCATGGCGCCAAAACGGACTACAAGGGTAACGATTCTCAACTTGAGCGCTTGAAGCTCTTTCTTTCTGCATAGGGAATCCCGCTCCCGCGAGTGTGCGGTGAGTGCGTGGTGTTCCTTGGGGTTGATGTGAATAGTCCACCTTGTGTTACATATAGAGCCCGGAATCGTAAGTACGGGCATAGACATTGAGTGTGAAGCCTACCCGGGCGTGTTTTGTCTGGATCGGTGATGTTGCATTTGATGTGTTTTGCCGGAGAAGACTCTGTGCTTTGGATTTTTCGGGTTTCTACGCGGTAGATTGCAGCAGGGATCCTTGGAGGTTAGCTTCAAGGCGCACCCGAAAAATTGAGCGGAAACGTGTTCTGCTAACTTGGCGGTCTGGGAACCGGCCTTGATCATAACTGGGTTATGAGATTGTTTTGGAAAAATTTGGGATCCGAGAGAAGCTTGGCCCGCACAAAGGACTTAAATTGGACATGCGGCGTGAGCAACGGGCAAGTGGAATTGGACCTAGGCTATGTGGTTCGGTGCGAGAGACCCGAAGACGGGGACTGGCCGTTGGCATAGTCGGAGCCTTAGACGGTGGTCAGAAAGGCTAAATGCTCACATGTTGTTGCCATCCTGGGGGTGGTGGTGAATGCACTGATGGGTCAGGGTTCACCATGAATGTGCCCTGAGTGCACGGGGTATTTGGCTGTGCGAGCCTACACCTGTGGCGAATTATAATTGCGCTATATATATTTTTTTTGGGCTAATGTTATGCAGGGAAAGAGCACCGCCGTCCCGAGTAAGGGGCGGGGTCGTTATAATTTGGTCGGCTTTTAGCTGACCGTTGCTTTATTTGCCACCGTGTGGTGGTATGTGCTTGCAAGTGCTGCGGAGCCGAGCGCCAAATAGCGGGCTGGAGCCCATGTTGCTGTGCTGCCCCTAGAAGGCCGTTGAATAGTTGTTTTTATGTTTATCATGTGTGGCCGACCTGCGAGCCGATGTATGTAAAACACTCTTTATTAAGTGAATATTTGTAAGACCATAAGGCCATGTACCCGTTTCTGTGTATTTGGGGTTTCATTCCTGTTTTGTAGCTGTGGACATTCATATTGATGGACTTAACTTTGGGTTCCTTCAATTTTTAAATCTTCCGCTAGAATGCTCTGTGTAGGACGAGTAGTCATAATTGGATGGTTTGTTTATTCATTTAGTAACCCTTCCGACTGTCTGTGGTATATGGCATCGGGTTCCAGCTGGACCTTCTGTTATATGGCATGCGACAGATGGGGGTGTTACATTCAGAGTCCCCATGCTTCAAGGAAATTCTTTTCTACACACAATCGATCCTGGCGTGGTGTCAATCCAACCACACCATGCCCAGAATGAGGTCGAATTCTGGCATTCTCAATATTGTGGTAGGGGTTTCAAAGACCTTTCCTCCAAGGAGTACCTTCAATTCACACTTGGCGGCTGTAGTCATCTCAGAACCATTCGAGAGGCGTACTATCCGAACGATACAGGTGAAGTATTGCACTCCTTCCAAGTCTCTAACGAAGTCTGTCGACACATACGAGTGTGTGGCACCGATATCGAATAAAGTATAAGCTAGTTTCCCACCAACCATCACGGTGCCTAGATATCAATTACGAAGACTCAAAGCTAGACTCCTAGCATAACCCAGTCAATCAAAAAGAAATGTTTATAACATATTAATCGGATCACGACATACCTGCAATCACATCTTCGGGATTCCTCTACTGCGCCATGTCCAGATCAAACACCTGATCCCAAGCAGGTCCGGGATTCCTTCCTCGTGGTCCTCGTCCTCGACCACACACATATCCCCGTCCTCGTCGAGCTTCCAAAGGAAGTGCAGGAAGCATTCACCTAAGTGCGGGCAGTGACATTGGATGTGGCCCAGTTGGTTGCGTTGGAAT